>CM060108.1:30037755-30422755 GCA_030522415.1 Channallabes apus | reverse complement strand
TTAGTACCCCAGGAGGGGTAAAAGTAGTAGAGAAAGATGAAGTAGAACTACTTCAGGGGGTGAAATATGACACCAGGCCATTGATGTACATGTATGAGTGGATATGGGCTCAATCTATTGCGAGTTCAGTGAACCAGACACTTGTGGAAGCAGCACATGACCGCATTAACCCTACTAACACAAGTTTTATGTCTGAACATGATTTGCACTGCACTGCACACATTCATTTTGAAAAGCCTGATAATGAGTATGAGAGTGAATGGTTTAGAGAACTACAAAATCCAGACATGCTATTGTTTCAAGATCTATATTGGGACCAATATAGATGCGCCGTATCTATAGACCTCTCTAGAGTAAGTGTAAGAGCTGGCATGCCACCCCCATTTACCATAGAAGGGTCACATCCTCATGTGTCATTATCCAAAAATAACAAAAATGAATGGCAAGAATTGGGACCGTGGGTGTTGAATAACATCAGAGCTAATGATTGGGTTCGTGTGGGAGACACAGAGACTTGGTATAGCAAAACAAAGAACACATACAAGGTCGGTCTGAACTGTTTGGTAGAAGCTAAGAGAGCTGTAGAGATAATTCCGGTGTCAACATTGAATCATGAGAGAGTGAATTGGAGCTTCCCACAGATAGAGATAAGCGACCCAAGGCTAAAACCAGTGCCAGAGAGTCTTTGGGCAAAGGGAAAACATGATGTGGGACTTATATGTGTCAGATTATAGGCCTTGTAAGACACAGTACCCATTGAAAACTGAGGCGATAGAAGGCATTACTCCCGTGTTTAATTCTTTATTAAAGGCTGGAGTGATAATCCCATGTGAACACTCACCAGTTAGAACACCAATCTTTCCAGTGAAAAAAGCAAAAATTCCAGGTGAACCTGAAGATTGGAGATTTGTGCAGGACCTTCAAGCAGTAAATGATGCAATAATACCAAGAGCTCCAAATGTCCCGAATCCATACACTATCCTAGCGCAAATCCCACCGGGCAGCCGGTGGTTTTCAGTTGTAGATTTAGCCAATGCATTTTTTAGCATTCCTGTTCACCCTGACAGCCAGTACTGGTTTGCGTTTTCATTTAAGGGGAGACCATATACTTTCACGAGATTATGTCAGGGGTACTCAGAGTCACCCACAATTTACAATGAAGCATTAAGAAAAAGTCTGGAGTCGTTGACCCTGTCTCCAGGGTCAAGCCTTCTTCAATATGTTGATGATTGCTTGATAGCAGCACCATCTAAAGAGCAATGTGAAAAGGACACCATAGCCTTGCTTTGTCACCTAGCAAAAAAGGGCCACAAGGCAAGTCTATCTAAATTACAGTTTGTACAACAGCAGGTAAAATTCTTGGGGCATCTGATATCAGAACAAGGTAAAACTTTAGGTCCAAACAGAGTAAAAGCAATTCAAGAAATTCCAAAACCAAAAATAAAAAAGCAACTTATGTCATTTTTGGGCATGTGTTCATATTGCAGAACGTTCATTCCTAACTATGCAATCCTCGAGGCTCCCTTGAGTGACATAGCTCATGAGAAGGGCCTACAGGCCCACCAGTGCACTTAGTTGGACTCAAAAGGCAGAAAAGGCATTCACTAATTTGAAATTGGCACTACAAACCACACCTACTTTGGGGATCCCCAATCCAAATAAACCTTTTGTGCAGACAGTGGATGAAAAGCGAGGTTGTATGACGTCTGTGCTATTGCAAGAACATGGGAGTAAACTCAGGCCGGTGGCCTATTTTTCAGCAAAACTAGATCCTGTAGCAGCAGGGTTACCAATGTGTTTAAGAGCCGTTGCAGCTGCTGAAAAAGCTGTAACAGCTTCTAGGGACATAGTAGGGTACAGTGATTTAACTTTATTGGTTCCACATGCAGTTTCACTACTTCTCCTCGAACAAAAAACGGCACACAAGTCAACAGCACGATGGTTGAGGTATAACACAACTTTATTAGAGATGCCAAATGTTACAGTAAAAAGATGCACTGTGCTTAATCCTGCTACTCTTCTTCCTACAGAAGGCGATGGTGAACCACATGACTGTGTAGCTGTAACTAATGAAATTTGCAGCCCAAGACCTGACTTACAAGATATTCCTTTGCAGAATGAAGAAATTGAAGTGTTTGTAGATGGATCAGCATTCAGGAACAAACAAGCCAAAATTGCGTAGGGTATGCCGTGGTAACTGCATATGGTATATTAAAATCAGAGCCACTTCCTAAACATCTATCTGCACAAGCAGCAGAGCTCATTGCTTTAACAGAGGCATGTAAACTTGCTGAGGGTAAAACAGTCACTATATATAGACAGTCAGTTCGCTTTTGGGGTAACTCACGATTTTGCAACACTGTGGAAGCACAGGTTTCTTACATCATCAGGGAAGCCCATAGCGCATCACGGCCTGATTTCTGACCTCCTGAAGGCAATCCTTTTACCTAAATCGATTGCTGTTTGTAAATGCGCAGCTCACACAAAGAAAAATGATCCAATTTCACAGGGAAACTCAAGAGCAGATGCAGCAGCAAAGACAGCGGCATCGAGACCACCTAATGACAATGTTAAGATGTGCATGACTAAATTTTCTGTTCCAACAGCTGATTTACAGGATTTGCAGACACAAGCTACCCCAGCAGAAAAGCAAGACTGGTCGAAGGCTGGGGGAAAAGTGAGGAATGAGGTATGGTACGGCCCCAATAACAAACCTTGTTTACCAAAAGCTTTATTTCCTCTTTATGCAAAATTGACACATGGTAGGGACCATGTTTCAAAAGGGGGAATGGCTGATAGTATATCTCTGTGTTGGTATACTAGAGGCTTTACAAATTACTGCCAAAAATACTATGAAAAATGTGTAATTTGTGCGACTAATGACATAGGGAGAGGAATTAAGATCAGTCAAAGCGCACACCCACAACCACAAAGGCCTTTTGAACATATACAAATGGATTTCATAGAGCTAACACCAAGTGAAGGAAAAAAATATTGTTTGGTATTAGTTGATACGTTTTCTAAATTTGTGGAAGCTTTCCCTACATCCAAACAAGATGCTAGTGCAGTAGTAAAAGCATTGCTATCTGAGATTATCCCACGCTGGGGAATCCCTGAAAAAATAAGTAGCGACAATGGCACGCCCTTTGTAAACCAGGCTCTCCACCAAGTAGGAGAACGTCTGGGAATAGATTTAAGACAGCATTGTGCATACCACCCAGCTAGTGGGGGTGCAGTAGAAAGAGAAAATACCACATTAAAGAACAAACTTGCAAAATGCTGTGATGAATGTACATAATGTACATAAGAACTATAGTAAGGGGGAGAGCAAATTTAAGCCCTTTTGAGATTTTGTTTGGCAGACCACCCAATACTGGAATTGGACCAAAACCCATCGCTAGAAATCTAACAGGTCATTGTGAAGATGAAATGTTGTGTTATTGTGCAAAACTTGAGTTTCATCTCAAGTACAGGCCCAAGTGAAAGAGGCCTTGCCACAACCAGCAGAGGGAATCCTGCATAACCTGAAGCCAGGGGACTGGGTAGTGGTAAAAGACTTCAGGAGAAAGAGTTGGAGGGCTAGAAGGTGGCTGGGACCGTTCCAGGTGCTCCTTGTGACGCAGACAGCAGTTAAGGTAGCCGAAAGAGCAACATGGATACACGCCAGCCACTGTAAGCGTGTCCCAGAACCAGAGAATCTGAAGAGAGAGCACGTAGAGGTCAACAAGGGTGAACAGTGAAGTGCTAGTAACCTCTCCTGTAAACCCCAACAGACCTTCATCTGCACGCAAAGTGCATGGGTCAGAAGAACCAACTAGAGCAGTGGTTCTCAAACTTTTTCTGTCATTCCCCACTTAAGGGGCTGAGCGAATTTTCAAGCCCCACTTGTCAACAAAATAATAACGAAATCGGCCAAGTTTACTGTTTATTGAAATATCAATTTCTAAACCAATAAGATCAAACAACACCAAGTTAAAAACAGATAAAATACACGTGCAATTGTTATAAAAGGCTTACGTTGTCACATATCATTTCATAATTGACCCCATGTTTATTAGCCGCTCAGCAATCGTTTGTAGTTTTTTTGCACTGGCCAATTCTGTATGTAAATTTGAATGAAGCCATTTGTGCTTTGCTGTCCACTGATTCAGATTTTACCATGCGATTATCCTGCTGTCTGTATTCTGCCAGCTTTCTTTGAAAGAAGTCGAGGGGCTAGACTTCTGGCTAAACACAAAAACTGTTTTACATAATGTAATGTTATTTAAACTGTGAATTGCTGAGGTTTGCCGCATTTTTTTACTTTGGCCATATTCGATTGGATGCTTGGATTTCAGATGATAGAAAAGGTTTGACGTGTTTCCACCACTTGTTAAAACAGTGCACTTGCGTACCTTGTAAATCACCTTCATCTCATTCATATCACTTTTCTTATACCGAAACCAATTCCACAACACAGACGAGGCACCTTTTTTCTTTACAATCTCCTCATTGTTGGTTTCGTCACATGTACCGTCTTCTTCCATTGTCGAAGTGTATGTGAAGCCAAACTCTTCAAAAGTGGGATGAAACTGTGGCACCCGATTGAACCAAATATCTGCGCAAATGCAGCGGAGCGCGACTATCTGGATAGCGCAGTGATGATCTGGTTTATTTGCGCAGCCCGGTGGATCGCGCAGCGCCGCTCGAATCACAAACTTGCGCGACTCACTGTGTTTTATTTAAAAACAATTTAAAATGTCAGGACTGTTTAATATTGTTTCCGCCTTGCCATGCCTGTTTTGTATGTGCGCATCCCAGCGGGGTAAAATGTATTTTTATGGTTGGCGCGGTTTATTTCTGTCAGAGTCGCGCAGCGCTGCTCAGTGGGTCGCGCAGGTTTGTGATTCGAGCAGCGCTGCTCAAGTTGGTCCGATGTTAAACCGTTATTGTTCCACTATGGTTCCACTTTTTCTCCCGGCCCACAACTGATGTACTTGTATTAATGATCCATTTATTTGTGTGTGATAGTTTAGTTTTTTCCTATTATTTTCCACTAATTTCCTCTCGTTCATTGCGCCCCAGCTGTCATGTCTGTATTCCCCACTAGTGGGGCGCGCCCCACACTTTGAGAACCACTGAACTAGAGTGACAGGAACAACGCGGAATCACAACTCTCCACTCAAGTTCATCACAAGAACAAGTATACAGTTACGTCTGTAGCCAACACGTGAGAAAATTGTAGGGTATCAAGGTGAATTTAAGTAGTAGCATATGGGAACTTTAAGAGTAGCCTAAGGTTAAGAGTATATTGTAGCTAATGACAGGATAGAAGACTGATTTAAGGGATAGAAAATATCAGTGACTGAGAGTATTCACATTACAGACATTGAATTGACTGGACGGTTAGAAAAAAAAAAGAGAAATCAATTCCAACAACACCCCAAAGTAATCTGGGTGGCCTTAGGAATAATAAGTCATGGTTATCCTGATATGCTTTACTGAGAACACTGAAAGAAACGGCCATGGTAAAGTCTATTTAACAAACCTAAGCCACATGCATTTAACTAGAATAAAGAGAAGAGACAGCATGATAAAAAGGCATAACGCTAATCTCAATAGATGTGTTAGGAATTGGGGATGTGCTCTATCATTAGACATTGCTGATAATATGACAGATATACACAATGGCTCGTGCTGGATATGCCATGCCATGTCCTCGAACTGGGTAGCATTGCCCCTTAATAATGTCACAGCAGCAGAAGCAAATGCAGACAACACGTCTTGTATCATACCGATAACCACCATGGCCATCTTACAGATATCTGCATACTACAAACAAATAGGGAGGCCAAACTCAGCAGTCCCTGGGTGTAATTATTCCTATAACCTATGTTTTGATGCGCCAGGGAGCTATTGCTCCCCATTGCCTGTTAAGAAATATGAAGACTATTCTACTTATATGGTCCCATGGCAAAAAGGAGACACTTGCGTTGTGCAAGATCAAAGGGAAAATGGGGAACCTGACTTAGGATGGTCTGAGTGCACCACTTACGTTCGTATAACCAATCGTTCAAAAGGTAGGTCACTTAAATGTAGTATAGATGGTAATTATTTTCCAAATGATGGTAGTTGTCCGTTTATAGAACTATCGTCAACAAACACAGTAATGTGGGTGTGTGGGTCAAACGCATATGTGACCTTACCTAGGTATTTCAATTGGACAGGCTCATGTTATCCTGCATATGTAACTCCTAGTGTGTCAGTACACACAGAAGATCCGTGGGGGCCACGGATGTCAGAGAATAGAAGAAAAAGAGATGTCCCTATTAAATTTCATGGTTACACTTTAGGAAACCCGTGGACTAGCCCAGGAGTAAATGTAGGCTGGTCACTTTTCCTCGGCGGAGGAACAGCTGTAGCCCTAAACAAGGTAAATGGTTTAGCATACATGTTACTGATCCTAAAAAATTACACCGTAAATGCCTTGCAGCTAGTAAATGATGAACTTAAGCAGGTTAGAGAGATCACGATTCAAAATAGAATGGCTCTGGATATTTTACTAGCCGAGAGAGGTGGAGTGTGTAAAGTTCTAAACACCTCTTGTTGTTTCTATATACCTGACAATCATCAGAATATCAGCAACATCATAAACCACATGAAGAAGGCTTTGCAACCACCTCCCCAAGTAGAGTCTTGGATCTCGTGGTTAACGCAATGGTGGGGAGGCTGGGGTTATTGGCTGGTTTATAGTGTTTTACCAATTGGGATTATAATCTTGTTAGGCCTCTGTATAACACCTTGTATTTGCAGATGTATACAGGGACTAGTTCTGAACACAGTAAAATATCAAATGTTAAGACAGACTGACAACATAAAACGGAAAACAGACTGGGATGACCCGACTTCTGACAGAGTTCAAAATTCCGGTGACTATCAGTTTGAGATTTTAGATCATGATATGGAAGAAGACATAATGTAAATCTTTAGAGAAATATAAAGCATGTATATTTAAGTAGATTGCAGAATTTTTAAAAAATGCTTTTGTGTCAGGGGTCTATCCCAATAAAAACAGCTGTAGTGTCCTCTGTGTGCATTAGAGTGCTAGTGTTGATGTTGTTAAAAACCCAGGTTGGAGAGACAATATCTGATGAAATTTACCTAATGCATAGCTTATTAGTATTGTTTTGAATTGTAGAATTAAAATATTTAGGTCATAGAATGACAAAAGGGGGAAATTGTAATGGAAAATCATATTTTAATTATGTATTAATTCTATTTGATCCTTGTAGTAAGTGTGTAACGTAGACGTTAGAAGTTTGAACTTGTTTGTCGAAGCTTAGAGACACAAGGCCGAGAACAGAATAGAAACAACCTGATTGTAGTTGTCCCTGAATAAATGATAAGGTACAGACATCTGGTCTGGGGCAGATAAAAAGTCATGAGTTTGAATGTAGGAACTTCATGTACGGGGCATTGATTATGTTAACAGAGATGTTTGTGTATAAAACAGGTCAGCTAGAGAAAGAGATCACCTTTTCTCTATGCTGCAACTTTTTGCTGTATGAGACTGGTCCTTCTGCAGCAGTTTGAAATAAAACCTTTGTTACTTTGCTTTTACCCAGTGTATGAATTACTTGTCTTTATATTGTTTTCAGAATTTCCACCACAACTCACAGGCCAAACAAGGAGAGCGCTGATCAGAAATGCAGCCAAGAGGCCCATGGTGACTCTGGACGAGCTGCAGAGATCTACAGCTCAGGTGGGGGAATCTGTCCATAGGACAACTATTAGTCGTGCACTGTGGCAAGAAGAAAGCCATTGTTAACAGAAAACCATAAGAAGTTCCGTTTGCACAGCAAACATGTGGAAGAAGGTGCTCTGGTCAGATGAGAACAAAATGGAACTTTTTGGCCAAAATGCAAAACGCTATGTGTGGCGGAAAACTAACACTGCACATCACTCTGAACATACCATCCCCACTGTCAAATAAGGTGGTGGCAGCATCATGCTCTGGGGGTGCTTCTCTTCAGCAGGGACAGGGAAGCTGGTCAGAGTTAATGGGAAGATGGATGGAGCCAAATACAGGGCAATCTTGGAAGAAAACCTCTTGGAGTCTGCAAAAGACTTCAGACTGGGGCGAAGGTTCACCTTCCAGCAGGACAACGACCCTAAACATAAAGCCAGAGCAACAATGGAATGGTTTAAAACAAAACATATCCATGTGTTAGAATGGCCCAGTCAAAGTCCAAATCTAAATCCAATCGAGAATCTGTGGCATGATCTGAAAACTGCTGTTCACAAACGCTGTCCATCTAACCTGACTGAGCTGGAGCTGTTTTGCAAAGAAGAATGGGCAAGGATTTCAGTCTCTAGATGTGCAAAGCTGGTAGAGACATACCCTAAAAGACTGGCAGCTGTAATTGCAGCAAAAGGTGGTTCTACAAAGTATTGACTCAGGGGGCTGAATAATTACGCACACCCAACTTTTCAGTTATTTATTTGTAAAAAATGTTTGGAATCATGTATGATTTTCGTTCCACTTCTCACATATACACCACATTGTATTGGTCTTTCACGTGGAATTCCAATGAAATTGATTCATGCTTGTGGCTGTAATGTGACAAAATGTGGAAAAGTTCAAGGGGGCAGAATACTTTTGCAAGCCAATGTATACTCAGCAAAAAAAGAAACGCCCCTTTTTCAGGACTGTGTATTTCAACAATAATGTAAAAATCCAAATAACTTTACAGATCTTCATTGTAAAGTGTTTAAACAATGTTTTACATGCATGTTCAATTAACCATAATCATTTAATTAACATGCACCTGTGGAATGGTCGTTAAGACCTTAACAGCTTACAGAAAGTAGGCATTTAAGGTCACAGTTCTAAAAACGCAGGATACTAAAGAGACTTGCCTACCAACTGTGAAAAACACCCAAAGAAAGATGCCCAGGGTCCCTGCTCATCTGCGTGAACGTACATTAGGCATGCTGCAGGGAGGCATGAGGACTGCTGATGTGGCTAGGGCAATAAATTGCCATGTCCGCACTGTGAGACGCCTAAGACAGAGCTACAGGGAGACAGGAAGGACAGCTGATCATCCTCGCAGTGGAAGACCACGTGTAACAACACCTGCTCAGAATGGGTACATCCGAATATCACACCTGCGTGACAGGTACAGGATGGCCACAACAACTTGCAGGTGCCTTGGTGGAAGAGTGGGGTAACATCTCACAGCAAGAACTGACAAATCTGGTCCAGTCCAGGAGGAGGAGATGCACTGCAGTACTTCAAGCAGCTGGTGGCCACACCAGATACTGACTGGTACTTTTGATTTTGAGCCTCCCTTCATTCAGGGACACATTGTGAAACATTTTTAGTTTATGTCTTATGGTGTTGACTCTTTTAGTGTTCATACAAATATTTACACATTAAGTTTACTGAAAGTAAAAACAGTTGAAAGTCAGAGGGCGTTTCTTTTTTTTCTGAGTGTGTGTGTGTGTGTGTGTGTGTGTGTGTGTGTGTGTGTGTGTGTGTGTGTGTGTGTGTGTGTGTGTGTATATACACATATTGTATGTTTGTTTTACAGTTTTTCTCGATTGCTAAAACACTAAATCCTATTGTCTGAACCAAATTCTCAGTTGCCTGAACCCACTTATTGAATCAGTCACTCTTTTGGCAAAACCATAAGCACTTTTCACCTGTTTGGACACACGTTGTCAACACATTGTCATTGTGGTGTACTTGTGTTGCATAATGGTGAGCACAGGTGGCAAAAGTCAAACACAGTTAAAGCTCAGGTGTCACCGGTTGAACACAACAACTCAAATTTTATAACACTTGTGGCTAATGATGTGAGGGTACATACAGTAGTGTGAAAAACTATTTGTCCCCTTCCTGATTTCTTATTCTTTTGCATGTTTGTCACACTTAAATGTTTCTGCTCATCAAAAACCATTAACTATTAGTCAAAGATAACATAATTGAACACAAAATGCAGTTTGTAAATGAAGGTTTACGTTATTAAGGGAGAAAAAAAACTCCAAATCTACATGGCCCTGTGTGAAAAAGTGATTGCCCCCCTTGTTACAAAATAACTTAACTGTGGTTTATCACACCTGAGTTAAATTTCTGTAGTCACCCCCAGGCCTGATTACTGCCACACCTTTTTCAATCAAGAAATCACTTAAATAGGAGCTACCTGACACAGAGAAGTAGACCAAAAGCACCTCAAAAGCTAGACATCATGCCAAGATCCAAAGAAATTCAGGAACAAATGAGAACAAAAGTAATTGAGATCTATCAGTCTGGTAAAGGTTATAAAGCCATTTCTAAAGCTTTGGGACACCAGCGAACCACAGTGAGAGCCATTATCCACAAATGGCAAAAACATGGAACAGTGGTGAACCTTCCCAGGAGTGGCCGGCCGACCAAAATTACCCCAAGAGCGCAGAGACGACTCATCCAAGAGTCCACAAAAGACCCCAGGACAACATCTAAAGAACTGCAGGCCTCACTTGCCTCAATTAAGGTCAGTGTTCACGACTCCACCATAAGAAAGAGACTGGGCAAAAACGGCCTGCATGGTAGATTTCCAAGGCGCAAACCACTTTTAAGCAAAAAGAACATTAAGGCTCGTCTCAATTTTGCTAAAAAACATCTCAATGATTGCCAAGACTTTTGGGAAAATACCTTGTGGACCGACGAGACAAAAGTTGAACTTTTTGGAAGGTGCGTGTCCCGTTACATCTGGCGTAAAAGTAACACAGCATTTCAGAAAAAGAACATCATACCAACAGTAAAATATGGTGGTGGTAGTGTGATGGTCTGGGGTTGTTTTGCTGCTTCAGGACCTGGAAGGCTTGCTGTGATAGATGGAACCATGAATTCTACTGTCTACCAAAAAATCCTGAAGGAGAATGTCCGGCCATCTGTTCGTCAACTCAAGCTGAAGCGATCTTGGGTGCTGCAGCAGGACAATGACCCAAAACACACCAGCAAATCCACCTGTGAATGGCTGAAGAAATACAAAATGAAAACTTTGGATTGGCCTAGTCAAAGTCCTGACCTGAAACCTATTGAGATGTTGTGGCATGAACTTAAAAAGGCGGTTCATGCTAGAAAACCCTCAAATAAAGCTGAATTACAACAATTCTGCAAAGATGAGTGGGCCAAAATTCCTACAGAGCGCTGTAAAAGACTCGTTGCAAGTTATCGCAAACGCTTGATTGCAGTTATTGCTGCTAAGGGTGGCCCAACCAGTTATTAGGTTCAGGGGGCAATTACTTTTTCACACAGGGCCATGTAGGTTTGGATATTTTTTCTCCCTAAATAATAAAACCCCTCATTTAAAAACTGCATTTTGTGTTTACTTGTGTTATCTTTGACTAATAGTTAAATGTGTTTGATGATCAGAAACATTTTGTGTGACAAACATGCAAAAGAATAAGAAATCAGGAGGGGGGCAATTAGTTTTTCACACCACTGTATAAGCCAGAGCACTGGTTTGTGAGGCACCACAATGGATGGAAATCTAAGAAGAGGAGTTCGTGTGAGAGGAGGTCGAGCAGGTCAAGGTGGTCGAGGTAGTCAGCGAGGACAACGAACAGTAATATCAGATGAAATCAGAGCTACTGTGATTGACCATGTTCTTGTCCATGGTATGACCATGAAGGAGGCTGGACTAAGGGTACAACCAAACATCAGTAGATTCACTGTGTCCACCATAATCCGAAGATTTAGAGAAGACAACAGGTAGTTACCTTTTTTGACATTATAGTATGTACTGTAAATGTTGACAACAATTCCATATGTACAATGACCGTACTATATACTGTACCACAGTAAACATGTTTCAGTACATCACTGTGCCGGTGTACTGTATGGTGTAGTATTGTAATGGAGGGTTAGTCTGACTGTTTGTAGGTCTATTCCATCTACGTATTTTTTAGTGCATGTTCTCTTTTTGTAGAATTGAAAGACTGCCACATGGGGGTGGTAGCACATCTATGTTCTCCCCTCACCAAGAGACCCTAATTGTCGACATGGTCTGTGAGAACAACACCATTAAACTGCGTGGAATTCAGCTGACAATCATTGAGGACCATGTGCACTTTGAGGGTATCGACAGTGTCAGTCTTTCTACTGTTGACCTCAAGCGCAACAGACTTCGCATGAAACAGCTGTACAGAGTGTCCTTTAACACAACTCTGATAGAGTCAAAGAGCAAAGATTCTAGTATGTACAGGTTGGTATATATCTCCAGACACATACAGAAAATGTTGGTTACTGTAAGTAGTGATTTATTGTAGTTGGCCTACATCACAAAAAAATATATATCTATTTCTACAGAGAGTTTTTGAACTGGATGCGATGGAAAAACTCCATGAATACATCTACATGGATGAAGCTGGGTTTAATCTCACCAAAGGGAGAAGGAGAGGCCGTAGTGTGATTGGACAACGGGGCATTGTTGGTGTCCCTGGGCGGCGTGGTGGCAATGTCACATTGTGTGCTGCCATCAGCAAGCATGGCGTTGTCCACCATCAGGCCAACCTCGGGCCCTACAACACTCACCAGCTCCTCATTTTCCTCAATCACATGCGAGATGCTCTGTTAGTGCAGCGGGATGAGCAGCCCATGTATGTTGCTGTTTGGGACAATGTGAGTTTTCACAGAGGCCTCCAGATTAGAGAGGGGTTCAATATGAACCAAGGTTTTATCAATCTATGCCTTCCACCGTACTCCCCTTTCCTGAACCCCATTGAAGAATTCTTCTCCTCATGGCGGTTGAAGGTATATGAACGGCAACCTTACACCAGGGTAAATCTCCTGCAAGCCATGGAACTGGCCTGTGGTGACATGGGTGTGGAGGCATGTCAAGCCTGGGGACGGCATTCCAGGGGTTTTTCCCCCGTTGCCTGGCCAGAGAAAATGTGTCCTGTGGCCTGACCCAGTACAGATAAATTATGCTGTGGCGGAGTAATGCACTTCTTTTCGTTGTACTTCATTTGTATATTTTTGTCCTGTAATTCTCAGTACAAGTGCTACATGTAAATGCACAGGATTTCAGTTTTTTTGCAAATTCTTTTTTCTATGTACAAGTGTTAAAAATGCCCAGGTATTTTGTTTTGCAACATGCATTTAGCCTAAATAAACATTTATTTCTCCCGCTTCATGTCCTGAGCGTGATACGCGATGGCGCGGCCACGTCCAGACGCCTTCCTGATCGCTCCGTACAAACTGTGCGTTTTTTTCCTTCTTTCTTTATTTATTTTACTTTCATTCGCTAAGAGTACTTCAGGTTTAGTGACCTATGACAGTAGAACACTACTGGATATAGGAATTCAGATTTCGGCGCTTACTTATACCACCTTTAAGCCTGACCCGTCGTGGCCCTCTGAGATACTACGCTGCTCAGACGACAACAACAATGGACGGGACGCTAACCCGCGGCGAAGAACAAAGAAGCGTCGAGGGAAACGCGGCGGCGTCCGTAACAGAATGAGAGAACAAGCTCATCGCACCCCTCTGCCGAGTATCCTGCTGGCTAATGTACAGTCACTGGAGAATAAGCTTGATGACCTCAGAGCCAGAGTTACTTTCCAGCGAGATATCAGGGATTGTAATCTTCTGTGCTTTACAGAAACATGGCTGACCCCCATTGTGCCGGACCGAGTCGTAACCCCATCGGACTCATTCTCTGTGTTCCGCATGGACAGGACGGCAGAGTCTAACAAAGCTAAAGGTGGAGGTGTGTGCTTCATGGTCAACAAGAAGTGGTGCGATGCCAGGAGTGTTTCCATTCTCTCCAGTAGCTGCTCGCCTCATTTGGAATATCTGAGTGTTAAATGTCGTCCTTTCTACCTGCCTCGCGAGTTCACCTCGGTCATTGCCACGGCGGTCTACATCCCACCCCACGCGGACACAGGCACTGCTCTGTCTGAACTACATGATGTGCTGAGTGAGTTCCAAAACAAACACCCGGACGCAGCGCACATTGTAGCAGGTGACTTTAATAAAGCGAACCTCAGACAGGTTATGCCAAACTTTCACCAACATGTTACATGTCCGACAAGGGGACTCAACATTCTGGACCACTGTTACACACCATACAAGCGGGGCTACAAAGCTGTTTCACATCCAGCATTCGGGAAATCAGACCACAACGCCATTTTCCTCATACCGGAATATCAACAAAGCTTTCGTCGTGAAGCTCCGGTCATGAGGGAGGTGCAACGCTGGTCTGCCCAATCAGAAGCTACGCTACAGGACGCGCTCGATGACGTAGATTGGGACATGTTCCGAGCCTGCGCAGTAGACATCAACGAGTTTGCGGATGTAGCAGTTAGCTTCGTTAGCACGCTCGTAAATGAAGTTGTCCCGACAGTGAGGTTCAAATCGTTTCCGAACCAGAAGCCTTGGGTAGACCGATCGATCCGCGATGCTGTGAATGCCCGGACCGCTGCTTATAATGCCGCACTCATTAGCGGCGATATGAGCGCATACAAAGCGGCTTCTTATAGCGTCAGGCGAGCGGTGAGGGAAGCTAAGGGGCGGTTCCGACAGCGAACTGAATCACACTTCCATCAGGGTGACACACGCCGCATGTGGCACGGATTACGCACAATCACGGACTACAAGGTTGCCAAAGACACCACGACGATCGTCGCCGACTCTGCATTCGCCAACGAGCTGAACGCATTCTTCGCCCGGTTCGAGGTTAGCCAGGCGGCTAATGCTAGCAGCCTGCTGACTGAGAGTGATGACGTCATCAGCGAGGATTGCGTCATCAGCATCGCAGAGCACGACGTTCGCACGGCGCTGAGGAGGGTGAACACCAGGAAAGCGGCGGGTCCAGATGGCATCTCTGGGCGCCTGCTGCGCTGCTGCGCTGACCAGCTGTCAGGTGTGTTCACCTGTATCTTTAATGAGTCCCTGGCGAAGTCTGTGGTCCCGGCGTGTTTCAAGAGATCCACCATTGTCCCCGTGCCCAAGACCAACAAACCCTCATGCCTGAATGACTACCGGCCTGTTGCACTGACATCGATGGTCATGAAGGTATTTGAGGGTCTGCTAAAAAACATCATCTCCTCCTCCATCCCCAGCTCCATAGATCCACTTCAGTTCGCCTACCGCCCCAACAGATCCACAGAGGATGCCATCTCCCATGTTCTGCACACCACTCTCAGCCACGTGGACAAGATGCAAGGTAACTATGTGAGATTGCTTTTTATAGATTACAGCTCTGCTTTCAACACAATAGTGCCTAACAGACTGTTCACAAAGCTGAGAGATCTAGGACTTAACAAACGCTTGTGTGCCTGGGTGTTGGACTTCCTCTCGGACAGATCTCAAGCGGTGAGAGTGGGCAAGTGCTTCTCCAGCAGCATCACCATCAACACAGGTGCTCCACAGGGATGTGTTCTCTCTCCACTGCTATACTCTCTCTACACTTCTGACTGTGTGGCCATGTTCGACTCCAACACCATCGTTAAGTTTGCTGACGATACGGTGGTGCTGGGCTTCATCTCCAACAACGATGAGTCGGCCTACATAGATGAAGTGGAGAACCTGGCACTATGGTGTGAAGAAAACTGCCTCCGACTGAACGTCAGTAAGACGAAGGAGCTGGTGGTGGACTTCAGAAGGGGACAACTGGACCACAAACCCCTCATCATCAATGGAGCTCCAGTGGAGAGAGTGAGCAGCTTCAAGTACTTGGGCGTCCACATCTCCGAGGATCTGACTTGGACTGAGCATATCTGTGCTCAGACGAAAAGGGCAAAGCAGCGTCTGTACCACCTGAGGCAGTTGAGGAAGTTTGGGGTTTCCCCTGCTGTCCTTAAGGCTTTCTACTCGGGTGCTGTTGAGAGCATCCTAACACAGAACATTTCATCCTGGTTTGGGAATAGCTGTGTACAGGACAGGAAAGCCCTCCAGAGAGTGATCCGGGCAGCTGAACGCTGCTGCAGGTTAACTCTCCCCTCCATGCAGGACATCTACACCAGGAGATGTAAAACCAGGGCAGCTCATATCATTAAGGACTTGTCGCACCCCAATAACGGACTGTTCAAACTTCTGCATTCAGGCAGAAGGTTCCGGGTCATTATGGCCAAAACGGAGAGACTCAGGAGGAGTTTTTATCCACAGGCGATTAGACTCCTCAACCATGATGGGCCACTCTCCCGTTCATAAGACTGGTAACAGTTCACCCACACACTGCTGTGCTGACATTCCACACTGCACACTGCACTTTAGTCTGGACTGTAAGCATCACTTGCACTAACATCTTTATCCTGCTCAGATACACATTTTATTATTATTATGTTTACATTTGCACCCTTTTTTATTTTTTTTATTTTTATTTTTATTTTTTATTTTTTATTTTTTTTTCTATTTATAGATTATTTCTTTTGTTTCTTGTTATTTGCACAAAGTAGGAGCGGTTCAGGATACATTTCACTGCGTGTTGTACTTGTATAACTATGCATGTGACAAATAAAGAATCTTGAATCTTGAATCTTGAGCATTGTGTTTTCCTTTTTTCTATGTAGTGTTTAGTGACTACTCAGTAGAGTATTTAATTTAGATTGACTTGAGGCGTGATTTGACAGCAAAGTTCAGTTTTGAGCATAGATTGAACTGTTTTGGGGTGAAAGTTTGGTTTTGCAAGAAGTGTCAGAGGTTTTGTGAATGTAGCTTGAAAATTGGGTTTCGTGTTCACAGTTTAGGGAAAAGGAGAGCAGCTTTCCAGGAATGTGTCTTATCAATCGAGAAAAACTGTAACGGTTAATATGAAACCTAATACAGTGGAACCTTGGAATGCAAGGATAATTCGTTCCGGAAGCAGGATCATATATTGAAACACTCGTGAATCAAATCTTGTTTTTCCATAAGACATAATGGAAACTCAAATTATTCATTCCAAAAAATAATACATAAAAATAATTAATACAAAATATAAAGTAAAAATTAAACAGCACTTTACCTTTAAAAAAAGTATGTGTGTGTGTGTGTGTGTGTGTGTGTGTGTGTGTGTGTGTGTGTGTGTGTGTGTGAAGCTAAAGTAAGAAGAGAGGAGGAATGAGACCCGCAGTAACCCTTCCTCCTCTATTATTTGAGTTACACACACACACACACACACACACACACGAAGGTGTGTAGGCGAGAGGAGGGGTGTGTGTGTGTGTGTGTGTGTGTGTGTGTGTGTGAAGGCGAGAGGAGGAGGGGTGTGTGTGAAGGGACTCGTGCGCACACAAAGTGCAGGCTGACACACAGAGAGAAAATGGAGCTTTAACTTCTCTAATGACAATTGGTTTTGTTTTACCAGTGTGCGCACACACATGTTATAATAAACAGTACATGCACGCTGTGCACACATGCATACAGACACAAAATAAAAGATTATGCGCACACACATGGTCTCAGTGTTATAGTAAAGAGTGTACAGATGTTGATTATACGAGTGAGAGGCACGCACTAAAACCGAGCAGGGGAGACGGTTACCCAAAATTCCTCAAAAACTTGAAAAAAAAAATTTTTAAGTTGCATGCCACAAATAACTTAGTGTGATCACGACGGCAGGAAATATTAAAAAAAAAAAAAAAATTTTAAGTAATTTGTTTTTTTTAAGTGGCGATTATGTAACTTGAAACAGTTTGAAACAAACCACTCAAGATATGAGCAAAGTTAATCATTTCAGCTTTAATTCAAGGGGTTTGACAAAAGTCTGGCATTAAACAAACTCTCACTCTCTCTCTTACACACAAACACACATACACACTTTTTTGGGGGCATGGGGGTCATAAATGATGGAACAACGAATACAAATACAAACTTTCATACTTGCATGAAAATCAATGACAATTTGAAGTCTGGAGACAGATGCACATGATAAAACTCCTGAAAAGGTTTCCTCCCTCAAGATGCTTTGCCAGGTCTTTACTGCAGCTGCCTTCAGCTGCTACTTGTTTGTGGGTCTTCAGTCATGTCTTCAGTAAGTGAAAAGCATGCTATATTGAGTTGGGAGAAAATGACAGACTTGGGCTGTGAACAATATCCAATTTCTTTGCCTTAAGAAACTCTTGGGTCATTAACCATCTGCAATATGAAAGGTCAAAGGTGTCCTATTGGTTTTATAGCATTTGGCTGAATCTATGTAAGTAAAGAGTGTAGCTATACACATATAGCCAGAATTCATCCTGCTTCTTTTATAAGCAGTCAGGTCATCAATAAACACCAGTGACAGGGTTCCCCAGGGAGCCATATATGTATATGCCATAACACTGCATGCCTCCACCATGTTTAACAGATGATGTGGATGATACAGTAAGTTGTTTCTTTCTTTATACCTTTCCCTTCCCATCAATTTGGGGTCCGTTCTTCGTATATCGCTGACTCAGTTAGCTGGATTTGATTGTTGTGGAATTGTCCTGTTTCGTTCTCCGATGCGCTTCTCGCATTTGTTGTCATAGCAACATGTCCGTAAGCTTGAACCTGCTCAGGAGCAGGTTTATTTCATGTAAACAGGATTAAGGCTGCGCTCCTGGTGGGTTATGATTGGTTGAAATGGCAAGGTCACATCTGATTGGTTAAAGAGCACGACTGACGTGGGGAAAGAAAAGTATCTTGCATATATATATATATATATATATATATATATATATATATATAGCACACACACACACACACACACACACATAATCGCTATCAAATATTATATTACAACATAAATTCATAGGTTTATTATTATTATAATAAACTCTAGGCATGAGACAGCCCTCAAGACCATTAATTCAAATTCTTGTATAAGGTATTTTTTGTAACACATTTATTTTTCTGGGGTTTGTCATATATATATATATATATATATATATATATATATATATATATATATATATATATATATATTTTATAATGAAAAATTGGACAAAACTAATTTTATTATAAAATAAACAATATAAAAGTATACATGTTTTTGAAAAAAAGATTCATATTTCTATTTTTCCCATATTCAACATATTTATTTCATATTTCTTATTTTATTTTATTGTCTCATGTAATTTGTAAACCATATGCGCATATTATGTTCTAATATAATATTTGATAGCGATTATGTGTGTGGTGGAGGGGGGAATCCATGGCAGGGAAGCATTTCAGCGCATAACACGTGGCGTGGGGGGGTTGGGGGGGGGGTTATTTCAGCGCATAACAGGTGTTACAAAAAAATTAGCTTGTTCTTTTGTCATTTCATCAACCAATCAAAGGACCTGTGATCAGTGTTTCTATTGTCAATGCATATCGCCTTTTAAACCAACACACAAACGCGCAATAATCCTAGACAACTCAATCCGGCCATACCAATCATCAACAACAGGTGTCCTCGAAGAACCAACTTAGCCAGGTCTTAATTAGCACGATGATCTCATCTTAGATATATCAGTTCATCTCGGATGTGTCAAGCGATGTACGAAGAATGGACCCCTGGTCCAAGTTAATTTCAGTAATCAGTGTTTTGCATGTTGCTGTGAAGCCTCTTTATTTACTTCGTAAGGATATCACTTGACTCTAGATAATGGATCATGTACTAAATTCTGCAGTGAATCACAATAGCTGACATCCAGACCTCCTTCTGTTGCTGAGCTTGCCAATTAATTCTTTCTTTTTAAGAAGCTTTTGGATTGTCCACTCCCAAAGTTTGTTTTTCCTATCTCTCTGATGTGATTTGTTAAGCATAATGATGGTGACCAATTTTAATTTGATTTAAGTTAAGTTCTCATTTAATTTCACTTGCATAATTACAAGGTGGACCTCAAGTTGAGAGCTCCAGTGGACAGATACAACATACAAATGTAACAATCAGGACCACCTCCAGACCTTTTATCTGCTTGATTAGTCATGGTGTAATTATGGAACAGGCCACACCTGACTGTGCAACTTCGTGTCAGCCCTTTGTTCCATTATTATGAACCTGAAAAAAAATTTGTTTGCGTGTGTATGAAAATGTCCAAAATGTTTCTTTTCAAATTCAATCCTGTGGTTAATAGAGGCCAAACTTTATCTTTGTTCTAGAATTTATGGACCTGATTGTATGTCCCTGTTGGTTATGTTCTTGGCAATAAGGGGAAACAAACAAACAGAACTATTAAAAAAATTTAATTTTAAGACCTTGGATTATTAATTTTTTTATTTGTTGAATATAGAGTATATAGAATTCTCATATACAATATTAATTGTCAAGATCCCAATATATGTTGCTATGCTCACAAAAAATACCATAAGTTGCTTGTTTCTTTCCCCACATCTGAATAAGTAATTGCAATCAACCCCTTTTCAGCTTTCTGTCTCATCAAACTTAAAACTATCGGAAGGGTGTTGCATGAAATAAGCTTTATTTATTTATGTATTTATTTATGACCTAATGGATGAAGGAAGGGTAGACTCTGTACAGTTAATTTTACTACTAGCATTGATTAACTCCCATCAAGAGTCTGAATTAGACATTTGATTGACAAATAATCAATCGCTTTTGTCACCCGCTGGTGAAGACATCTAACAGCAGATGGCTTCTTGGATCGTCTACTGCTTTTCCTGCAGTTCCCGGATGTGCCCTCGTATTTGATGTCGTATTTGAACCACTGAATTTTCGGAAGTGAATTTGTGAAGTGAAATAAAAATAGCCGAAAGTTGCCTGACGAATATTATTGCTGGGATTATTAAACAAACTGAATATTTTGAACATGAATTTTGTGAAATGAATATTGATTACTGAATATTAACAATGAATATGTTTGTGAAATGTTTCCGTTTGAAATATTCACTACGTAAATATACAACCATGTTAAAATACAGGGCATAAAAATGAAAGGCATGAAAATACAATGCATTAAAATGCAAGCACTGATAATTGCAATGTTTTTTTTTTTCAATTTGTGGAATTCAACAAGCTTTTTATTTCAAATACTTTTGGCAGGATTTCTGTTCCATAACCTATGCACATCCTTTGGGACTGATGACACAATTCAGCATTCAAGCTTGGGAACAGAACTAAATGTAGAGAGGATAGGACAGTAAATTTAAAGAAGGCAGTTTGTATAAAGTAGAGGAAAAGAAGGGAAATAAGAGAATTAAAATTCTACCCCATCAATGTGTGTGTTGACTTGTTGCCTGTTCTGCCAACCTGCAGCTGGTGTAAATGGACGAGCTCAGATGGCAATGCCTTCATGCTGAGTGGATAACGCCATCTTCGTTCTGACAGCCTTTGAAAAATGCTCCTCCTTTCATTGTCTAGCTTAAAATGATTACACGGCTTCCTCTCATTTAAAGATGATTATTCAAAGAACAAAGTTAGATTTATTGTCCAAGTCTATACTATGACTTAAACCAGCTATAAAACCTGCTTTTCAAAAGTTGGATTAACATGGTAATTGTCTAAAATAGTGGATTCAATTGTTGTGTAATAATTATGATGTATCTATGTGTATATGTTGCCATGGTACAGTTTATACTGTAACTCAGGCCTGTCCAGCCTTAACATATTTAGTTTGATTGCTCTGGCCTTGCTGAATCATGTTCATATTTCGCAGCTTGAAGGTTGTTTGATTATTCTGACCTAGTGCATAACATGCTCCGTCAAATGTTCAGCCTAAACTAATTGAGACAGATGGAGTTTACAACAGTAGCTTCACAGTGAGATGAAACATCTGCCCAGAATATTAGTCTGACTTATGCAGATTAAGTGAAAACATACTGCCCTAAAACTCGAACTTTTCAGAAGTAAATTTAACAACTACTTTGACTTTTAGCATATTTTAAACCATTCATTTACAACATTTATTGTCTTATTTATTATCATCACAAAGAAAGTGAGTAATAAAAAGTGCCTTTGAAGGTAGCAGCATCCATTTCCTCTTGTACACCAAATGTTATTGATCGTTTTATATGACGTCACTGTTGACTAAGGCCAAATCATGTTTCTCCTGTCTGACTGTAGCTGATCACATCGTTGTATTTGTCTGGGCATTCCTCCAAAATATCCATTAGAAGTTTGGTGCAGAAGCCTAGCAATTAAACAAGCAGCACAGCTTACTCAAACTGCTGACTCGACTGCTGTGCTTGTGTTCCCTTTCAAAAGCTACACTCGGATGCTGCGTGAAAATGCTATGGGAAACGCCTCTCTGTTGCCCGGTTGTGAAACACGTGTGTCAAACTTGTGGGCTATCTCTCTCCTGGGAGCTCATCCTCCCTGAAAAAGTCCACACTCCCCACCAAGCCATGTAGATTAACATCTTTGTTGGTGGGAAAAACCTTTTTCAGTCAGGGCAGCACCAGGTCGGGCTGGTGCTGCCCTGCACACCATGGCTATTTTGCAGGCATACCAGGATGACCTAATGAGAGATCGGAGCATGGGCGAGTCTATCGACGACACAGCATTTTGCGGAACTACGCCGAGCCACAGATATATTTCTCCGTGCCACTAAGCAGACGGCCCGTGCTATCGGCCGTTTTATGGCCGCCATGGAGAAACAGCTATGGCTTAACCTCACGGTCATCAAGGACAGGGATCGCGCTTTCCTACTTGATGCTCCCATCTTGCCTTCCAGCCTTTTTGGCAACGTCGTAAACTCCGCTGCCACTAGGTTTCGGGAGGCGAAGTTCTATGAGCAGGCCTTTGTGAGGGTTTTCCCTCACCGTGCACAGGGGTCGGGACTGTCGGCCACCCAGTCCTGACCAGGTCCGGTTCTCGCCAGTTCTGAAGTGCAAAAGGGTGAGTATGGCGAGCCCATCACCCCCTCGTAGAGATTGGGGCGAGACTCGCCGCGCTTCACAGTCCGCCTCAATGAGGCCAAACCTGAGGAGCATCATCACCTCTAAAAAGGAGTTCTGAGGCTTACATGCTCAGGACCATGGGGGTGTCTCCCCCCGGGGAGGGGCTCAAAAAAATAAATAAATAAATAAAAATTTCCAGTAAGGAATATAGACTCTTTTCTGGCACCCTCAGGAAGCCGTGGTTCAATCTCCACCACCACTGGTGTTTCGGGGAGCAGCGGTCTCCAGCGAAACGTTAGGTGTTCGGTTCCTTCCTGCCATGTTCAGGATGCCGAACATCTAACAGAGCAGCAGCACCCCCCCTCCCCCCATCTAGCTGAAGTGGCAAAACTTGTGCCCTTTTTTAGAGAAGCTGGCAGCGGGGAACCTACTGCCAGATGTGTCTCTTTAGGTACAAAGCATTGTAGAGAGAGACTACAGGATTAATTTAGCACATCGTCCTCCGCACTTCAATGGCGTGGTCTCCAGTTCCAGAATGACCGCATTTACTGACTCAGCAATTACAGACTACCCTGGGAAATGGGGCCAGACAGAGAATCAGGCTATTACAGTCAGTATTTCTTGGTTTCCAAGAGAGATAGGGGGTTGCGTCCAATTTTACACCTTTGTGGGCTGAATATCAAAATGTTGACAGCCAAAATTATTGTTTCTCAAGTCCAACCAGAGGATTGGTTTGTGACAATCAACCTGAAGGATACATAATATATATATATATATATATATATATATATATATATATATATATATATATATATATATATAATATTATGTGAAAAACTATTTGCCCCCCTCCTGATTTCTTATTCTTTTGCATGTTTGTCACACAAAATGTTCCTGATCCTCAACCACATTTAACTATTAGTCAAAGATAACACAACTAAACACAAAATGCAGTTTTTAAATGAGGGGTTTTATTATTTAGGGAGAAAAAAAATCCAAACCTACATGGCCCTGTGTGAAAAAGTAATTGCCCCCTGAACCTAATAACTGGTTGGGCCACCCTTAGCAGCAATAACTGCAATCAAGCGTTTGCGATAACTTGCAACGAGTCTTTTACAGCGCTCTGGAGGAATTTTGGCCCACTCATCTTTGCAGAATTGTTGTAATTCAGCTTTATTTGAGGGTTTTCTAGCATGAACCGCCTTTTTAAGGTCATGCCACAACATCTCAATAGGATTCAGGTCAGGACTTTGACTAGGCCACTCCAAAGTCTTCATTTTGTTTTTCTTCAGTCATTCAGAGGTGGATTTGCTGGTGTGTTTTGGGTCATTGTCCTGCTGCAGCACCCAAGATCACTTCAGCTTGAGTTGACGAACAGATGTCCGGACATTCTCCTTCAGAGTTGGGGACAATATTTCATCCCCGGCTCGAGCTCCCCAAAGGGAGACCAGTGAAGAGTGACTGATCTTCCAGCCAGTGTAATTGAAACTATACTAAGTGCTAGGGCTCCATCCACTATAAGAACTTATGCCCTCAAATGGAGTGGATTTGAAAATTGGTGCATAGTAAAACATGTATACCCAATCCACTGCTAAATTGTGTCACTGCTGGAGTTTCTACAAGAAAACTAGACCATGGGCTTATGGCCTAGTGCTCTCAGAACGTACGTAGTTATGATTTCGGCTTGTCATGTTCTGACTGATGGGGTTTCTGTGGAAAGCACCCTTTAGTTGCCGCTCTATTCGTGGAACTAAATGGTTGAGGCCACCCACTAGAGCGACAGTCCCTTCTTGGGATCTAGCCATTGTGCTAGAGGGGTTGGTCGACACCCCTTTTGAGCCACTAGAGTCAGCGCCTGTAAGGCTTCTGACCCTTAAGATGGTTTTTCTCATGGCCATTACTTCTCTGTGTCACATGCCAGCCAGATCAACCCAGCACCTCCAAACCCTAAACTCCACTCCAGGTTTTCCTCCAGCAAGCTGACCTGCCGCTCGAGCACACCTGAGCCTGATCATGCAATCATCTCTAGGCCTTTTAAGCACGCTGAGGGAACCACTCCGTGCCGCAGTATCTTGCTCGTGTGCCTCGTGTTTATTTTGTCAAGCAGTTCTCAGTTTACCCTAGCCTGTTATCGACCCTGCCTGTTTCTCGGACTTCTCTCTCGCCTACGCTCCTCCTGGTACTTCTGTCATTGTCGGACTGATCTTTGTGTATGACCTCGCATGCTTTCTGTATTCGGATTTGTACTTACGGTTTGGATTCGTTCGCTCTCGCTGCTGGATTACCGGATACCGACTTTAGCCTGGACAAAGACGATTCTTCCAGCCACCACTGGGGCAGTGGGCAGGGGCAGTGGTGGCTCAGAGGGCTAAGGCGCACTGAGTTACCGACCGGAAGATCGGCGGTTCGATCCCCAGCTCCACCAGGTTGCCACTGTTGGGCCCTTGAGCAAGGCCCTTAACCCTATCTGCTCCAGGGGCGCTGTATCATGGCTGACCCTGCGCTCTGACCCCAGTTACGCTGGGATATGCGAAGAAGGAATTTCACTGTGCTGTAATGTATATGTGACAAATAAAGGCTTAACTTAACACTTCGCCTTCTTCGCCAGCCAGCTGTTTTCCACAGACAAGAGCATTTCCGCATTCGAGCACTCCCGTGTTCACGGAGGGAATACATTCGCGGTGCGCGCCGATCTTCGCCTTAAAACAAAGGAAAGGGACACCCGCGGTGCGCGCCGAAGAGAACAAGCTGCTGCATTCCACCCTCCAACCTCTACGTGCTAAGCGGATTGACAAAGAGGAATCGCTCATGAAGATCCGAGAGGATTCCCGGCATTCGACTTCCAGGACTGTGGAGATTCCCTCGCGTCATAGCCCCGCCTCCGCTCGCGTCATTAAAGGGTTCCCCTCTCTCCCAGTCACTAAGCACACACAGCCACTGCTTCTCTCTCCTGCTCCATCTGCTTACACAAGTCTCAGTGTAGCATTCCCGGCTGAACATAAGCACTTTACTCTCTAACTGATGTTTAAAAGGGGGTTTTAATATCCAAAAAACCGTAAGAGCTGAATAAATAAATAAAAAACAAACAAACAATAGACATTGCCTGTAAATGGTATGAATTATCAATAAACATATACAATAATATATACATATTTACCATAAACTGAATGACTTATCCCTTTTTAATATACATTAAATTATATCCTTGCCTTACAATATTTTAATTAGACTTACTTTAACACAATGTATTTTTAAATATAAAGCATTTGCAACAACAAAAACAAAATAATTATATTCATATATTTTAAACATTGACAACCTCTTCTTTAGAGTGCAATTAAAAACCATAAATTACACTAAATTAACCATGAACTACTGTAAACAATATAACAGCCACAAACTGTACCTTGTGCCCTTTATCAGCCAGGTGCTGAGAGGTAGAAGAAAGCCTTAAATCAAACACCTTAACGTATGCTCCTTTGTGCACACCAGCCAGACGCTTATCACGTGTAAATTACATATAAAGTGCGCATTCACAAACAGCGCCACTGCACTTCCCTTTATGAACTTCAAAATAAATTCTGTGATATAAAACTCAAACACAAATGTATAACAAATCAGAATAAAGTGTCCATATTAGAGTTAATATCAAGGAAGAAACAAAACACAACCATTAAAGAGTTTCTCTTATACATTATCTCAAAATAAAAGGTCTTCCTTGTAAACTTTTGCAAGTCATTTATGGCAACACTGCCCTCTATGGCTGGAGGTAAAGATGACATCCCACTTCTGTGCTTGGGGGATTGATGGTCATTTACACTCCCACCAAATCATGAGGAATTTGTATGAAGTTAAGGAATATAAATTACAAATGATGTTTAAATAAAGCAAGAAAATATGACCTTTATCTCTGAAACGGACAAAAGTGTCCATACTACCGTGATGCTAGAATTTAAGTAATATGATAAGGATACACTTGGTTGCTTCCAAAATCAGCTAGATGGCCTCTAGCAACAGCATCAGCTTCTGGACTGGGCGTTCCATGACAGACAGCTTGTTGAGACGACGACCATCCCTTTCCAGATTCCAGTCACCAAAGCATACTTTGACTTTTCTCACAAGCCCATCTTTATCTGTTGTAGTCTCTGTAACTCTGGTCAGCCGCCACTCACTTCTGGGAAGATCATCAGTCCTTTCCATGACGATATCTCCTACTTTCAGATTTCTCTTTGCTGTGTGCCAGCGCTGTCTGGTGGCAATGTTAGATAGATATTCCCTTCGCCAACGACTCCAAAACTGCTCTGCGAGGAACTGAACATGACGCCACCTTTTCCTTGCATAGATATCTTCTCTAACAAATCTGCCTGGTGGTGGTAATGCTGGAACAGACTTCATAGTGAGCAAGTTCTTTCCCAGCCTCTCCCAGTCACCAATGGTGTCCCACAGGGATCTATACTTGGACCTACACTTTTTTCTATTTATATTAATAATGTAGCTAATTCTATTACAGACTCATTTATCCATCTTTATGCCGATGATACAATTCTTTACTCTACAGGTCCTTCTCCAGCTGCAGTTTTGCAGCAACTTCAACTCAATTTTAATAGATTGCAAAAGACATTTTCCAATTTGCATCTTCAGCTAAATACTTCCAAAACTAAAGTCATGTGGTTTGGAAAAAAAGGTCACATTTCATCTAGCTTTCCAAGTATCTGCTCCCTTGATGGGACACCATTGGAACAGACTACTGAATACAAATATCTGGGTATTTGGCTAGATAACACCCTGTGTTTTTCAAAGCACATTGATAATTTGAAGACCAAGACCAAATCAAAACTTGGCTTCCTTTATAGAATGCATTCTGCATTTACATTATCTGCTAGGAAAACTCTGGTGCAAATGACCATTCTCCCCATGTTTGATTATGGGGACATTATTTATAGATCAGCATCCAAAGGCCTGCTTCAAAAGCTTGATGTTCTCTACCACTCTGCCATCCGGTTTATATCGAATGCTCCTTTCAAAACACATCACTGTACCCTGTATTCTTCTCTCAACTGGTCTTCATTGTATACCCGTTGTAAGATCCATTGGTATATGGTAATTTACAATACTCTCCTCGGCTTGTACCCTCCTTACCTACAAGAACTGTTACACTCCTTTTCTTCTGGGTATAACACCCGTTCTGCTAACCTGATTCAGCTGACAGTTCCTAAGGCTTCTTCTGCATTCAGCCTGTCATCTTTTCAGAACGCTGCTGCTAGAGATTGGAATGATCTGCAAAAAAGGTTAAAACTGGACAATCTCATTCCTAAGTCTGTTTTTCATTCACGGATTTCAGCCCACTTCAAAGACGTCTGTAGCTGTTATTTAGACTAGCTGCTCTTATTTATTGCTGCTCCACTCTTCACATGTCTATATGTGTATGTATGTATGTACAGTGGTGTGAAAAACAATTTTCCCCTTCCTGATTTCTTATTCTTTTGCATGTTTGTCGCACTTAAATGTTTGTGCTCATCAAAAACCGTTAACTATTAGTCAAAGATAACATAATTGAACAAAAAATACAGTTTTTAAATGAATGTTTACGTTATTAAGGGAGAAAAAAAACTCCAAATCTACATGGCCCTGTGTGAAAAAGTGATTGCCCCCCTTGTTAAAAAATAACTTAACTGTGGTTTATCACACCTGAGTTCAATTTCTGTAGTCACCCCCAGGCCTGATTACTGCCACACCTGTTTCAATTAAGAAATCATTTAAATAGGAGCTACCTGACACAGAGAAGTAGACCAAAAGCACCTCAAAAGCTAGACATCATGCCAAGATCCAAAGAAATTCAGGAACAAATGAGAACAAAAGTAATTGAGATCTATCAGTCTGGTAAAGGTTATAAAGCCATTTCTAAAGCTTTGGGACACCAGCGAACCACAGTGAGAGCCATTATCCACAAATGGCAAAAACATGGAACAGTGGTGAACCTTCCCAGGAGTGGCCGGCCGACCAAAATTACCCCAAGAACGCAGAGACAACTCATCCGAGAGGCCACAAAAGACCCCAGGACAACATCTAAAGAACTGCAGGCCTCACTTGCCTCAATTAAGGTCAGTGTTCACGACTCCGCCATAAGAAAGAGACTGGGCAAAAACGGCCTGCATGGCAGATTTCCAAGGCGCAAACCACTTTTAAGCAAAAAGAACATTAAGGCTCTTCTCAATTTTGCTAAAAAACATCTCAATGATTGCCAAGACTTTTGGGGAAATACCTTGTGGACCGACGAGACAAAAGTTTAACTTTTTGGGAGGTGAGTGTCCCGTTACATCTGGCGTAAAAGTAGCAGAGCATTTCAGAAAAAGAACATCATACCAACAGTAAAATATGGTAGTGGTAGTGTGATGGTCTGGGGTTGTTTTGCTGCTTCAGGACCTGGAAGGCTTGTTGTGATAGATGGAACCATGAATTCTACTGTCTACCAAAAAAATCTGAAGGAGAATGTCCGGCCATCTGGTCGTCAACTCAAGCTGAAGCGATCTTGGGTGCTGCAGCAGGACAATGACCCAAAACACACCAGCAAATCCACCTCTCAATGGCTGAATAAAAACAAAATGAAGACTTTGGAGTGGCCTAGTCAAAGTCCTGACCTGAATCCTATTGAGATGTTGTGGCATGACCTTAAAAAGGAGGTTCATGCTAGAAAACCCTCAAATAAAGCTGAATTACAACAATTCTGCAAAGATGAGTGGGCCAAAATTCCTCCAGAGCGCTGTAAAAGACTCATTGCAAGTTATTGCAAACGCTTGATTGCAGTTATTGGTGCTAAGGGTGGCCCAACCAGTTATTAGGTTCAGGGGGCAATTACTTTTTCACACAGGGCCATGTAGGTTTGGATTTTTTTTCTCCCTAAATAATAAAACCCCTCATTTAAAAACTGCATTTTGTGTTTACTTGTGTTATCTTTGACTAATAGTTACATGTGTTTGATGATCAGAAAAATTTTGTGTGACAAACATGCAAAAGAATAAGAAATCAGGAGGGGGGCAAATAGTTTTTCACACCACTGTATGTGTGTATATGTATGTATATGCATATGCTTGTACATATGTGTGTATATATATATGTGCATGTGTGCCTATGTATCTGTGTGTGTATATATATGTATTTAAATTATTATTATTATTTTTTCATAATTTCGTTTATATTTCTTAAAATGTTTTATTTTTTTATCAGTTCCCCTACTTCCCCCAAAAGGCTCAGCCTTTGACAGGCCACAGTTGTAAATAAGAAACCTGTTCTTAATCTGTCTTGCCTGGTTAAATAAAGGTAAAAAAAAAAAAAAAAAGTTATTAGGGGTGAGAGGTACCAGACTGTTGGGGTCGTTTAGGTTGTCAACAGAGAGTGGTCTACTGTTTACAATTGCCAGAGCTTCATAAAACAATGTTTGCAGTGATGCATCATCCAGTCTGCAGGGATTAAAGTTCTCCGTCGTTACGATGGATTTCCGTCAAGCACACTGTTCCGCCTGTACTTAATGTTTAAAATTCACTTTTCGTAATTTTAATGCTGTGCATATATAGGCTTACATGGGTCTTAAATTAAGGAAAGACAGTGTATTCAGCCTGTTGAGGAGGATGTGATCAAAGCCTGGAGTGGAGCGAATGCACGTTCCTCTCTCCACTCTAAGCGTTTTGTTATCACTCCGGTATGAATCCACTCCGGGTTTTGGTTTAGTTTTGAAGAACTACGTGTCAGGCTGAGGTATAACTATATTTAAGATAGCATGGACACACTTAATGCAGGAAGGCTCCGATGTTTCGGAGATTGATAAAAGTGTAAAAAAAATAAAATAAATGGAGATGGGCTTGGCTTAGCGAAATTGGGGAGAATGGCAAGCCTTTTAGTTCGTGGACTAAAAAAAATCAAACATCCAGGTAGGTGTCTCTGCACAGTATGCCACAGGAAACTTCAATATGGCAATAATGACAAAACAAAGTGCGAGTTCGCCATCAGTCAGCAGCTCGTCACAATGCTGCGGTTCGTGCTCTAACAGTACACATGCTCCCTGTCTGCTGCGACAAGAACCACAACGGAGATTCACACATCTGTGGCCGACCGTGTGCGCGATGTAAAAGTGCGCCTATGTTCTTTCATAGCGGAGCATGACCTGTCGCTCACAGTCTCACAACCACTAGTTAATTTCATGCAATCAGTTGTCAAGACAAGAGTGCACTTTCAAGATTGTCTATGCACATGCCTACTACTTGCACACATGGCATTGCTGCTTACTGGAAATCCGATTTGTCATCTAAGCTGAAAACGAAGATACATAAGAGGCTACGTTTACACTGCCAGGTCTCGATGCTTAATTCCGATTTGTTGCCTATATCTGATTTTTTTTAACCGTCTGTTTACACGTTCTTTTAACTATGACTCATATCCGATTCACGTTTTTACACTCGCCATACCATCTGAAACATCGCGCATACTTAAAGGGAGGTTCTTGCGCTACAACCTAGCCAAGAAAGATGAAGGTGAAATATGCTTAACGCTATCTCTGCTATATATGCAAAGTTTGCGCACCATGGTTTTAAAACGGAGGAGGAGAGAAAAAAACGGCACATATGCTTTATTCATCAAATACTGATTTAATGTTATTTAGCCCAAATAAGCATTAACACAATGCGTGTGTGTTGGGGGGGGGGGGGGGGGCGTTGTTCTTTTCCTCTTCCACGTCACCTGCAATGTTATAATTCCACACGCGCTTCCACCGGAGAATAACATTACGTCATTAAACCGCGAAGAAGTGGCAGTTTTAATGACGTACAGAACACAACGCCTCAGGAAATCCGATCTGTCTGTTTACACGACAATCACATTAGCACATATCTGATTTATATCCGATTTATTTCCACATATGAAGGAGGCCTGAAATCGATCTCGAAATATCGGAATGCATGCATTTTTTTTCCTGTTTACACGGACATAGAACATATCCGATATGTGTCACATATGAGCAAAAAATCGGAATTGGGTCACATTTACCTGGCAGTGTAAACGTAGCCAAACATGCACTGAAAAAGCACTTTTTGGAATTTAATGGTGGTGCTATTACTTTTTTCTGTTAATTATTAAGAGTTTCACAAAACATTGTTTGGTGTTATAAGATAAATAAAAACATGCACTGAAAAGATATGTGGTAGATGGTTGATTATTTGTGAAGGTATATATTTTTTCAAAGATTACAAATAGCTTTTAAAATATGCAAACTGGCAATATTAAAGCCGTTTAATCTCCCCTAACGCTATTGGTCTCGACTATTTAAATAAAGTGTTTGTTAAAGGAATATGGCCCGGCCTGAAAAAAGTTCAGTCAGAAGATTTTTTTTCACTTTAATCCCTGAGTCTGTCAGAAGAGAGTGAGAGAGTTGAGCGAAGAACATTCCTCACTGTCCTGATTTGCCTTTCCCATACCCCTCCTGCATGACTTGAATGAGGTGCATTTAGGACAAAGTCGCACTGCCTTTCAGCTAAGAACACTGTCAAACGATCAATTTCCTTTAGAGCATTTGTCAGCTCATTCTTGGCTCCTACAAAGTTGGTGCCTTGATCGCATTTGATTTGGCGTACTGCTCCCCGTAATGCAATGAAACAGCGCAGGCTATTGATGAAGGCATCTGTAGACATGTTATCCACCATTTCTATATGAATAGCTCTGGAGCTGAAACATGTGAAGAGGAGACCGTACCTCTTGTGCTCCTTTCGTCCCTGTTTAATGATAAAGGAACCAAAGCAGTCCATACCACAGTATGTGAATGGTGGGGATGGACTAGTGCGTTCTGAAGGTAGGTCGGCCATTCTTTGTTCTTCTGTGGGTCTCCTGAGCTTTCGACAAGACACACAGTGATGTACATGGGCTGCCACTGCTCTGCTGATTCCTGGAATCCAGGATCGAATGATCGAATCTCATTCATTGTGAGTCCCTTCCCTTGATGCTCGACATTCTCATGACATTGAGAGATGATCATCTTTGTTATATGGTGATCTTTGGGAATGATTACTGGGTGTTTGACTGAGCTGGGTAGGGGTGCATTGCAAAGCCTTCCTCCCACCTTGAGTAACCCTTCTCGATCTAGGAAGGCATCAAGATGATACAGCTTGCTGTTAGGTGACAGCTGGGCACTTTTGCTCAACAACTTGATATCCTGCGCATAGGTGTTACTTTGTAAATCCTTAATAATGATACATGTAGCATGTTCTCGTTCAGCCACTGTACTGTAACTGCTGGACTTATTTCCTTTTGCTCGGCGAATGAGGCGAGTCACAGCTTGGACAGCTCTAGACCATGAAGACAGCTTTGACAAGCGGTCTGAGAGGCTGATATCTGTTGTTTCTGCACTCAGAACCTGAGCCTGTCTCACTTCAGGATCTCCAACCTTTAGTACCTTGTCAATATCTGCGACAGGAGGTATATCCTTTTTCCATAAGAAACTCGGCCCTGTCAACCAATTGGTTTTAAGAATCTCATCAACGTTTAAACCTCTTGACGCATGGTCAGCAGGATTTTCATTAGTGGGAACATATCTCCACTGTTGAGGAGTAGTGCTGAGATGTATCTTCTGCACTCTGTTCGCCACGAATGAGTGAAATCGACGTGCTTCATTATTGATGTATCCTAAAACCACTTGTGAGTCAGTCCAAAAGTAATTTTGTACGTCTGCATACTCCAGCTCCTGTTTAAGCATATTGCTCATGGCAACTAAGATGACAGCAGCTGTTAGTTCAAGCCTAGGGATAGTCTGGACCTTAATGGGAGCGACTCTGGATTTACCTATGACCAAGGCACAATGAATGTTTCCTTCTTCGTTTGTGAGTCTTAAATAGGAACACTGGCCATATCCCCTATTGCTGGCATCGGAAAAGTGATGCAGTTCTCTTTTGCTCACCCTTCCAAAGTTGGCAGGTACATAGCAGCGGGGTATATTGATCCTTTCCAACTTCAAAAGATCAGCCTTCCAATGCTCCCACCTTGGCTGCAATTCTCTAGGAAGGGAGTCATCTCAGCCTTTTCCATGTCTGCACATTTCCTGAAGCACTAATTTTCCAATGAGCAGAAAAGGAGCAATAAAGCCCAGAGGATCATACAGGGATGCAACTGTCGATAATATGCCGCGGCGTGTTGCTGGTTGGGTTTTGAGGTCAACAGAAAATCTGAATCTGTCAGAATCAACATGCCAGTGGATGCCTAAAGCTCTCTCTAAAGGTGTGCCGTCGAAGTTGAGGTCCAGTGAATTGACGTCAATAGCCCGTTCAGACATAGGAATGCTATCCAGGACAACTCTGTCATTTGAGACAAATTTGTGCAGTCTAAGACCACCTGAGGCACACAATTGTCGAGCCTCCCTTGCTAACTGAACAGCTTCCTCTGTGCTGGCTACACTGGTGACACCATCATCTACATAGAAATCGGTTGTGATGAATTTTGCACCAAGAGGATACATACATTCATTCTCCTTAGCGAGATGTTTCAGACCATAGTTGGCACATCCTGGTGATGAAGTTGCACCAAAAAGATGGACCTTCATGCGGTATTCTTCTGGGTTCGAAGCTAAGTCTCCGTTTTTCCAGCAGAGAAAACGTAGATAGTTTCGATCTGCTTCTTCCACATGAAATTGGTGGAACATCTTTTCAACATCGCACATGAGGGCCACAGGATGTTGTCTGAATCTTACAAGGACGCCAGTCAGATTATTAATTAAATCTGGGCCTTGAAGCAAGTGGTCGTTAAGACTGGTTCCCTGGTACTTAGCTGAGCAGTCGAAGACAATGCGGAGCTTGTCCGGCTTCTTGGAATGATACACCCCATGATGGGGGATGTACCACATTTCTCCCACCTTTCCTTCATCATGCACTTCTTCTGCATCACCTCTCTTAATGACCTCTTCCATAAATGCCACATAGTGTTCCTTGTACCTTTCATCTTTCAGATCCTTTTAAGATGATTGAGCCTTACAATGGCAAGCTATTTATTGTTAAGCAAGTGAGGTCTCTTTTTGAAGGGAAGAGGCATCTCGTAATGCCCGTGGTTGTTCTTCCTTATGCACTGCTGCAGTTTAGTCAAGAAAAGGATGTCATCTTGTGACACAGTTCTATTATCTTCACCAGCATCTTTGAAGTCAGATTCCAATACTTTGATAACATCTGCTGGAGTCACTGGGGGGAGTTCTTTAATGCTAACTCTATGACAAATGGTGTTGAAGCTTTGAGATTCATGATGTGAAGACTGACGACCAACAATGCTCTATCCAAGATCTGTATGGACTGCATAAGGTTCATCGTATATAACCTATATAAGCCAAAGTTTTGGCGTGTTTGACACACACATGCTTCAAAACCGGGCAGCAGAGAGAAGTTCCCCATATCGTTTTCATGCAGCATCTCGTTCCCACTTTTTCAGGGAACAGGGTTACAGCAAAGTAACCTGAGACGTTCACTTTAATGCACATGGACATGTTAAATTCTTGCCTCAATATGTAATCTTTGAATTAGACAATAAATTTACAGCCCATTAAAACACAAATAAAAAAAAAGGACAACAAATTCAGGCCAACACTATATGGGCTGAGGCATTCAAAATTTAAAATGGACAAACAAATGTTTACACTTCTTTTGGAAATGGGTAAATACAATAAAAAAGTAAAATTATCATTTTTAATAATGTTCAAAAAGTATTTTATGCCACAAAATGCATTAAAAAAGTTAATCTCATCTACTTATGTAATCTAATCAACTTTTGATCCTAAAACCCACATGGAAAGAACCTACTGTATATGAGGATATATGCGGATATATGAAACCTATATGCAGAATATATGCGCATATATCCTCACCTATATGAGGACATATGCGCATATATGAAACCTATATGCAGTATATATGCATATATATGATAATATATATGCTGCATATATGCGTATATATGCCACATGTAGGCAACATTGAGGTGCATATATGTGCATATACAGGCCATATAGGTCTCCTGTATTGCTTCTTTATATCCACATATAAGCCCTATATGTACATACAAGATATGTCTCCTATGGCAGGATCTGGTCATTTTAGCTCATATCTCACTTTGACAACTGTCATACATGATGCCTAGCTCATATTTTCTATTATCAAGGCAATAACTAAGAACTAACAAAAAAAAATGCAAAAAACTTATGTGCGCACACATGAAATTGGTATCCTAATTGCCCACATACAGTATATGAGGATATATGCACATATATGAAACCTCAGTCTCCGTGAAAATCTTTTTGAAACACGTCAATAAAATTAACTGAAATGAGAAATGAGAAATATATCTATAGAAAGCTTAAAGTGTCTACTTTAAATGATGCAAGTCACATTGAAAACAAATATTCTCAGTTTATGTAATCCGTATGAAACCAAGGAGAGGCACAGAATTTCTGTCGCACTTATCTGCTAATAACCCGAGGCAGGACACGCCCACACGCCAATCACACGGAAATCAGTCTGGGTAATTTACATACTAGACCACGCCCCCCGGACACCGGCATGAAAAACGAACACAGAGAGACAGGTTTGAAAACACTCAGATTCAGGCTTTCAATGCCATTTATATAGTTTAGGTAAATCATGCTAACATGCTGCCTCATGTAGCACAAACATGATATTTCCCAGTGGCTAAGCTAATGCCTTATGGAATTTACAGATGTTTATATTCACCTTGTTTTGGATAGCTTTAGATTATGGTTGCTAATATGTATTTGGCTCCATTTTGGTTAGCTTATAACACTGCTATCAGTAATGTTATTCAGCACAAACAAGCTAGTTCCAGGTGGCTAAAATACTGCCTTATGTAGGACATTTCCATGTCCTGTGACTGCGTACAACCAGCACATGGGGAGTTGATCACTCTGATCAGCTATTACAATACTATATTACACAGCACAAAACAATGAAGTCGTACACAAATATTTCTCTACACTGCTTGGACATTGCTCCCACCAATGCTTACCCTGCATGTATGTTTTCTACAGTTTTTTTTTCATCTTGCACTGTTTTACTCTGAATGTCCGTCTTTTTTCTGTTTTTATTTTGTACTGTTCCTGTTGCAGTTTTACCCTGCATGTATCTTTATCATTAATCTGCATTTATACATAAAATCCTATTAACTATTGGGAAGCTAAACATAAGAATCAGTATGAAACATGAAAAGTTTCTAAAAGTTGCCAATAAATTAATATTGTGATGTGAAATTATTTTTCAGATTGAAGTTATATGGGCTCTGGGGTGTTTTGCCAGGCAGAAGTGCGGAGAGCAGCCCGCCTTGCCACCTCTGTTACTGCCATGGTACGGAATCTGCTGCTGGGCACCTTCGACTTGGAGACTTGACCAAATTAAAAAGGTAGCCATTATTGGTGAGTAAATGCATAATGTGTTGAGAAGGGAAAACAAAACATTTAAGAATTTATAAGTTCACCACTTTAACCATAGCCTACTTGTATCAATGTTTATTAGCCATCAATGGAGACTGCATAAGGTAGGGCACCCATTATTGTTACTGTATCTGCTTGGGACCTATAATACTAATTCATCACTTGCTCACTTCTTAATCCTACCTTTCCTTTTCTAAAGCCACATTAAATTGCGCTGTAAGGTGTGTAGTCCTCTATTTTGTAGAACATATAGTGTTGCAAATAACCTCATGGCAATAATTGTTGTCTGAAGTTTTAATAAATAATCATTTATTATTATTATTATACTGTCTCATTATTTTTGTCTTCTCTAGATGCAACATTGAACAAGTGGCCGGCAGCCACCCGAGGGCAGATAGGCAGATCTATCAATTCAAAGCTCATGGAGCTGAGAAGGTCCTCAAAATATTTTTTTCTTCCTGTTCAGTTTTTTGTCTTATTTTTGTTCTTGTACTATATTTTTGTTTATGCTATGTGATTGTTCTTAAAATAAAAAAATTTAATTTCTACATTTTGGGGTTTCTTTGTTGTCTAGCATATGGGTTTTTGTAATTTTACTAATATCTAGGTACACACACAGGTGCATATATGCACACATATAAACATGCATACATGTACGTATGCATGTTTATACGTGTGCATGTATGCACCTATGTTTACCTAGATTTTAGTAATGTGGACATATATGTGTACATATATACGTGCATACATGTACCTATATAGGTATATATATGCACGTATATATGTACGCATATATGTGCATATAATATAGGAAAACGGCCAATTTTATATATGTCACATACAGTATATTAAAAACCTATATCAAAACCTATATTGAAACGTATATGTTTATATAGGTTATTTCCATGTGGGAATCCTTATTGATTTCTTGCTTTACCATCTTTGGTCCAGTTTATAATGTGTGGGAGAATCTCAAAAGGAAGATTTCACCTTAAATGTCTTTTTATCAACTAGAATTTTGAAGTGGTATGCCCTCTAATCATTAGAACACACTATTTTTACACAGCACGGACAATGATCTACACTGAGCCGTAACATGCACCTGAAGCCCTAGTTTAAAAATAAAATGTGTAAATAATCACATTTGAAACTTTTGTTGACAATCAAAATTAGACTACCTGACCAAAATTTGGCTAGCTATTTTGCTAACCTAACTACATATAAGTTGATAGTTATGTAAAATAAAATAATGTGATTATGAAATACATGAAATACAGCATGGGGCTTGCTCAGGAGCATATTACCCTTGCATGCTATACACTTACCGGCCATTTAATTAGGTTGGTCAACTTCCTGTTAAGACAAATATTTAATCAGCCATTTACATGATAGCAACTCAGTGATTTTCCATATGTAGACATGGTCAAGACACTATGCTGAAATTCGAACCAAGAATCAGAATTGGGAAAATGTGATTTAAATTACTTTGAATGTGGCATGTTTTTAATGCCAGATAGGCTGATTTACTGGGATTTTCACACACAACCATCACTAGTGTTTACAGAGAATGGTCTGAAACAGAGAAAATATCCAGCGAGTGTCAATTCCTTGGGGGAAATGCCTTCTTGTTTCCAGAGGTCAGTGAAGAATGGCCAGACTGGTTAAAGCTGATAGAAAGGCAACAGTAACCCAAATAACATCTCATTACAACATATCAAACCTTGAAGCAGATGGCCTACAGCAGCAGAAGATCACCCTGGGTCCCAGTCCTGTCAGCTAACAGGAAACTAAGACTACAATTCTCAGGTGTTTTAGCAAAAATGGACAATAGAGCATTGTAAAAATTTAGCTTGGCCTGATGTCTCTCAATTTCTGGCATGGCATTTGAATGGTAGGGTTAGAATTTGGTATAAGCAATATGAAAGTATTGATTCATCCTTCCTTGTATCAACAGACCAGGTGTTCTGGTGGTGGTATAATGTGGTGGAGATATTTGCTTGATAAACTTTGGAGCTCTTAATACCAATTAAGCATTGTTTAAATGCCACATGAGTATTGTTGCTGACCATGTCCATCCCTTCATGACCACATGACAATTTGCCTTGCCTCAACGCTAAAAACATCAAACTGGTTTCTTGAATGTTGCAGTAAGTTTACTATACTCAAATGATCTCCACAGTTACATTTAGGCATTTGGCAGACACCCAGAGTGGCTTACTTTAAAAAAACAAACAAACAAAAAAACTCATTATACAACTGTGCAGATTTTTTTAGGGCATTATATATTTGAGTAGTCTTTTTTTTTTTTTTTTTTGCTCAAGGGCGGGTAACTTAGCGGTCATGGGACTTGTAGAATAGAGTAAAAGTGGAAGACTGTAAAGGGGAGGAAATATGCTCATGAATGAAACAGAGATTATAGAAAACCATGAACAATGTAGAACGAATAAAGGGGAGAGAGTGTATGCAGGGTGTGTATGTGAAAGCAAAGATGAGATGAGACAGAGTGTAGGTGTGTACATGTGTGTGTGTGTGTTTCTCCAAACCACATGACTGTCCGTTAACAGCTAGGTCTCAGGAGATTAAACAGAGTGCTGAGACTGCAGCCAGCAATGATTAGTGGGCTGCAGTCAAAGACTACTAATCAATTTCAGCGCCACACAAATTCCTCCTCCCAATTCTAGCTTTGATCAGAGGGCAGGGAAAGAATGGCTGGCTAAAGGCATATTGGAGTTTAACACTAATGTGGCTGGAGCTGCCTGTCTATGAACTGGCAGCAAAGTGTGTGGGACAATGAACCGAGAGCAGGGAGAACTAAGGTGTGTGCATCCATGCTTAGTTAAAATGTCAGTGTGGAAATGCAGATTAGATGTGCCTGGTGTGTTCAGGTTTAAGTCTGTATACATACATACATACATACATACATACATACATACATACACAGACAGACAAACACTGAAAAAAAGTATTTTAAAAAATAGATCATAGTTATAATAGTTATAGTTATACTGTGAATGGCATATTGCTAGCATGGTTCAGTTACATGTCAGCAAATAAGTCTTAAAAAACCTAACTGACTGGTAACCTTTATCCTTTGCCCAAATTTATAGTATATGAGAACTCATTAATTGTTTGCGAAGTATGACATTTAGATACATCAGATTATATGGTTCAGTTCAGTTCAGCCTTTATTTGTCACAAATACATTATTGCACAGTGAAATTATTTATTCTTCGCATATCCCAGCTTCTTGTTAGTAGGCAGGAGTTGGCTATCCTATGGAGTTGGCTATGACCTATGACAGTATGGCAATCATAGGTCACCAGATATCAGATACCAACCCACTTATATTTTACATTGCATACATTGGAGGACCAGAAACCAGTCTCAGAAAAAATCTGTTCGTATCTCTGTAAATCTGTATGTCTGTCCAGAAGATTTTGTCAAAATATACCGCAAAACTGGCTCGGTATTTGCCTGAAGTTAAATCGATGCCATAAAATGAATCGAAATATTGAATAGAACGGATGTTATGAGAAGTCTCGTGCCAGATAACCTCACAGCAGCCATTGCTTTTTGGGACGAATTTAGCGCTTTTGCCCTCAAAGTGGGCATGTCTATCACATCATTTAACAGTTCCATAAATACATAGAGCATGCGGAAGACACAGAAACAACCATAAAGACCCTAAAAAGTGTTAAAATCCTCACCAAACACAAACAAACACATGGCTTACTCCAAAAAAATTATGTAACTATGAAAACTGATTCTGTATGGATAGATCATTGTATGTTTATTCTTGTTGCAGGACATTTAAAACAGTTTGTCTCATATGTTCCGAAATGATGTTGCTATTTAAAGCAGACAGGGAATGCCACAATGAGATTAAACACGGGTTGTTATAACAAACAGATCCACAGCAGTCTGAGGTGAGGACATATACAATACCCAAACTAAGAGTGTTTTGTGCTCAAATCAAAATGTTGAGTAAAAGTGATGTTATGCACAGACATGTGCCGAATGTATTAATCTACTTTAAACAGGGAGTGTATTTGGCTGACGATGAAAGAAGTACTTAGCGTAAACAAGGCATAAGATACTCAACCTTAAAAAAAAAAAATATATATATATATATATATATATATATATATATATATATATATATATATATATATTTCTTTGTATTGATAAGTTAGGCAGAGAGTTTTGTCATTTTTAACCTGAAATAATAATATCAATGATTACATTACAGCTGTTCATCTTATTTTTAGCTTTAACCTTTTAGATGTAGATGCATACAGGGGGAAACTGTAAAATAAAAACTCCAGATGAACAGTGTGAAAAACATGTGGACTGGTATGAGGAGTATTACCGGGTTTTAAGGCGAAAGATGGACAGCCTGAGGGAGACCCGAGCAGAGACAATGAGCTGAACCTTTTCTTCAACAGGTTTAGTACAGGATACTAAAGCTGTATCCCCAACTGCCCCGTCTGCTCCCTCCTCCACACAGTCATCATACTCTCCCTCCCCCCACAGTCTTCACAACTGCTTTCCTCTCACACCTCCCCAGTAACTAACAATAGAAAGTCACACTGTCCATTTCTCCACACCCTAACCACCACAATAAACTTCACAGGTCCATCACCACCATCCCCATACATCTCTTCCACTCTACTCCCCCCTCCCCCCTCCCTGTTTCAAGACATCAGGTGAACAAGGCTGCAGGCCCTGATGGTATCAGCCCAGAGTTCTGAAGCTAACCAGCTAACTGATTTTACGGATTTTACAGTACCTGTTTAATCTAAGCCTGACTCAGGAGAAGGTTCCCATGCTGTGGAAAATATCCTGCTGTTTTTCAGTCACAAAAAAGTAATCTCCATTCACTCTAAATGACTACAGACCATTTGCCCTTACATCCCATCTAATGGAGGTTTTGGAGTGGATGGTGCTGGCTCATCTGAGACCTCAGGTTGACACCTTCTTGGACCATCTGCAGTTTGCCTACTGCCCTCAGGTCGGTGTGGATGATGCCATCATTTACCTTCTTCAGCAAACTCTTTCTCACCTGAATAAAGCAGGTAGCACTGTGAGAATCATGTTCTTTGATTTCTCTAGTGCTTTTAACAAAATTCAACCTGCACTGCTACAAGGGAAACTGGAGAAGATGCATGTAGACACCTCCACAACCTCCTGGCACACTATCTGACAGACAGACCACAGTTTGTAAGGTTGCGACAGTTTGTAAGGTTGGAGGGGATTTGAGGGACACCTCATATCCCCTCCACAACCTCCTGGATAAACAGCGGCGAACTTTGAGTAAGAGAATGCTTCAGCTCTGCTGTGACGCAGTGAACACTACAGGAAGTCTTTTCTGCCAATTGCAATTACGTTACAATAACTCCGCTCTGTGTCAAGAGAGAGATATACTACTCTGACAGCACAATAAATAAATATTGACATTTTTATTAAATATGCATATTCATATACATTCTGTCTTCAATGCACCATGGTCACATCCTTCATTCACTGCATCCTCTTTTTTTTATCAGTATTTACTGGTTATCCACTTGCTGGTTCATTCTCTCCATTACTACTTGCTGGTGCACCTTATGTACAATATACTTACATACAATCATGCATATTCAATCAACTCTTCTTTTTCTCCCTCCTCCAGCTCTCTCATTGCAGTTTTTGTTTGCAGCTTACTTGTTGTATATTAGGTGAACTGCCTGCTGTAATGATATAATTTCCCTTTGGGATTAATAAAGTACTCTATCTATCTATCTATCTATCTATCTATCTATCTATCTATCTATCTATCTATCTATCTATCTTAACTACAGGTAGACCCCACATAGGAACATTCAAGATATGAATTTCCACAGATACAAATGTACTGCGGTTTGCATCTAACATATGCACAGAGGGAGCCACGCCAAATAACCGCAGCCGTGTGAATGGCATATGGCTGCCCCATGGAGGCCATGATCCCCCCCTCCCTCTACTGCCAGAAAGGTGTATCAAGATTTCACAGTAAACACGCCCATTCAAGCCCTATTTATTTACCTGGTTCCACCACTAGATGGCGCTTCATTCTCAAGAACACGTTAAAACAAGCCAGCAATTTAGCTGCGCTGAGTTGCACTCATGTGATTTTTAACAACCCGCCCCCACCTCCGCCGAACTGACGCTATCAAACAGCACTACAGAGATGAAGATGGCGGCTTAATTGACTATTCGCGGTAAGTGGTGTTTTATTTCATAAAATTTGTTTGGGGTAGTTTACAGTTTATTTCCCAGTTTAGTTTTTTTTATTGGCCGTTTTGAAAATCACTGGCAGCACCAGCAGCGGTTATATGTGACTTTAGATAACTTAATGGTCTGTTTACCAAGTCTGGCGTTAACATTACAGCTTACTGTCAGTGTCACAAACTCACAATATCACTCCTCTTTAACTCAAAAAGATGCTAAAAACTTTGAAAATACTATTAATGTCGCTATTACAAAAGCTGCACTACCCGATGAAGAGTGTTTGTGCTCTCTGAAAATAACTTCAGAATCTGACTGAGTGTTGTCTGGATAAATTTAGCGTTAATTTATTATTTGGGAAAGAGTTAATCTGCAGGTTATTTCTGTGACTAGAATATAATGTGATGCAGTTCATGAGGGACACAAGATGAGGATAGATGTACAGGAGCTAGCGAGCTAAACATTCATAACTGGGTTTATATTTTACCCACTTTGGCCGTGACTTTGCGCGGTAGCGCGAGCGCTTAGTTAACGAGCTGGGTAAAAACACTTCAGTGTTTATCAGTTAAGGAGGAGGAGGAGGAGGGGGGAGGTGTGGGGGGGGGCTTCAGTAAGTTATAGTTTGGCTTCAGAGATGAACTAATGCTCATATACGAATGTTATATCGCTTAACTTATTTGTATGAAAAGTGGATTAAGTAAATTCTCTGTTAATTTAATGCAGACGATAATACAGACAGACCGTGGTTAACACTAACAAAGTTCAATAGTTAACATTAGCACAGGCAGTTTATTTACATTCCAGAATTGCCCAAAAAAGTATTTTACACACTCTGTGGAAAATATGTTTATTAATATCTTTTATATTATTGTTAAATTGTTAAAGTCATGTTTGCGTGTTTTAATTGTTTTGGAGATTGTTTGGGTATTTAAAAACATTAACTTGAACCAACAACTTCAATGGGCAAAAAATGGGACACAACTTTGTTTTAAATAGTCAAAGAGTTTGGCTGAAAATAATAATAATAATAATAATAATAATTATTATTATTATTATTATTATTATTGGGTATAGAAACAAATGAAAACAGTTAAACACTTGATCATATGTATCTGTGCTAGTTTATGTTTGTGATTATGTGACCCATAATAATTTTTTCTCAGTATAAATAAATGTTTTGGGTTTTAAGAACTCCTTCAAAAGAGCAAAGACAAACGTAGAAGGAGTGGAATGTAAGAAACCTTAGTGGAAAATACTGAGTATGACATGGTGCTAATTGCTCTGTGTTTGTGTTTTGTGTTTGATGGGGGTTCTTTAAACTTGTCTGCGCAAATGTGCGTTTGTTAAAGCCAATGGAGAAATGCAGGAGCGCGCGCGCACACACACACACACACACACACACCACAAATGCTTTAACTGTTGTCTTGTAAATCGTTCATTAAACCTATGAACACAGCTGTTCATCATCAGTCCTAAACACAAGCGCAGGGTCTGTTTTTGTCCTTAACTAAAATACTTCAATATGTTAATAATTATAAATATTGCTTATTACTTGAATAAGGTAATAAGCAATATTTAAAATAAAACAAACCAGTAAGTTAAGTAAGTGTTCCATACATTAAAGTACTGTGTATAACCAAGTGCCCTAGCAAACATAGCTACAGTTTACAGTACAAACAAAGAGTCTGTGCGCTGGGGGGATTGGAAGGTGAATGAGGATACCTCATTTACAAGACAAAAGACGGTCAGAGGTTTGAATGTGCATCTTTGCTTTGCTCTTCGATGTGTGTGTGTGTGTGTGTGTGTGTGTGTGTTTTCTTGGTTCCTAGGGGTCCATTCTTAAATTCAGTCTGTCTAAATCTTTATAAACGCCAAGTTGGGAAAATCATGTTTGAGAAAACGGCTTGTCTCTATTACATCATGACTTTGAGATGTTAACAGTATCTTCGAATCGTAGACAGTGTTAATTTTGCTGAACATTAAAAAGCAGCCATGTTTAATAAAACTGTGCATCTTTAATAAGCCATATTGGTTTCGAGTCAGAAGTAAAATTAACGAAAGACTGAGAAGCCCCGTAAACTTGATCCTGAACAGCCACGGGCTGACTTTAACAATAATAGCTCATTGTTTTTATATTTATATTTTTAGTATATATTTTTAAATGTTCAAATGAACGTTTCAGTATAAAATTTGTCATGTCATCTGTTTACAGAATTGGCTGATTTTGTGATTGAGACCCATGAGTTACATTGAAATCATTTTTATTAGCAGTAAGCCAGGTTTTAGTAACCTTGGACAAATCACAATATAAGCCCTCTCTCGCACACGCGCGCTCTCTCTCTCTCGCGCACACACATATACTGCACACACACACACACACACACACGCACACACACACACACACACACACATAGCACATGAAATCGCGTAAAACCAAATGAAACTAGGGTAAAAAATATAAGCAATGAAAAATACAGTAGTATCCTGTAGGTGATTCCTGTCCTGCGATAACAGGCACTAACCCTCTAGAACTGTTGAGTTGTTTTAGTATTGTTTTCAAGTGTGAATGATTATGGGGATTCAATCTGTCTCTGCTGCCGCATCTATTCACAGTTGTGATAAGTAATTAATGCCCCATCAGATCTTTGATGCGGGCATGTAATGCTGGTTAAATGACTAAAGACATACTGATCCGTATGGACAGATATTTGATATTATGCATCATGCGGAAAAAAAACATCAGCGAAAACATCAAAAATATAATGAAAACAAACTCAAGCAGAAGTTACATTTTAAGTTTTACTTTGCAGCAAAATATTATCTACCAGTTTATTAAATGGAAATAGATAAAATACTGTACAGTACATAGCCCGCATTTGTATTCCGTACCTACAATGATCGGTATAGATAAATTACAAATGTTACCATGTCTTTAAGGATTATTAACGATGTCTTGAAAAATATTGCAATAAGTAGTTTTATTAATTAATTAATGTATTTATTTAAAATAGCATAAGCATCATGGGTTGTGTATTGCGTGATTTTAAAAAAACTGTTTTATTAATCGTTTTTTTTACCACATCACCTATTTATGAAATGATGTTGACAATGTAAGAACTGCCTATACATTGAACATATATACATATACAGTGGTGTGAAAAACTATTTGCCCCCTCCTGATTTCTTATTCTTTTGCATGCTTGTCACACAAAATGTTTCTGATCATCAAACACATTTAACTATTAGTCAAAGATAACACAAGTAAACACAAAATGCAGTTTTTAAATGAGGGGTTTTATTATTTGGGGAGAAGAAAAAATCCAAACCTACATGGCCCTGTGTGAAAAAGTAATTGCCCCCTGAACCTAATAACTGGTTGGGCCACCCTTAGCAGCAATAACTGCAATCAAACGTTTGCAATAACCTGCAACGAGTCTTTTACAGCGCTCTGGAGGAATTTTGGCCCACTCATCTTTGCAGAATTGTTGTAATTCAGCTTTATTTGAGGGTTTTCTAGCATGAACCGCCTTTTTAAGGTCATGCCACAACATCTCAATAGGATTCAGGTCAGGACTTTGACTAGGCCACTCCAAAGTCTTCATTTTGTTTTTCTTCAGCCATTCAGAGGTGGATTTGCTGGTGTGTTTTGGGTCATTGTCCTGCTGCAGCACCCAAGATCGCTTCAGCTTGAGTTGACAAACAGATGGCTCGACATTCTCCTTCAGGATTTTTTGGTAGACAGTAGAATTCATGGTTCCATCTATCACAGCAAGCCTTCCAGGTCCTGAAGCAGCAAAACAACCCCAGACCATCACACTACCACCACCATATTTTACTGTTGGTATGATGTTCTTTTTCTGAAATGCTGTGTTACTTTTACGCCAGATGTAACGGGACACGCACCTTCCAAAAAGTTCAACTTTTGTCTCGTCGGTCCACAAGTTATTTTCCCAAAAGTCTTGGCAATCATTGAGATGTTTTTTAGCAAAATTGAGACGAGCCTTAATGTTCTTTTTGCTTAAAAGTTGTTTGCGCCTTGGAAATCTGCCATGCAAGCCGTTTTTGCCCAGTCCCTTTCTTATGGTGGAATCGTGAACCCTGACCTTAATTGAGGCAAGTGAGGCCTTCAGTTCTTTAGATGTTGTCCTGGGGTCTTTTGTGGCCTTTCGGATGAGTTGTCTCTGCGCTCTTGGGGTAATTTTGGTCGGCCGGCCACTCCTGGGAAGGTTCACCACTGTTCCATGTTTTTGCCATTTGTGGATAATGGCTCTCACTGTGGTTCGCTGGAATCCCAAAGCTTTAGAAATGGCTTTATAACCTTTACCAGACTGATAGATCTCAATTACTTTTGTTCTCATTTGTTCCTGAATTTCTTTGGATCTTGGCATGATGTCTAGCTTTTGAGGTGCTTTTGGTCTACTTCTCTGTGTCAGGTAGCTCCTATTTAAGTGATTTCTTGATTGAAACAGGTGTGGCAGTAATCAGGCCTGGGGGTGACTACAGAAATTGAACGCAGGTGTGATAAACCACAGTTAAGTTATTTTTTAACAAGGGGGGCAATCACTTTTTCACACAGGGCCATGTAGATTTGGAGTTTTTTTTCTCCCATAATAACGTAAACCTTCATTTAAAAACTGCATTTTGTGTTCAATTATGTTATCTTTGACTAATAGTTAACGGTTTTTGATGAGCAGAAACATTTATGTGTGACAAACATGCAAAAGAATAAGAAATCAGGAAGGGGGCAAATAGTTATTCACACCACTGTACATATGTATACATACAAGAAGTCAATGCTCCATCTGGCGGGATTATACAGCATTGCAACCATCTTTTTAGAAAGTGCATGGGAGCGTTTATGGGGCGGGGCATCGTTAACCGCATCATCACGGGGATTACATTCCGTGAACGGATCGGGCATGGACCTGTCATGATTCTTTCATAGACCTGTCATGCTCCAGGCGGCTGTTTGACGTGGCTCCCACTGTAGATGCGAACAAATTGCAGAAGTAGCTCACGTGCAATGTACAAAAATAGACACTCCAGTGCACCAGGTAGCAATATTTACAATTATATATAATATTTTCAGTGTGTAAGTACATGTATAAGATGTGTAAAATCTGGTATATTGTATGTGTGTGCATGTGGATGAAAAATTAATTGGCCTCACTGGTTTCAGTGAGTCAGTCCGGGAGCACAATGATAGAAAATGACCGTCCTGTTAAGCAAAACAGAGTTAACAGGCCAGGGGCCTGTTTCAGAAAGGAGGTTAAGTGAAAACTCAGAGTTTGGTAACCCTGAGATAAGAGAAAGTCAGAGTTTTCCGTTTCAAAACGGCAGGTTTGTCAAACCCGAGAAAGCAGGGTAACACAAGCCTGTTTCTGAAAGAGAGGTAACTATTACTCAGAGTCAGTTACCGTGGCAACTTACTGTGTGAACCTAACCTGGTCGGGAGCAGGTTTTATTCTCTGAACTCGGAGTTTCTGTCGGTCTCCTCCCCTTTTTTAAAGACGCAGCGGTATTTCTCGCCGTAGTCTTAGTCATTCATTGCCCACATTTGGGACACAAACAGAGAAGAAAGTTAGGAGAATGGCTTGTCCTTTTTTGGAGGATCCCATAGATGAGGAGGCTGCATTAATTCGAAGAGAATTACATTTACGTCGGGCAAGGATTTTGAGACCCAGAGTGGATTTTTTGTCTTTTCCCTGTACATTTTAGTTTGAGCGTTACCTTTTTTCATTGCTATCAATTACTTATATCGATAATCTAATCCGTCCTTACATCACTAATATCACCCATCGTGGCCGTGCTCTTACATCCGAGCAGATACTATGTGCAGCTTTACGTTTCTTTGCTAATGGAAGCTTTCTGTACAATATCGGGGATGCGGAGCATATTAGTAAGACTACTGTATGCAGAGCTGTACGGAAAGTGTGCCTCGATCTGAAACGCTTTCTGCACATTTTTGTGGTGTTTCCTGGTCACAAACCCCTAGGAGTCATCAAAGAGGAATTTTACAGGATTGCTGGTTTGCAGCGTTCAAATCATTTCAAATGTAATATATACATATATGTTCAGTTAATAACATTTTGCTGTGACCTCTGACAGCAATGTAATATTTAAAATTACCCTCAGGATTTCCCAATGTGGTTGGATGCATTGATGGCACACATATACCCATCATTGCACCAACTGAAAATGAGGGAGATATGTTAACAGAAAGTCAATCCACAGCATTAATGTGCATATTTATATATATATACCTGTATACTATATGTCATATATCTTATTCTCTCCACTGTGAAAATCATATGTGATGCTGCACATATCATCACCAATGTTGAGGCCAAGTGGCCTGGCTCTGTTCATGACTCACGGATATATCGTGAGTCGACCCTAAGCAACAGACTGCAAAGTGGTAAGTAAATGTATGCACTACACACTTGGGCACTTCAATGCAGCACTAAACCAATGTGAAACTTTTTTTTTTACAGGAGAGATTGACGGCTTCCTGCTGGGGGATAGGGGTTACCCATGCCAACCTACACTGCTAACCCCTTACCCAGAACCTGAACAAGGGCCACAGCAGCGGTTTAATGTGGCACACAGCAAAACTAGAGGCAGGGTGGAAATGACAATAGGTCTGTTGAAAGCACGTTTCCAGTGCCTACGTCACCTCAGGGTCACCCCTGAAAGGGCCTGCGACATCATTGTGGCATGTGTAGTTCTCCATAATATTGCCATTTTTAGAGGGGAACAACATCCTGTCCTACACATACAAGACCCAGAGGAAGACCCCATCCACCCTGCAGATTTCCAGGATGGAAGGGTGGTCCGAGACCTTATATGCCACAATTCATTCTCGGATTAATTCAGCCACCACCACCACAAAAAAAATTATAATAATAAAAAAAATGAAATAAACACAAGTCACAACACTTTATTTGGTCTTCTTTATTTCCTAAAAATTAAAAAGCAAGTGGTAAATTTCTATACTCTTTAAAAACTTTTATATAATCTACGAATCACAATACACACCTTACCTGTAGCTTGTGTTTCAGGATCTCTATCTCTATATCGGACTTTAGGATCTGTCGATCCAAGTATATCATTTCTTTATTGGTTTTTTGGATTTGCTTAAGTAGATGCAGTCTATATAACTCCTTTACGGGTAACTGAAAATACAGTAGTTTAGGGTTACGTCATGTTGTACATTGAATAAAACTCTGGCATTTACTGTACATCACTGAACTGTGTTGAAGTTGATGGACCCTCCTCCTCCTCCTCCTCTTCCACACTCTGGAGGGTGGTGATGGGGGAAGACAAGAATACGTTTATACTTGGATATACTTACATTCTATAGGTTACTGGACACAAAAATGTGAGGATTGTTTGATGTCTACAGACATAACATTACCTCTATAGGCCTCTCTGTATCAGCAGAAATAGTGTCATCATCCCCTACATCCTGAGAAGAAGAGCATTTGGTTGAGCACACTTTATAATATTACTTAGCCTACTCAATACACCAGAAATTAGGACACTTACAACTGCTGCCGGGGGTTCTGATAAGACAGGAGGCTCCAAATCACAGATATTGCCGTCAGAATCTATTGACACCAATTCAAAAATTAAAGATATGTATGTGTGTGTGTGTGTGTGTGTGTGTGTGTGTGTTTAGCCCTCATACAGTTTATGTAGGCACTTGTGTCCTGTGGAGTGACTGGCTCTGATGAACACCCTGCAGGAATTCCCTCAGCCACTGGCCTTCCAGTGTTTAAATTCAGGTCCATCTCCTCAGCATTTGTGAGTGGTGGTGGTGGTGTAGGGCCTCCCCCTGTCTTGCTAGCCTCTGCCTTCTTTCTGTTGGCTGAAGAGACATCAAATAAAACAAAAAAGAGCACTGTATGAAAACAGCATTACACATGTATTGTCATGTACATACTAAATGTCATTTGTAAAGAAAAACTACATCCATCACATGTTCAAACCTTACCTGATTGAATTATGTTTTTATATTTCATTTTCAGCTGCTGCCATGTTCTTTTAATACCTGCAGGATTGCACCTACATGAACAAAAACATTTTAAGTTTTACCTTTGATATTACTGCCAAAAAAATAATAATTAGCTTCAATTCACTGACCTTCAACAGGAACATGTACTGTAACTAGAGTAATGGGATTATTACTCATTCTCCAAACTATTTTTTAGTACTGCTAACATTCTAAAGGTTATATGCATTCTTGTTTTTTCAAATTTGTTGTAGAAACTATGCAGTACCCCATTTTATGTAATTTAATGCAATTTCATATGAAATTACTTTATAATTATGGCCAGTTCCCAACATTTTCAAGTGAAAAGTCAATAAACGTCACACATTACTTATTATCTATTATACTGAAATATTTAAATACTTTAAATGTAAACTTACGCATTAACTTGAGCAGCTATGTTTTCCCACGCTTCCTGTCTCTGTTTCGCCGATGCAGTGGTGTTACTTTTTTTTTTTTTTAAATATGTGCTCATATTTGATGTACGTTTGCATGAGCATATCAAGTTCAGCTGGGGAAAAAAATGCAGATCTCTTTTTTTCTGCTGTTGCCATGGTGACTCGTAATATCTGCGCTCCATTGATGATGGCTTTTTAGAGTCGCGGTGTACACGCTTAACTCTGAGTTAGTCCACTCAGAGTTGATTGAACTTACTCTGATCAGCTGTTCTGAAACTGAAAACTCTGAGTTTTTAATCTCTGGGTCAATCAACTCAGAGTTCAAGTTTAAACTCCGAGTTGTTTGAACCTCCTTTCTGAAACAGGCCCCAGGAAAGTAGAAAATGTTGACATAATGATGCCTGGGATTCCCCTCGCAAACTTATTAAAGTCAACATCTGCATGTGTGTGTGCATGTGAAAGTCAGCCTACACAATAACCCCCTTCTACTCCTCCTCTTCTGTTGAGGGTGATTCTTTTTATAGTGCAAGTTAATCATTTTATTTTTAAATACTTTTATTTTTACTTTATATTTTAATTTAAATAATTTTTATATTTTCGGGTTGTGGAACACATAAATGGGGTTTCCATTATTTGTTATGGGGAAATTTGCTCTGAGATGAAATTGCGTCCAGGATTCCCCTAGAGATTTAGGCCTTGTTCACACGGGCGTTAAAATCAAGTGTTTTTTTGGCGTTCGTAGCATCCGGTGAGTGCGGATCAAGCACAGAGGGTTTTCAACACATAGGAGTCAATGAGAGTGTTCACACGGGCTTTGGTGATGTGCGTTTTTCTGGCTGCACATTTATACGGCATCAAAAAAATGTTGCACGCAGCTTTTTCTTGGCGTTCAAATCACAACGAATGCAAGGAAAACGCTGCTAGTGCGTTTTCTTCGCGTTCATTTTACGCTTCGGAGGACCGCATATATCCCATGATCCTTGCACCAGCTGCAGCAGACAATCAAAAGTGGAAACTGACATCTGATAGTAATTGAAAAACTTGTGCGGAAATTTTTGCATTTCTTCATAAACCACAAAAAACTTCTTTTAATCCGACGTTGTTCAGTCAGAGGGTGAACCCAGTAGCGGCAGCTAATTTTTTCTCTCTCTCTATGTCGGCGTATTGCGAGAATTTTTAAAACAAGAAGATTAATGTCAATAACTAATATAGCAAAATGGTCCATATTAAAAGGCAGTGTCTTTAATATGCCTCAAATAAAACGACAAGGGCTTTCATATCCAGTTCCCGACACTGCCTCCACAGGTTAACACACAAATTACAATTTGGGCTGCAGGCTGGCGTTAGACAGAGCCAAACGAACGCCAGTGTGGAAGTCAATCGAGCGCCACTACAAAACACAACATAAACGTCTAGGACATTGAGAGCACGTTTGTGTGTCCAAGAATTGAACGCACTTGTGGACAAGGCCTTAGAGGCACAGAGAGAACTTTTCACTGTGAGATTCATTTCACTAGGCACGATTATGGTTTTTGGCCACATGATGGCAGTTTTGGGAAAGAAAAAAAGAGTCAAGTAAATTGGTATGGTTTATATTGTGTATTTGTGTCAAAGGCATATAAGACTCACATTGACCAACTTCTGAACAAATCCAACTTACAAACGTGCTTCAATAAAAGAACTTGTTCATAAGTAGGGGGCAACCTGTATTTTTAAAACTCTTTATATGTCAACGATGAGTACTAACATTGTATATTGCATTGTATTGTATTTCTTTATATTGCTATTTACTCTCTATATTATTTATAAAAAAATTTTTTTAAACCTTTTGAATTCCCATCCCCCCAAACACACACAAAAATAAAAACATTAAAATACGTTGGTAAGTGGTGGTTGTATGTGATGTGAAATTGATTTTGGTTTGTTTTTGTTTCTCTATGTAACTCAAAAGAATTGTTGACATTGTTATCATTTAAGAAGTTATTATATTGCCGTGGTGGTGAGAGGAAGAAAGAGAATTGGAAAAGGAAGGATGTTTCCCCTCTTTTATGTTTAATGTAATTATGTGATTCATTCAAGCTGCATGGCGTCTCGGTGACTGTGAGATGCTGCTTCTCTCAGCATGCAGTATGAGATTACATTACATACTCATCCCTATTTGCACCAAATACATTACTCAGAATTATGCATTTAAAAAATATTCTACAGACTGTATTATCAACATGTTATTAAAGCTGATTAAGATATATTTAAATATTGTATACTTGTGTGAAGCAGAGAGAGAGAGAGATAATGAGAGATGAATGGTCAAAAAATGATGCCTCTTTACACTTGCACAGTCTTCATAGGACGAAACAAGCGCATTCATAGTCCTTGCTAAAAGCTGACATAAAATGTGAAAGCATACAAAAAATAAAGTGTTTTGGACTACAAGTAACAAGAGCCACTAATCAGCGTAAATGCATGTTGTCATATACTTATACATATGTCTCTGAAATGAAAAGAATTCTCAAGAATACTCTGGAAAGAATTCTATTTTTCCCAGAAAGCTGCTCTTTTGGTAATAGTGGAGTACATTTTCTAATACTTCTAATACTTTCATGCGTGTTACTTTGTTTGAGATAGGGTGAGTTTGAAAGACCTATATTTTCATATTCATTGAACCACTGTGGTTGGTGGCAGATTATTCTTGAAGACACTGCTCACATCAGGATATGCTTTATTACAGGAAAAAGGTGATCAGACAGAGAAGGTTTGTATTAAATTCCCTCTAAAGAAATGAATGTGGGACATCTTGACATACACCAGTAAGTAAAGTAAAGCATGCTGTTAATAGTTTATTTTAATTTAATTTATCATTCATCTGTGGGTGAAATATCGATCTGGAGCATTTTTTAAAAAGTTTTTGTCTTTTTTTTTTAATAAAGAAATGCTGGAGCTCTCATTCAGTCTTTAAGCAATGATAGAAAATCTATAACCTGATTTTTACTTACATGTCAGGTCATACCATATATCAAAGAATTTGACATTTATGCAAGGGAAATGCATTTTGATTATATGTCATATAGTTTGTTGAGTGTTTACCCTGTCATTTAAAGTGTCACCCACTGTTTTAAGAGGAGAATAAAGCATATAACTGGCAAGTGTGTAAATGATAACAGGCTATGTTTGAGTGCTTTATTTATCTTGTTTACAGGCTGTAAGTCAGACAGTAAGGAAGGATATTGGACCATCCGCAGCAGAGAGCAACAAAATCAAGTATGGGGATCCATTCCAGTTAGGCCTAGTGCCAAGAGTCATCTGAAGAAACACTGCAATGCAACCTGATTAGAAAAATCACACAGACTCCCAGCAGCCAAAATCAGGTCTATCAACAAAACTCTAACAAATATGTCCTGGCATGAATCTGCAAAGTAAGAGAAAAGAATGATGATCATTACTATCTTGTTTTCCTTCTTGTTACATATGTACTCAGGAATTTTCCCTGACAAGTGTTACACTTGCTCTTTAAGGCTGTGTACTGATGCCAGCCTCTCAGAATCTCCATTCGTCTTTGTTTTCCTTATTTAAGTTTAAGATGCATTTTTATAGGCAGAGCCATGAAAAAGAGAGTGGTGTTTCCAAGGTTTAATACCAGACTCATAAATAACATTTATTCAGTTACGCCAACAAAAAAAAAAAAAAACAGAGAATGTTATTGATGGCAGAATAAGTCTAATAAAATGAAGGAAACTGTAAGAAGTAGCAGATGGATAAAGAAATGGAACAAGCAACAAAAAGGGTGAGATCGAGAGGAAAGGAGATAAATAGAAAGAGTGATGGAAAGAAAATGGAGCAGAGGGGAGAAGCGCTTTGAGTGGATGTGCTGGCAGATGGTGTTCACAGAAGCGTGATCATTTGGCATTTGTTCGCCAAAGTGTTCATGGGGAAAGTGAAAGGGAAAGAATGAAAGAGAATAGAAGTACAGTAATGATGTTTTTTTCTCTCTCTCTTTCCCTCTCTCTCTCCCTTTTCCATGAGGCATTACTAGCTGGTGTGTTACCATATAATTCACTGCTGCTTTATTTGACATGTGACCTCCTGGCAGATGCCCAAATCAGAAATCACATGTGCCACTTGACATGTATACAGACTTGCTCAATCTACTGGAAATTGTTGTGCAGTCTTAAAAAAAATGACTTCAATGCAAAAGCCATGGCTCAGGATCATGTTTATCCAATTCATTGCTCCATTCACGGCATTAGGCCACCCTAAATGTTCTTTTCTTGAAGAATTATAAATGACGCTTCGAGAAAAGGGATCCCGTGACTTGCCGCGGCTTTGCGCGGCTGCGTGCGGGAAGCTGTGAAAATGCTCTTCATTACCTGTAGGGGGCAGTCGTGTTTCAATCTGAAGTATTGTGTGTCTACTGAAGCCGAAAATGTGTCCAAATTAAACCGCGCATGCGTGTTTGGAGACTCTGTGCCCGCGCTGTGGATCAGTCGGTTGTGGATCATCACGGAGGTACTACACGCCGTGGGTGGAGCTGGAGTTTGTCGTGTTCAAGGTAAGTTTACCTTTCTGTTTTGGATGTGATTCTCGCTTTCATGACTCCCAATTAATGTTAATCTTAATTTCAGGACGTACAATTAGCAATATTTCAGTTTTTAATAGTGTGGCGATTCACAAAACACCGTTTTCGTGTAAAAACCTGAACCTACGGAGCCCCCCAGGGGTCCTGTGGTAAATAAATAAATAAATAAATAAAATAATAACGAACCGAGCGCGCGGATTAATAAACCGACATGCGTGTGTTTTACCCCCACCCCTCATGAAAACGGTGTGTTCAGAGAAAGGCTCGCCAGTGAGATACCATTTCTGAACAAACTGAATCAGCTGTGTTAAAGCATTAAAGCATAAAGCAAATGGTAAAAGAGCACTAGCAATAAACGTTTTTTTCTGAATCCGAATTTTATTAATGAGTTACGAGTAAAATTTCAAGTGTAAAGAACCTGTACATATGTTCATACAGTATTGACAGCAGCTCTAATTTGTCTAAATCGCTTTGCAGACATGAAAAATAAGTAGAGTCATCCTGTGACCTTGCATGCTTAATCTTTCCATACATGATTCTTGCTTCTCACTTTTTCCTTAATCCCTCACTGTTCTATTTTCTATTTTTCTAACGGTGTCAGAAACTTTGTGTTAGTAGCATAACTTGACATGTTTGATGCCTTCCTCTTTTGTAATTTGTTTTGGATGAAGGCAAACTTACAAAAGATGAAGAAATGACTAAATGTAGTTGTATGAAGGAAAGATTATGTAATGATACAATGTAAATATTTTCACAGAAACAAAGCGTAGAAATGAGACGTGAATCTGAAGAGGATCTTGTCATGTTTCACACAGAGTTTAGACGCAGATGCAGGGTTAACAATGCTATAGTGTTTATTTTTCAAGTCCACCAACACTCAGAAGATCCAACTATAATTTTAGAACAAAAACACAAACAGTACCCCCTCCCCCAGAACCAGCCTCCTGAGGGAGGTGGGGGCGACCCCTTCGCGTTGTAGGAGGGAGCGAGGACGCACCTGCGTGATGGAATCGCCGGCGGGCGGGGCGACCCGGTGGCCGCGGAGCGGGGCGATCCGGCCTTGCCCTATGGAAATCCGTCACGAGTTCGCGGCTCAGCACGTCTCGGGCCGGTACCCAGCTCCGCTCCTCCGGGCCGTATCCCTCCCAATCGACTAAATATTGCAAAGCACCTGCTCTCCTCCGTGAGTCTAGTAGTTCCTTGACTCGGAACGCAGAGGTGCCCCGTATGTCCACGGCCCCAGGGAGTGAAGGTTCCGCTGCTCCTTCGTCCAGCGGGCCCCAGACCACTGGCCTGAGAAGGGAGACATGAAAAACAGGGTTAATGCGTAAATGTGTGGGGAGAGTGAGGCGGTATGATACGAGATTTACTTGTGCTGCTATGAGGAATGGACCGATGAATTTGGGGGAGAGTTTTTTGCAGGGGAGGTGAAGGTGAAGGTCCCGAGTCGAGAGCCACACCTGATCGCCTACCTGGAGCGGAGGAATTTCCCGTCGTCGCCTATCGCCATATTTCTTAAATCGCTGCACTGCTCGTGAAATTTTTGCGTGTCCGTCTTCCCACACTCTTTCCACTTTCTTAAACCACTCGTCCACCACAAGTACATCGGTGGGAGTGGCATCCCAGGGACAAAGCGGAGGTTGATAGCCTAAAATGCATTGGAACGGCGTTAGGCCGGTAGAGGAGTGGCGGAGTGAATTTTGTGCATATTCCGCCCAGGGTAGACAGTCAGCCCATTCATGTTGTCGGCTGCTACAATATGCTCGAAGATATCTCCCGAGTTCCTGGACAGTCCGCTCTGCCTGTCCATTGGACTCGGGGTGGTAGCCCGACGTTAGGCTAACTGTGGTCCCCAATTTCTGAAAGAATGCTTTCCAGACCTTGGAGATGAACTGAGGACCACGATCGGAAATAATATCTTCGGGGATGGCGTCTGGAGGGCTGACGGAAGGGAAGGGATGCCGTCTGGAGGGCTGACGGAAGGGAACGAAACAGGATAAACTTACATCCCTTAGAAAATCTATCTATTACCACGAGAATCGTGGTGTACCCGTTTGAGACTGGCAGGTCCGTGAAAAAGTCCACTGCGATATGGGACCATGGCCTGTTCGGTACCAGGAGGGGTATTAGTTTTGCAACTGGTAGGCTACGGGGGCTTTTGGTAGTCACACAGGTGGCACAAGACAGAACAACCATTTTCACGGTTTCCCGCATTTTTGGCCACCAGAAATTTGGTTCCAATAGGTGGTAGGTGCGTGCAACGCTGGGGTGTCCAGAAGCTAGGCTCGTATGGGCCTCGATCGTCACCCGTTCCCGAAATGATTCCGGCACGTAAGCTCGATTCGGAGGGCAACTCCTAGGCACGGGGTTGGACCATGCCCACTGAGTTATCTCCGACTCGAGATCCCACATAACCGGCGCCATGACAAGCGACGATGGTAGAATTGGTTCCGGTTTTGTAATGGGTTCCGGCGACGGATAACAGCGGGAGAGCGCGTTCTCTTTGATATTTTTAGAGCCGGGGCGATGTGTGATAATAAACCGGAAACGCGTGAAAAAGTGTGCCCAGCGGGCTTGACGCGAGTTCAGTCTCTTTGCCTGTTGGAGGTACTCGAGGTTACGGTGGTCAGTGAGTACCGTAAATGAATGTTTCGCCCCCTCCAGCCAGTGTCGCCACTCCTCTAACGCCCCTTTTACTTCGAGCAGCTCTCTGTTGCCGATATCATAATTTCGCTCGGCAGGTGTTAGTTTCCTAGAGAAGAAAGCGCAAGGGTAGAGTTTCTCGGGGTGGCCATGGCGTTGTGACGGCTCCTAACCCTACCTCGGACGCATCGACCTCAACTAAAAAGGGCTTGTCAGGGTTCGGTAGTTTTAAGATAGGCGCCGTAGTAAATGCAGTTTTGAGACGTGTAAACACCTCGCGTGCTTCCACTGGGAACTCGCGAAGGCGTTTCGGCTTACCTTTCAGTAGTGCAGTGAGCGGTGCTGTCACCATGCTGAAGCCCACAATGAATCGCCTATAAAAATTAGCAAACCCCAAGAACCTCTGTAGCTCCTTCACTGTCTTGGGTTCCGGCCATTGTTGCACCGCCGTGACCTTGGCCTGCTCCATCTCGACCCCCAGTGGCCCTATGCGATAGCCAAGAAATGACACCTCCCGCTGATGAAATGTGCATTTCTCCGCCTTCACATAGAGCCCGTGTTTGCGCAGATGATGAAGGACGGCTGTTACATGAAGGACGTGCTCCGAATATGACCGCGAATAAACCAGGATATCATCCAGATAAATTATGACAAAGCGGTTGTACATATCCCGGAACACGTTATTCATGAACCCCTGAAACACCGCAGGTGCGTTTACCAATCCATATGCCATCACGTTATACTGGTAATGCCCAGAAGTAGTGCTAAATGCAGTCTTCCATTCATCCCCCTTACGCACACGAACGAGGTTATATGCGCTGCGAAGGTCGAGTTTGGTGAAAATGGACGCGCCTCGATTGTGTCGATTGTGGCTGGAACCAGGGGCAGCGGGTGCTTGTACTTTACTGTGATGGCATTGAGCCCCCTATAATCAATACAGGGCCGTAAGCCCCCCCCCCCCTTCTTCTCTATGAAAAAAAAACCTGCCGATGCGGGTGACGTGGACCGGCTGATGAGCCCCTGCTGGAGTGCCTCTCCCGCGTATTCCTCCATGGCTCTGGTCTCTGCCATTGACAGTGGATAAATACGTGCGCAAGGAGGTGCTTTACCCGGCAACAGTTCTATCGCGCAGTCCCACGGCCGATGAGGGGGTAGTCGCGCTGCTCCCCTAACACTAAATACGTCTTTAAACCGCTGGTACTCAGATGGCACACTAACTTTATGTTGGGCATTCGGACTTTCTATAGTGGTGGTTTGGACCGTCAAGGTGGGCGGTTTACATAATTTTGCGCATCTCTGGGACCAGGACGTGACACGGGACTGAGCCCAATTGAAATTAGGGTTATGAGCACTAAGCCAGGGGAGACCTAGCACGACAGAATGACCAGACTGAGGTAGCACGAAGAATTTAACTCCTCTGTGTGATCAGGGAAGGTTAATCGCAGTGGCGCTGTTATGAAATAAATAGGCGATTGTTCTAATTCTCGGCCATCTAGAGCTTTAATTGTTATCGGCTGTGGTAGCTTCGACACTGGAGCTCGCAGCGAGGAAGCTAAGGTGGAGGAGATGAAGTTCCCAGCCGACCCCAGAATCTACTAAGGGGAAGACAGACAAAACATGGTTATCATAGTGCAGTTGGGCTTTTAACACAAAAGGATGATGTGTACGGGGAGGTGTGTGCGACATTACTTTAAGCAACGGGCAGTCCTTGATCTGATGATTCTCTCCGCCGCAGTACAGACACAGACCTGAGGAGAGGCGCCTTCTCCGCTCTGCGACCGAGAGGCGGGAAAAGCTCACGTCCATTGGCTCGGGCCGGGCAGTTTCTCCGGAATCACAAGGGGGCGGTCGGCGTGAGTCAAAGGGGCGTGATGGTGCCACCCTGGCGGATGATCGTGGGCGCTGACTGCGGAGATGCTGGTCGAGCTTGATGGCGAGCTTGATGGTCTCGCCCAGCGAGAGACTGGTGTCCCGGCATGCAAGCTCCAGCTGGATCTCTGGCTGTAATCTATCCTGTAACCGTGCGAGCAGGCTCCTCTCACACCAGCCACTCTCCGCAGCCTCATGCGAAACTTAATGGCGTAATCCGCCACGGGGAGGCTCCCCTGTCTCAGCTTCATGAGGCGTTGTTCTCCGGAGCGCCTTGGTCCGGATGTTTGAACACTGCCCTCATTGCCTCTACAAATTTCCGATACCGGCACGTGAGCTCTCCGCCTTCGCTCCATATGGCCGTGGCCCAATCCATGGCCGGACCTGTGAGTTGTTGGACCACAAAGCGGATGCGTTGGGTGTCAGTCATGTCAGGGTAGTCTGACAGGTAGAGCTCACAGGCCAGGATGAAGCGCTTACACCCTTCCGGATCACCTGCATATCTCTCTCGGTGCCCCAGCTGACGAAGCCTCGGGGATGGCGAGGTGCTTAACGCAGTGCGCCAGGTTGCTTACGGCTCGCGCCAGTCCTTCGATCTCTTGCTGTTGTTTCAGGATGCACCTCATCATGTGGTCCCTGGCCGGCAGCGGAATCCCTGCTGCGTCTGGGGGGGTTCGTCCATCTGTCATGTTTCACACAGAGTTTAGACGGAGATGCAGGGTTAACAATGCTATAGTGTTTATTTTTCAAGTCCACCAACACACAGAAGATCCAACTATAATTTTAGAACAAAAACACAAACGTGACCCAGATGCCCAAAACGTTCGGAGTGCCAGCACACCTCAGTCCACTATAGAGGCTTGACGTGAGCCGTCTCAGTCCTGTAACACACACGAGAGAGTTTACAGCGAAAAGACAGTTTGAAGAAACACACGAGCGAGAGAGAGTCTGTGAGAAAGGCAGTCTTGGGAACATTGCGTGGTCACGATGGTGGACAAACAGTGGGCTACGGGGTCGGCTGGTTTATATAGAAGCACAAATAAGGAAGACACAGGTGATACTAATTAGTGATTATTGTGAATGACATACACACACAGACACACTAGGGGGAGACACAGCGGCAGCTCAGTAGTCTGGGGAACCGGATCTTCTTCCCTGAGGCCGTGCTGGCCCAGATGTTACAGATCTCTTTGATTATTGCCTGGTAAAGCATTGTTTTCTTATTAATTAAACAATTTATGAATACCTTGAATATAGTGTTTGTTGCATTGGACAGAAGCATATAAATGCAAATTAATACATAAATTTGAGTAAGTATTGAAATAATTTTCATGTTTGGACTAACCCTTTAAATACAAACTCAGCATTCATCATAGGATTTCCTGACACTGTAAAGGTGCAGAGTAATCTATGGAGTGTAGCCATCTCATGCCATGTTTTACAATGTTTTACTGATGCAAGATTATTGCTAAAGCAATTTAACCCAAGTTTAACAATCTGAAGTATATGAAGTGATGGTCATTTTTTATTATCAATTATTTTTTATATAATTTTTTTCTCTGTGATAATGAAGTCAGCACAGGTTGAAGCAATTCAGATTTTTTTGTTTCTCAAAATAAATTATTTATTTTCTTGTAAATTTTATGCAGGAGGACAGACGAAGTGATGCCAGTTTGCACATTCTTAAAATCCTTGTCGTCCGTGCTGTCGAAGGGGAAGAACCGGTTGGTGTATCCATAATCCTTGAAGGAAAGGAAATTTTGCAAGAATGTGGCAGTAGCTCCGAGCACTGCGCTACACATTTGAGCTATTTCAAAAAGTTCTTCTAGAACTTGATGGGATTAAGCTATCACCAAAAGTGCTTGACTACAAGTTTACATGTTCAGTGTTTACATGTTCAGCTTAAAATGTGTTAATGCGTTAAGGTTTCAATGGCATACTTTTAAGTGCACTAGTCCAGAGTGCTGATTTGAATGTTGCAACTTCACTGCTTCGGAGGGCTATTAAGTTTTAAAGTTTATTTTACAGTTTGTTTAATGTATTTTCTGCTGTATTTATTTTATTTCTATACGAATGCTGTATTTTATTTATTATTATTATTTTACACAATTTTGTTTAAAACAAGTATTTCAGGCCCTGGTGCCGTGCAGCTGTTCCTATGGATGCAAAATTTGTCTGAATGCACTTTTATTAAAAAGACAACCTGTATCTAGACTGTGAATGTCACAAATATTTGATAATGTTGGTGAATAAACTGTTTAATTATATTTTTGATGTGTGATTTGTGAAAGATATAGATGAAATAATTTCTTAAGTTTCTTTCCAAAACATAAATTAGCAATGTTTACATTATTATAGGGAGTAATATAAATTGATAAAACCAAGTAAGGGAAAATCTCACAAAACAAAATGATAGGAAGATTTACTTAATTTCATAAAATCAAGGTTCCTGCTGATACAACAATGAATTAACTTTACTTGATTATTTTTAATAAATCTAATTTGTGCATTAAATATAATTATGTAACTTTTACTTGATTTCTTTTATTTTTAATTTAATTAAGTAGATTTTACCTGACAATTACGGGTGAGTTTTACTTAATATTGGAGCAATAAAATTTACTTAAAATCTGTGTGCAAATTGTTAAGAGTATTTTATCAAGTAAATCTTACAAGTCCATTTTTTCAGTGCATGGGTGAACACGATGATTTACAAATTTAATTAAACACGAGTGTGTGTGTGTGTGTGTGACTGGTGCAAGGGCATCAACTCTCACGATCTATTCCATTGTCATTCATACTGCCGTAGTTTTTAGAGCCCTAAAAAAGCATTCGCTAGTTATTAAGTAAGTAAATAAAAGATAAATGAATAAATAGTTTTAAATGGTACTTCAGCGTAGTAAAAGTACTATAAATATTGGAAATATTATGTATAAAGAAAATCTAATTAATATTTTCGTGTTTAATTACAAAACAAAACATTTTAATGGTTAGTGATTGTTGCAGACAATTACACTATTTTTGGGGACGTTCTCCTTCAACGTGTCATAGCCGATAACTGCCCCTTTGATCTGCTGGGTATGGCGGGGCGTCGACTGCTGAAAGTAAAGTAAAGTAGCGTCACAAACACACTCAAACTCTCCATGGCTGCACACACAAACTCTCCGTGCACACACACACGATTTATAGATAAAATGCAGACATAAACACCCCAGCCCCTCCAGGAAAACAACAAACACAAATATATAGACTACAGTACTCGCTTTTCCAACACGCTAGCGCGCTCCGATGTGAGCCGATTTATTCAAGTCATAGTTAGAGAATATAGAGAGATTAATAACAGACAAAGCATACTACAATGTCCATACAGTAAATAAAAAGAAAAGTATCAAATCCAACTATTAAGTCTGATTTAATTGCTATCATTAACCATTTATGTTATATATATATATTTATTTTATATTATTTTATTTTATATTACCTTATTTTTTTATATATTATATTCATACAATGCTTGCTCTGAAGGACTTTATCTAAAAGCCAGACTGACCAAGTTTCTAATTCACTGTTGAAGTAGTTAAATATTCTTATACTGTAGATGTAGGTTACATTTTAAAAGTACAATCGCTACTGTCACACCGTTACTGTAATCCCCCTTCTCACCTTTCATTGGTGTGAAGTTATCAAACCGGTTTCGCTGATGGGGGAATTCACAGAATTGAGAGGTTTCGCCAGCAAAACATAAACAGTGCCCCCTCAAATAAATGTCTTGCCCCTTAAATCAAAATTTTTTAAATGTTGAGAAAGCACATGTTAATATACACATAAAATGAATATATTACAAGTTGATCAAATGATCTGCGGTAGCGGAAGAATCCCGCGAAAAAGGGACTCTACAGAATACGGTATTAGATTTCCCTCAAGTATCCATTTCTTCGCTATTCATTCACAGGCTGCAGCGCACGCACGCACACACACAAACACACACACACACACTCTCCTCCCCTGAGCGCTCGGTAAACATCCAATTACCGTCCGTATATGCAAATGAGTCAAGACGTGGCAAGAGTGGATTGGAGAGAAGAGAGCTGTTCATTTATTATAAAAGAAATAAAAAAATATATATAAATATATATTTTTTCAAAACATAATATGAATTGTTCTATAGCCCATCTGCTATAACTTTTTATTAATTATTATTCATAAGAAAACCTTTCAGTTTTGTAAATATTATGGTTATAGTGTGTTAATTCTTACTTTAGGTTAAACGTTTTTAAGAATTAGACCATGCAGCTAAGATAAATATTATGTCGTTGATTGATAAAATCTGGATTAAGGATATTTTATTTTATTTTGTCTTATTAATTTAATTAAAAATTTTCAGTTTCCTCCCTGAGGGATTGCCACCTTATTGTGGTCAGGGGGTTTGCGTGCCTCAGTGACCTTAAGATCTACACCAGCAGGAGCTTAGTCTTCAAGTGGGACACCCAAGTTGGACAGGTCTGAAGGTAGAGGCCTGACAAAGTGCAATCCACTTCTCCAACAGCTAACAACACAATTCAGCAAGAACAATACTGTTACTATAAGCACAGGGGAAAAAACAGTGATCGAACATGATGTGTACACATGATGCCACCTTCACATTTCTCACTGCCTCCCCCCCCCCCCATATGTGCCTGTCTTACACGGGAAGATATTTCCGTTTGGAGATAGCGTGGGATTATTAATTAAGAAACTTAAAAGGAAACCAAAAGAAAACTGAAAATACAAAATAACCAGAGCTCCGCCGTCTACACGAGAACGGACGGGATTCTGGGAAACTAAAACAAAAAACTAAAGATGTTCTCGGGGCTTATGCCCTTACCGAGGATTTATAGGAAGAGAGAGAGTAGAGTTTGTGCTTTGTGCATTTTAACCTGAGAGCGCGTGCTAAACTGATGCATGTCTCTCTCCCTCACTTTCTCGCCGGTGTCTTATACAGACAGAGGCTTGGGCTTTGCCTGTGTCCTCTTCAGCTCGCTTTGTATTTGGCACTGACACCTTTTACTGGTGCGACCGAATGATCAGACGGCGTGTCGGGGTATCATGACCCGGCTCGTTCTGAACAGTTTATGCGCGGCTCTGCCCCTCACGCGAGCCACGTCGTTACATACATATCCACAAATACTTTAACAACATACACTTATCATGATTTGCATTTTATATGAATGTTCCATATGAGACGCGCGCGCAAACACATACTTATATAATATATTCACATACAAACACATACTGTATACATAAAAACATAATATATTCAGTAAATTTGTGAATTACACTCGAAGTAATTATGTCTGATTTGATTGGTACCATTAAACATTTTCTTTATTCATTTAATTTTATCTATTTATTCTATGTTTTGCTGGCGAAATACATTTTAGGCGGGCTAAACATTGAGACGTCTTGCTTGGTTTTGTTTAATAGTTTTATACCCCTCAATTCTGCCAATTCCCCCATCCGCGAAACCTGTTTGATAACTTGACACCTACATCAAAGGTGAGAAGAGGGATTATAGTAACTGAGCGCGCTGTCATGTTGTATATACTGTAAACACACACACACACACACACACACACACACACATATATATATATATATATATATATATATATATATATTGTTCATTCATGTTTTCTGATGATGGCGACACATTTTTAAGTTTTAAATAAGATATGTTGGCATATTCACGAACCAGGACATTCGCATACAGTAGTTAACACTATCAGATAGCCGACTATCAGGAAACTAAATTAATTTCAATACCATTTAAACTGAGGAATTGCCATGTCTTTCATTGTTTTGTCCCTGTTAAGACATTACAAAAACTATATAAGAAACACTATATAATTTAAAGCACGAATTTGGACATCTCATTTCATCATTATGAAAATAACATGAAGCACATATACACACACGTTCATTATGAAATATCTGTAAAACAAAATAGAATTCATGTTTGCTTCAGCATTGGAAACAATATTGTTTTAGGTTATCTTTATACACAATTCAGTTGTACTTGGTCCGGCTTTTAGATAAAGTCCTTCCATGCGCCATCTGGCGGATATTCAGTGAAGCACAACACATTTATTTTAAATTCCCGAATGTTGCCTCTGGCAAGTCCCGGCACGCCGCGCGCTAAATTGCAGCTTCTCGCGGGAAAACATGCACAGTCTTAATGGCGACATCTGTAGATGAGAGGAAGATTGCACTCTTTCTGTTTTTTAAACCAGATCTGATTGCACCATACTCTTAATCATTCTTTCAAATTAACTTTATATGTGATTAAGCTGGTATCAGATTTTATGAATTTGCAGTCTGATTATTTACCCCTTAAGCTTTGACTTTATTTATTATACTGTAAGAATGTGATTCATGAAACATAAATATAATGACAGTTACAATTACAGTGATAATTATAACACTGAAAACCAGTATACACATTCATTCATTCATTCATTCATCTTCTATACCGCTTAATCCTGTGTTCAGGGTCGCGGGGGACCTGGAGCCTATCCCAGGAGACTTCGGGCACTAGGCGGGGTACACCCTGGACAGGGTGCCAATCCATCGCAGGGCACACACACATACACACACTCACACACCCAATCACACACTACGGGCAATTTAGGAACGCCAATTAGCCTAATCTGCATATCTTTGGACTGTGGGAGGAAACCGGAGTACCCGGAGGAAACCCACCAAGCACGGGGAGAACATGCAAACTCCATGCACACAGAGACGGGAATCGAGCCTGGCCGGGGAATCGAACCCGGACCCTGGAGGTGCAAGGCGACAGTGCTAACCACTACACCACCGCGCCGCCCAGTATACACATGAAATATTTAAATTTTAACAGTTAGTAGTATTAACCGCATTTATCTATAAATCTATCTATACCACTTTATCCTATATTCAGGGTCGCAGGGGGCCTGGAGCCTATCCCAGGATGCTTAGGGCACAAGGCGGTGTACACACTGGATATGGTGCCAATCCATCGCATGGCATACACACATACACTTACTCGCACCCTCATTCACACACTACAGGTAATTTGGGAATGGCAATTAGCCTAATCTGCAGGTCTTTGGACTGTGGGAGGAAGTACCCGGAGGAAACCCACCAAACACGGGGAGAACATGCAAACTCTATGCACACAGAGACGGGAATCGAGCCTGGCTGGGAATCGAACCTGTACCCTGGAGGTGCAAGGCGACAGTGCTTACCAATGCCTAAATACGGTACATAATAAACATAAATTATTATAATACACATGATTATGTAACATCTTATTCAGCAGATTTTTTTTGTTCATCCTACAATCAACTAACCACACATAGGAAGCAATGTTACATCATATTTTCATGTACCAGACAAACACAAGTGGTAACATGCAATAAATCCTCCCAGAAAATGTCCTCACCATAAGATCATGTGTCAACAAACATCTTTGTCACAAGAATCAGGTGTCAAGTCGACTCATTGAATATGTTGTCGTTATGACAGATGACAATGTGGGATAATCCTATTACACAAAAACTTCTGATATAGTAGAACTATAGAATTACAAAGTCTCAAAATGTCATGTCAAGTGTCATGTCAGTTGCCATCTATGCCGACCATAGTTATGGCCCCCCTTGGGAAAAAAAGTTTTAAACCTTACGCTAAGGCATATCAGATGCCTTAGTAACTATCATCATAAGACTATTTGTTAACCTGAAGCACTTCAATTTTCACAGCAGCACCCATGAAGGTCTTTCTGAACAATCAGACATCTATCAGTGAGAGTGTGTCATGAGCTGCCTCCTTTGTTTCAGCTGCTTTCTTCTCACTGATGAAGACACACCTGCTTGAGAGACCTGTCTGTCTCTGAGGCTAGCACTGCGATTAATGCATCTGCACTGTGCAAACTAGAGAGGGCTTATTAAGAGTGTTCTTCAAAGAGAGGATGAGCGCAGCCACTGCTGAGTATAAAATATTGCTAAAATCCAGTGCTGCATTAGCTAGAGTGTTTGCCGAAGCTGTAGGGGTGCGGTCACTTAAAATAATAACAAATCAAATTGATAATGGTTAGACCTAAGAAAGATGAAGTGAGCAAACCAAAAGGATTTTAATAAAATTTTTAAAGAACAAAATACACTCCCTGGTAAAAAAAAAAAAAAAAAAAAAAAAAAAAATATATATATATATATATATATATATATATATATATATATATATAATTGCACATTATTATGGTAATTACGTGACAACAAGAAAAACAACAGTTAGTTGTTATTTTAAGACAAAGAGGTCAGCCTTTCTGTAATAGTTCTTGCAAGAAGAGTATTGTCAAGTACATTTGCAAAATCCGTCAAGCACCATAATGAAACTGGCTCTCATGAAGGCCATCCCAGGAGGGCGAGACCAAAACCTACCTCTGCCGCAGACGAGAAGTTCATTTAGAGTGAAAAAGCCTGAAAAATGACCAATTAACAGCACCTCAGATTAGAGGCGTTATGAAGTCTTTACAGAGCAGGAGTAGCAGACAAAATCTCAATATCAACTGTTCAAAGGAGATTAATGCATTTTTTGGATGCCTTCAGCATTCCTTTACAATGTAGAAAGAAATAAAAATCAGGAATGCTCATGGAGTTAGAAAGTGATCTAAAACTTTTGAATGGTAGTGTACATGTTAGGGAGAAATGGTGTTATATATAACAGCAAGTGGCAGCAGTTGGAAGCAGAAAAAATGGGCAAGCATTTGAATTTTTTGTGACTCTGACAGGGGCCAAATTGTGATATATAGATGACTGGGTCAGAGCAGCTCCAAAACTTTCCAAAAGGAAAATGGGATATTCCTGAGCTGCAGTGGTCAGGACCTATCATACAGTATATTGGTCCAAGGAAGAAAAAACAATAAACCAATGGCAGGGTCATAGGTGGCCAAGGCTCATTTATGCATATGGGGAATGATGGCTGGCCAGTCCAATCCAATAGAAGAGCTACTGTAGCTCAAATTGCTAAAAAAGTGAATTATGCTGCTGATAGGAAGGTGTCACACACACTGCGCTGCAGTTTGTTGCATATGGAGCTGCATAATCGCAGACTGGTGACAGTTCCCATGTTGATCTGTGTCCACTTCAAAGCCCAATGGTCATGTGAGCATCAGAACAATGTAAGAAAGTGGACTGTTCCAATGAATGACATTTTTTTCTACATTGTTTGGATGGCTGGGTGCTTGTGCGTTGCTTACCAGGGAAAGAGATGACAATTGGATCCACTTGCAGAGAAGGCAAACTGGCGCAAGCAGCATGATGCTTTGTGAAATATTCTGCTGGGAAAGAATGATGTTCATGTGGATCTTACTTAGACACATACCACCAACCTAAACAAATTTAATTTTTTTTCAACAAATATAAAGACAAAAAGCATTTGTTGGTGAACTGTTTTTCAGACTTTATAAATAGTATCTTAAAAATGTAATCTCTGAAAATGATGTGCATAATGTAATATTTTGTTTTTATTTTTCATCAACAAAAGATAAAAGATGAATGGACATTCAATCATTGTCTATACCGCTTTATTCAGGGTCTCGGGGGACTTGGAGCCTATTCCAGGTGGATTTGGGCACAAGGCAGGGTACACCCTGGACAGGGTGCCAGTCCATCACAGGGCACACACATACTCATTCACACACTACGGGCAATTTGGGAATGCCAATCAGCCTAACCTGCAGGTTTTTGCACCGTGGGAGGAAAGTACGCGGAGGAAACTCAACAAGCACAGGGAGAACATGCAAACTCCATGCACACAGAGACGGGAATCCAGACTGGCGTGCATTTACTTTGCAAACTGTAGTTTTACACCTAATTATTTGTGTTACCTGATAAAGTGCCTACTCCTGATTGTAGCCTACTCCCTGCTCAGGGAAGTAAAAGGAGGGGAAGTTACAGGGTTCCTTTACCCATGTTGCCACCTGCCACGGGAAAACAAAACTGATATAACAAACCAGTGTGAAAAAACACAACAACACAGAAGAAGCATTTAAACTCAGACTCTGAATGTATGAAAAGGAAAATTAAGACATTAAGACAGCAGCAGTTATATCAGTTAGGCAGATTGTGTTCGCATTGTTCCATTAATACAGTGAAGTTAACTTTTCAATGCACAGCATTATTTAACCTTGACCATCTGTGACCTTGACTGAAGTCACAAAAAAGCCACTCTTGAGTTGGTAGCATTATCTGTCAGAAAAATTTATCAATAAAATAGGATTTTGATGGTATTAGTCAATTTTCTATAGAGAACCACCTTTAAATACAAACCTAAAGTCTGGGAAAGGGGGAAATTGGCTTGCTATATTTATTGTTTTATTCTTTTAAAACATTTTGTGATACATAAGCAATGTCTCAGATTAGGATGTTATTATCTGTGCTGTCTTTAGTATAAAAATACTCATATTTATATTTTTAATATAAGCTTCTAATAATATTCTATAGGTATTTTTATTTCCATTTTTCCAAAAAAATTGATAGCCAGTGGTGCTGCACTAATATTGCTCCTTATACAGTAAAATAAATAAATAAATGTCCTGCCTGTTTTAGGACAATCACTCTGTGAGGTCAGAATGTGCACAGTTTAAGTAGTAACTTCTCTCTAACTTCACATATAACTAAATGCTGAAGAGATATTCAAATTTACCTGTTTGACTAAAAACTTGCATTAGCTAAAAGTTGCACTGTGTTCCCTTTCAAAAGCTACACTCGATGCTGCGTGAAAACGCTATGGGAACGCTCTCTGCATGACCGGTTGTTGAAGCATGTATGTCAAACGCCAAAAATTTTGGCATACTGTACAGTATATAGAGATGTCGCCATTAAGACTGCACGTGTTTTCCCGCAAAATGCCGCAATTTAGCGCGCTGCATGCCGCGACTTGACGCGAGCAACATTGGGAATTTAAATAAATGTTTTGTGCTTCATTGAATATCCACCAGATGGCGCATGGAAGGACTTTATCTAAACGCCGGACCAAGCACAATGATGAATTGTGTATACTGTAATTAGTTAGCCTAAAACAATATTGTTTCCAATGCTGAAGCAAACATGATTTTTTTTGTTTGTTTTACAGTAGATCTTTCATGATGAATGTGTCTATGTACTTCATATAATTTGAATAAGGTTGAAATGAGATGCCCAAATTCGTGCTTTGAATTTCATAGTAAGTTTCTTATACTGTATAGTTTGTGTAATGTCTTAAAAGGGACAAAACATTGAAAGACATTGCAATGCCTCGGTTTAAACGATATTGAAATTCATTTAATTTCCTGATAGTAAGCTATCTGATAGTGTTGACTATGCGAATGTCCTGATTCATGAATATGCCAACATATCTTATTTAAAATGTAAAAATGTGTTGCCATCATCAGAAGACATGAATGAACAAATATATATAATTTATAAAAAGTATTTGTGGATATGTATGTAACGACGCGGCTGAACACTGCTGTAGCAAACATGAATTTTATTTTGTTTTACAATAGATCTTTCATGATGAATGAGTGTATATGTGCTTCATATTATTTTCATAATGATGAAATGAGATGCCCAAATTCGTGCTTTGAAATTCATAGTAATTTATAGTAGTTTTTGTAATGTCTTAACAGGGACAAAAAAATTAAAGAGATGGCATTGGCTCGGTTTAAATTGTCTTAAATTAAATTAATTTAATTACCTGATAGTATGCTAACTTGTAATCAGATAGTGTTAACTATGTGAATGTCCTGATTCGTTAATATGCCAACATATCTTATAAATAAATAAAGCTGTTCATCTCCGTGCGGAAACCCGCGGCTCATAATTCCACTTTACAAAAGGCAGCGTTTTGATCAAAAGGCTGCTTATCGCGCGCGATTTATTGATAAAAATGCAGACATTCTCTGCCAGAAATGCACCAAAGACAAATACATGTACAGTACTGTATATACTCTAGGCTACTCGCATTGTTTTCACACAGAGAAATTGTGTGTGCGTGCACGGAGAGTTTGTGTTGATAAGTGTATGTGGATAAGTTGATAAGTGTATGTTGTCAAAGTATTTGTGAGCATATAATTAGAAGAAAAATGTAAATTAAGGATGTTTTGAAATGCAGTAACTATTTATTTGAACACGGTAAAGGTGTTAATGTTTCGTACATTCCTTTATTTGTCCTTTCTGGGTTTTTTTTAGGTTTCACTGTTTTCCATATACATAAAACATACACTGGAAAAAAAATCTTGTAAGATTTACTTGATAAAATCCTTGTAACAATTTGCACACATAGATTTTAAGTAAATTTTATTGCTCCAATATTAAGTAAAACTCAGGTAAAATCTACTTAATTAAATTAACAATCAAAGAAATCAAGTAAAAGTTACATAATTATATTTAATGCACAAGTTAGATTTATTTAAAATAATCAAGTAAAGTTAATTTATTGTTGCATCAGCAGGAACCTTGATTTTAAGAAATTATTGTGACGGTCAACCCCTAGAGGGCGCCTAATGCCCGTTTTTGGTTTTTGGTTTATGTTGTAGTTTGTTTGAGTTTGAGTTAAAGACTTCATTTCCCAGTTTGCCCCTCGGTCAGGTGACGTAGAAGCTCACCTGAACCGAGGGAAGTTAATGAGTTAATGATGTTTATGTTTATTATAAATAGCCTGGCTGAACTCCAGTCAGGCGTCTAGCATTAATTGTCTTTAGTTACGTTATGATTCGTTGGTGTTTGGTGTTTGACTTTTGTTTAAGTTTAAATAAAAGACTTTAATGAACCGTCAGCTCGCCTCCTCTCGCATTCATGCCACGAACACACGCCAGACGCAGACACAGAGGAAATCGATGACAGAATGCTAGACCTAACAAGTGGCATGGCGGAGGATTTCCCCCTGGAGTTTTTTTGGGGGGGCGCGAGCTGGCGAACTGGCAGGAGAACAGCGAGGAAGAGGAGTACGGCGAGTGGGATTACTGCTGGTTGGAGAACGGCGAGGTAGATCTGCTCAGGAGCTGGAAATACAACCAGCTGGTAAAACAGGAGCAGGAGCACGGCCGGGAGAGCAGCGAGGAGAGAGAGAGAGACACACCACAGAGCTGGGAGGGCTGCAGGCTCGCCATTCGGCGGACGCCATTCAGGGGCGATGCGGCACGGGGTCACGTGGTTCCCCGCACCGGCCGGAAGAGAAGGGCGAGGAAGCCCAAGTACGGCGGTGACGAGGGGGAAAGAGAACCCCAGGCGGAGCAGCAGCACAAGGAGCTCATGTGGTGGATTCCGGAGCAGGTGAGAGGAATGCAGGAGCAGGTGAAAGAGCTCCAGCAGCTGATCCTCCACTTCCGGGATGGCCGCGAAGCGGTCTCGGAGCTTTCGCCTCCCTCGCCAACGCTCAGCAGCGAGCAGGCATGTCAGCAGCCGCTGTGCGATGCACTCATCCTGCCGCCGCCTTCCAGCATCGATGACAGCGAGCTAGCGTGTCAGCAGCCGCTGTCCGACTCACCCGTTCTGCCGCTGCCTCCCGGTTTCGAGGACAGCGAACCAGCGTGTCAGCAGCAGCTGACCGACGCTCCCGTGCTGCCGCCGCCTCCCGGCTTCGTGGACAGCGAACCAGCGTGTCAGCAGCAGCTGACCGACGTTCCCGTTCTGCCACCGCCTCCCGGTTTCGAGGACAGCGAACCAGCGTGTCAGCAGCAGCTGACCGACGCTCCCGTTCTGCCGCCGCCTCCCGGTTTCGAGGACAGCGAACCAGCGTGTCAGCAGCAGCTGACCGACGCACCCGTCCTGCCACCGCCTCCCGGCTTCGAGGACAGCGAGCCAGCGTGTCAGCAGCCGCTGACCGACGCACCTGTTCTGACGCCGCCTTTCGGCTTTGAGGACAGCGAGCCAGCGTGTGAGCAGCCGCTGTTCGACGCATCTGTTCTGCTGCCGCCTTTCGGCTTCGAGGACAGCGAGCCGGCGGGTGAGCAGCCGCTGACCGACACACCTGTTCTGCCGCCGCCCCCCGGCTTTGAGAACGTCGTGGAGCCGTCATTGAGCGCACTGCACGCTCCTACGCCGCTGTCGAGCGCACTGCACGCTCCCACGCCTGCGTCGAGCGCACTGCACGCTCCCACGCCGTCTACGAGCGCAGTGACCGCTCCCACGCCTGCGTCGAGCGCAGTGACCGCTCCAACGCCTGCGTCGAGCGCAGTGACCGCTCCAACGCCTGCGTCGAGCGCAGTGACCGCTCCCACGCCTGCGTCGAGCGCAGTGACCGCTCCCACGCCGTCTACGAGCGCAGTGACCGCTCCCACGCCGTCTACGAGCGCAGTGACCGCTCCCACGCCGTCTACGAGCGCAGTGACCGCTCCCACGCCGTCTACGAGCGCAGTGACCGCTCCCACGCCGTCTACGAGCGCAGTGACCGCTCCCACGCCGTCTACGAGCGCATTGACCGCTCCCACGCCGTCTACGAGCGCAGTGACCGCTCCCACGCCGTCTACGAGCGCAGTGACCGCTCCCACGCCTTCGTCGAGCGCAGTGACCGCTCCAACGCCTTCGTCGAGCGCAGTGACCGCTCCAACGCCTTCGGCGAGCACTTCTCCAGCCCTGCAGCCGCCGAGCACGCTTCCAGCCCTGCAGCAGCAGAGCATGCCTCCAGCCCCGTCACCCAGCCTCCTGGATAGGAGGCGAAAGGTAGAACATTGGGTTGGGTGTCCGGGGCCTCCGGTGATGCTCCGGAGGAGCATTTTTTTGAGGGGGGATACTGTGACGGTCAACCCCTAGAGGGCGCCTAACGCCCGTTTTTGGTTTTTGGTTTATGTTGTAGTTTGTTTGAGTTTGAGTTAAAGACTTCATTTCCCAGTTTGCCCCTCGGTCAGGTGACGTAGAAGCTCACCTGAACCGAGGGAAGTTAATGAGTTAATGATGTTTATGTTTATTATAAATAGCCTGGCTGAACTCCAGTCAGGCGTCTAGCATTAATTGTCTTTAGTTACGTTATGATTCGTTGGTGTTTGGTGTTTGACTTTTGTTTAAGTTTAAATAAAAGACTTTAATGAACCGTCAGCTCGCCTCCTCTCGCATTCATGCCACGAACACACGCCAGACGCAGACACAGAGGAAATCGTGACAATTATAAAGTAAATCTTTTTAAAAATAATTTTGTTTTGTGAGATTTTCCCTTACTTGGTTTTATCAATTCATATTACTCCCTATAATAATGTAAACATTGCTAATTTATGTTTTGGAAAGATTCTTAAGTAATTATTTCATCTATATCTTTCATAAATCAAACAACTAAAATATAATTAAACAGTGTATTCACCAACATTACCAAATATTTTTGACATTCACAGTCTCGATACAAGTTCTTTTTAATAAAATGCATTCAGCTAAATTTTGCGTCCGTAACTGCATGGCACCAGGGCCAGAAATACTTGTTTTAAATTAAATTATGTAAAATAATAATAATAATCAATAAATAAATAAAATACAGCATTCATTTAGAAATAAAATACAGAAGAAAATACATTAAACAAACTGTAGAATAAACTTTAAAACTTAATAGTTTTAACTTAACTTAACTTTTCTATTTATGTTTAGCTGGCGAAACCTCTCAATTCTGCGAATTCCCCAATCAGCGAAACCGGGTTGATAACTTCACACCTATCATGAATGAAAGGTGAGAGGGGGGATTACAGTAACATGGTTTCTGTGGGTCATCACCTCGGAGTGCTCTGTCACGTTGTATTCAGCAAATAGACTAAAACAAAATCATGTTTACTTCAGCATTGGAAACAATATTGTATTAGGCTAACTTTATTAACTTTACTTTATTAAGATTATTCACTTTTGTATTTGATGTACTTCGTCTTTTTTTTTTACAGAAAATAATAGTGGGCTGGTAGGAACGTTATTTTTCATATTACGTAAACGGCTGAATGAAGTTAAATATACACAATAAATTAATAATTGCATTTGCTTTACACTTGCGCACTCATGTGTAAATAAATTTTTCATTGTATATACTACCATATTGTATATTTGTGTCTAATACTGTTTTATTCATATTTTACGTTACATGCAGCTTGTAATTTACTTGCGATTGCGACTTTTAAAATGTAACCTACAGTACATATCTACAGTATAAGCATATTTAACTACTTCAGCCATGAATTCGAAACTTGGTCGGTCTGATAAAGGTAAAGTTCTTATTGTATGTGATTAAATAATTGTATTATTTAATTTATTACCTTATTGTGAATATGATTCTTATTCTCTACTGTATATTCTTGTCGAGTATAGTCCTTCAGAGCAAGCATTGTGTCAGAAGATTCTGCAGAATCTCTTCTCACCTTTCATTCAGGTGTTAATTTATCAAACAGTGTGCGCTGTTGGCAGTTGAGGAAGTTTGGGGTTTCCCCTGCTGTCCTTAAGGCTTTCTACTCGGGTGCTGTTGAGAGCATCCTCACACAGAACATTTCATCCTGGTTTGGGAATAGCTGTGTACAGGACAGGAAAGCCCTCCAGAGAGTGATCCGGGCAGCTGAACGCTGCTGCAGGTTAACTCTCCCCTCCATGCAGGACATCTACACCAGATGTAAAACCAGGGCAGCTCGAATCATTAAAGACTTGTCGCACCCCAATAACAGACTGTTCAAACTTCTCCATTCAGGCAGAAGGTTCTGGGTCATTATGGCCAAAACGGAGAGACTCAGGAGGAGTTTTTATCCACAGGCGATTAGACTCCTCAACCAGGATGTGCCACACTCCCGTTCATAGGACTGGTATCAGTTCACCCACACACTGCTGTGCTGACATTCCACACTGCACACTGCACTTTAGTCTGGACTGTAAGCATTACTTGCACTAACATTTTATCCTGCTCATATACACACTTTATTATTATGTTTACGTTTGCACCCCCTTTTTTTTTTCCAATTTCAATTTCTATTTATAGATTATTTCTTTTGTTTCTTGTTATTTGCACAAAGTAGGAGCGGTTCAGGATACATTTCACTGCGTGTTGTACTTGTATAACTATGCATGTGACAAATAAAGAATCTTGAATCTTGAATCTTGAATATTCTCTAATTATCACTTGAATAAATCAATTTATAAATGTGTTTATGTCTGCATTTTTATCAATAAAGCGCACATGTTTATCATCCTGTTGATCAAAACGCTGCCTTTTGTTAAGTTAAGAATTAAATTAAACACAAATATATTATCTTTATGTTTATAAATATCTTTTATTTCTTACTTACTTACTAACTAGTGATTGCTTCAGTAAAGGGCTTTAAAACAAAGTACCCGAAATAACACAGATTTTTGACCCAGCATAAACACCCCAACGATGTGTTTACAAAAACCCAGCATTTTTACTAATGAATGGAGGAAGCACAGTCAAAGCCTGGGGATTCTGCGTGCTGTCGTGTTGTATTCAGCGAGTAGCATATATTTTTGTTTTTCATTTCATGTCTGTACAGTAGTTTTATCGATAAATCTGCTCATATCTGCGCACGCGTTTATCAGCCTTTTGATCAAAAAGCTGCACGCGCAACTCACTTTCACTTTGCACAAGGCAGTGTTTATTGTTTAGTCTATATTTAAAGCGCATAAACAATAAAAAAATATTGTTTTAGGCTAACATATCATACATTTTTGTATTATTAGTTGTACTTCATCTTTTTGCACACACAGGCGGGTGCGTTACAATAATAATAAGAATAATAACAATAATAATAAATTCGGAGCTCTATTACCATTAATAATAATAATAATAATAATACTGAATGGGGAAAGCGCAGTTAAAGAAGTATCATCATTGAAAAAAAGAATAAATACATATCAGTATTTATAGTTTGAGCTCGACATTGTAAGAGCCATATCACACTTGTTATGTAAGATGGATCTGATGGATAAGATGGATAGACTGTATGAAGTGTTGAATCTTTGATGCTGAAAATAAAATACCAAGACAAAGAAATTATCGGACTTCTGTTCTTGTGAGTAAATGATCAAACCAAAGCTACGCGTCAAAACTAGTGAACTAACATGACCGCATCTACAGACATGTTTATGAGCTCTGTCGCTTGCTGTCAATGGGCGCCTAAGAAAGATAACACATTTTCGGCTTCAGTAGACACACAATACTTCAGACTGAAACACGACTGCCCCCAACAGGTAATGAAGGGCATCTGCGCGCGGCAAGTAGTGGGATCCCTTTTCTCGAAATGTGCGTTTTTAATGGCGACATCTGTAACCTCGGTCAAGTGACGTCATTTGATTAGGTGCACCTGGAGGTTATAAATAGGGATGAACCGGAAACATCCTCAGCTCTTTTTGTCTTCAAGGACAGACATTGTTGTTTGTGTGTGTGTGTGTGTGTGTGTGTGTGTGTTTGTGTGTGTGTGTGTGTGTGTGTGTGCGCAAGCACTTTTTCAAAAAAGAAAGCGAAAATAGAAAGTGTCTTATTACTCACCAGAAAGATGGCAGAGTTAAACAGGAGTCCGGCCCTCCGTTTAAAGGAATATCTCGCTTAGGGTGATCTCCACGCTTTCTGTTTTCAGTATTTGGGAGAAGAGCACACTATCCTTGGGGCTTGAGGAGGCACGTGAGTATTGCGATTTTTTACCCATTAAAGTCCCTCGCGCTCGCCTTGCCGTCTTTAAAATGAAACCGTGAGCTGCGGCGCATTTCTCGAGTGCAAATCTGGCGGATGCGCATGAGACAGAAATTTCATTTTCTCTCGCCGGATCATGAGCCTTTTACCGTCCACTTCTCAAGCGCTCCGGCGTTTCTTGTGAAGGGGCACACCTGGGGATCAAACAAGCGATCTCCGCATGAAAGGGCGAGGACTTAACCGCTGCGCCACTCGGACACTTAGAGACAATACACCCCAGTCACGTTAATAAGCCACTCGACTTCTTTGAAAGAAAGCTCTAGATAAGTGACGAAGTTTTTCAATAAGTGATCTTATTGGTTTAGAAATGTATATTTCAATAAATAGTAAACTTGGCCAATTTCGTTATAATTTTGTTGACAAGTGGGACTTTAAAATTCTCCCACCCCCTTAAGTGGGGAATGACAGAATTATGGTCATTTATTTCAGTTAATAAATCTACTATAAATTTAAAGAACACAAGAAATAAGATGACACAAAACCCTACACACGTCTTTTCTAATTACACAAGTTAAAATCTAAAGGCTCACTGTGTTAACATTTATTGTGCTTAAATTTGATCCTAATAAGATTTGATTTAATTTGAATTCTACATTTGTACTGTAATTTTAGTACTGTGATTATAATTCGTTCAACTACAGTGTTTCACTTGATTTTATTGACTACTACAGTACGTGCAGTTCTAAAGGAGCACGTCTCATTAATCCAGCAGAGAATGAACAAATACATGAGGCGTCAGTCTGTAGTTATATAGCACCACTCAGTGGTAAAAGCCAGCAAACACACAAACCCAAATGCTGTCGCCGAGCACCGCAACGGTAAAACGAACGCTCCGATTAGGTAACCACTGTACGTAGCCGCTATTTTGGCTTGTCATATCTTCGCCCCTGGGCTGGTCAAAGGTATTCTGCATCCTCACCACAACCATCTTCCAAAGGTTCCATTCTCGACTATGCACCCAGTTGTTCTCGAAGCCTCTGTCCCCTGCCTTTTATAGCTCCAGAGCAGGAAAGACTTCAATTAATTCTTCAGATTTACAGTACATCCACCGCACTAGTCAGTGATTTATTGTAAATCAGAGCAGGTTTTTATATGTCATGGGGGCCACAGCCGAAGGGCGGCTGCCTCTGGACAAATGTCGTCACATTGGGTGAGAGATGCTATTGTCCTAGCCTATGAGGCGCGTGGAAGACTTCGCCTCTAGTAATTAGGGCCCATTTGACCAGGGGGCTTGCCTCACTAATTGGTCTGGCAAGAAGCATTCCCTTGCAGCAAGTGTGTGATGCGGCAGGTTGGCCCTCTCCGCACACATTTGTCAGATTTTATCGTTGGGTGTCCATGCAATGCTAGCATCCCAGAATTATGTCTGAGATCCCTTTGGGGGACTGTGCGCACACTACACAACCCTGGGGGTCCATCCACTTGCAGTGCGGCAGTATTGGTATTCTTGTTCCCATAGCGTTTTCACGCAGCATCAAGTGTAGCTTTTGAAAGGGAACGTCTCGGGTTACTTTGCTGTAACCCTGTTCCCTGAAAAAGCGCAAATGAGATGCTGCGCTCCAATGCCGCACTGCGGCCGTGACTGGACGACCTTTCAGACAAAATTGACCTGAGGATGTCTCCGGTAAATCCCTATTTATAACCTCCAGGTGCACCTAATCAAATGACATCACCTGACCGAGGTTATACAGATGTGGCCGTTAAGAATGTGCGTGTTTACCTGCGAGATCCCGCAATTTAGCGCGCGGCTTCCCGCGACTTGCCGTAAGCAACATTCGGGAATTTAAATAAATGTGTTGTGCTTCACTGAATATCCGCCAGATGGCGCATGGAAGGACTTTATCTAAAAGCCGGACCAAACGAAGAATTGTTTATAATTACTTAGCCTAAAACAATATTGTTTCCAATGCTGAAGCAAACATGAATTTTATTTTGTTTTACAACAGATCTTTCATGATGAATGTGTGTATATGTGCTTCATATTATTTTCATAATGATGAAATGAGATGCCCAAATTCGTGCTTTAAAATTCCTAATAAGTTTCTTATATATTTTTTTTTTCTTGTAAAGTCTTAACAGGGACAAAACAGTGAAAGACATGACTCGGTTTAAATGGTCTTGAAATCAATTTAATTTCCTGATGGTAGGCTATCTGATAGTGTTAACTATGCGAATGTCCTGATTCGTGAATATGCCAACATGTCTTATTTAAAACGTAAAAATGTGTCGAGATCATCAGAAGACATGAATGAACAATATATACTTTATCATATATATTATTTTATGAATATGATGAACGCGGCGCGGTGGTGTAGTGGTTAGCACTGTAGCCTTGCACCTCCAGGGTCTGGGTTCGATTCCCCGGCCAGGCTCGAGTCCAGTCTCTGTGTGCATGGAGTTTGCATGTTCTCCCCGTGCTTGGTGGGTTTCCTCCGGGTACTCCGGTTTCCTCCCACAGTCCAAAGACATGCAGGTTAGGCTAATTGGCGTTCCCAAATTGCCCGTAGTGTGTGATTGGGTGTGTGTGTGTGCCCTGCGATGGATTGGCACCCTGTCCAGGGTGTACCCCGCCTAGTGCCCGAAGTCTCCTGGGATAGGCTCCAGGTCCCAAGCGACCCTGAACACAGGATTAAGCGGTATAGAAAATGAATGAATGAATGAATATGATGTTCTTCAGGCTTTTTATAATAATCATCATATTTGCTGTTTGTGTCCAGTATTGAATAATTATTTCATTCATTATTTAACCACAGCTGGAAATAATAGCTGGAATGTGATGTGATTGTGAATTTATGACTGAAATAAAGCTGTTCATCTTTTTTAAAGTACTTTCACTTTACAAAAGGCAGCGTTTTTATCAAAAGGTTAATAAACGCGTGTTGTACAGTATATACAACATGACAGCGCGCTCAGTAATCCCACTTCTCACCTTTCATGTATCGGCTTGGACTTATTAATTCATTTTAAACCCCTCAAAAATGCGTGTGTATACAGTACAGCTCAAAGGGAATTGTTGTAGTTATTAGCAATGATGAAGTGGATTATAGTCCAACTGGTTTTAGGAGAAGATCTAAAAATATATTTATTTGTAATAGTTTCTCTGTCCACTCCGGAGTAAGAAAATATGCGATTTGTCATTTTTGGGTATTTATTTCTTGATAAACAGATTAGATAATCTTGAATGTGTAGTGAATATCCAATATAAAACCAACTTCACCGTTGTTTAATTTACTACATATAGTTTTAATCAGCGCTCAGCCGCATGCATGAAGTTTTCAGAGCGCACCGGCAGAAGTAAACAATGATTATGAATGCATCGGGAAAACAGCAAGCAGACTGTCTCTGACCATTAACAAAATTTTTGCGTTAATTTTCTGACGCGCTCAAGTTCACCAAAAACAATACAGAACAGTGCACCTTATTTGCTTTCAAACATTTTCAAAATCACAACGTTTTTTCGTTGTTGAGAGTACGCTTAAATAAAAGTTGAGTCTTATAATGGCTATGCAGTCTTATATAGTTTTATTATATAGTTTTTGCACATCACTAGGCGGAGAGGAGGCTGGAGCTGCTGTCTGCGGATGGCCGTCGCACTCGTATTTTATAGCGCGGGGTGCAAGGCCGGGATCATTAGCAAGGATAGCTCACCAGCCGTGCCTAATTCCGTCATGTCATGTGGGCATTATAAGTTCAAGTTGGCTTTATTGTCACTTCAACCATATACTGTACAGTTAGTACACAGTGAAACGAAACAACGTTCCTCCGGACCAAGGTGCTACATGCAACATGAATTTACAACATAAAATTAACAGAAAAAACTAAACTAGCTAACTAAGAGGCCTAGTTAGCTGGCTAGCAGTGACAAGACAGATAGACCTAACATAAATTACAACATAAATTAACAAAAGCGAATTATCTAACTATCTAAGGAAGACTTTATCTACAGGGTTTTTTTTTAAACAGACAGCAGACAACAAAGTGCACCTGCAAATGTGCAAACAAAAGCAACAAAGTGACAGTGCGACAAAAACACAACGTAACATAATAATAAGGTGTTGTGGTGATGAGTTGAGGTAGTGGAGAAACAGTAAACATTCCTTACTGTAGCAGCAAAAATTTGGATGTAAAGAAGTTAGTGCAAAAAGATGTTCAGTAATGAATATTGTGCAAAAGAGCATTTACAGGTTGGTATGTATGATAGTTTGCTGGTGTAGGTCAGTGTGTTTGATAATGTTTGTATGTGTGTGTATCAGTCCAGTCCCTTTTTGTTGAGGAGACGGATGACTTGTGGAAAAAAGCTGTTGCACAGTCTGGATGTGTGTGCCCGAATGCTTCGGTACCTTTTTGCAGATGGCAGGAGTGTGAAGTGTGTGTGAGAGGGGTGTGTCCGATCAGCCACAATGCTGGTGGCTTTGCGGATGCAGCGTGTGGTGTAGATGTCCTCAATAGAGGGGAGAGAGACCCCGATCATCTTCTCTGCTGTCCTCACTATCCGCTGTAGGGTCTTACGGTCCGATATGGCACAATTCCCAAACCCAGTGATGCAGTCGCTCAAGACACTCTCGATAGTTCCTCTATAGAAGGTAGTCAGGATCGGTGGTGGAAGCTGGGCCTTTCTCAGTCTTCTCAGAAAGAAGAGACGCTGTTGGGCTTTCTTGTGCAGGGAGCTGGTATTGAGGGACCAGCTGAGGTCCTTCTCCAGGTGGACGCCTAGGAATTTGGTGCTGTCGACGATCTCCACAGAGGAACCGTCGATGCTCAGTGGAGAATGGTCACCTCGTGTCCTCCTAAAGTCAACAACCATCTCCTTTGTCTTGTCAACATTCAGAGACAGGTTGTTGTTGTCTTTACACGAGTCTGTTAGCCTCTGCACTTCCTCTCTGTACGCTGACTCGTCATTCTTGCTAATGAGACCCACCACGGTCCTGTCATCAGCGAACTTAATGATGTGATTTGAACTGTGTGTTGCTACACAGTCGTGAGTCAGTAGTGTGAACGGCAGGGGACTGTGGTGCTGGAGGTGCAGTTCCCGATCCGCACTGACTGTTGCCGGTCAGAAAGTCCAGGATCCAGTTGCAGAGGGAGGTGTTCAGGCCCAACAGACTCAGCTTCCCGACCAGTTGTTGGGGTATGATCGTGTTGAATGCTGAGCTGAAATCTATGTACAGCATTCGAACGTATGTGTCCTTGTCTAAGTGTGTGTGGGCAAGATGGAGTGCAGTGGAGATGGCGTCGTCGGTTGAGCGGTTAGGACGGTACGCAAATTGCAGTGGGTCCAGTGAGGGGGGCAGCAGGGTCTTGATGTGTCTCATGACGAGCCGCTTGAAGCACTTCATGATGGTGGGTGTAAGTGCAACGGGATGGTAGTCATTGAGACAGGACACAGAAGACTTCTTGGGCACGGGTACGATGGTGGTGGTCTTGACGCACGTGGGAACGACGGCGCTGCTCAGAGAGATGTTTTAGATGTCGGTGAGAACATCTGCCAGCTGTTCTGCACATTCTCTGAGCACCCTGCCTGGGTTGTTGTCTGATCCAGCAGCTTTATGTGGGTTGACTCTGCGTAGACTTTTCCTCACATCAGCTGTAGTGAGACACAGCACCTGGTCGTTAGGAGGAGGGGTGGTCTTCCTCGCCGCCACGTCGTTCTGCCTGTCGAACCGAGCGTAGAAGTTGTTCAGCGCATCTGGGAGGGAGCCGTCACCGTCACAGGCAGGTGATGTCATCCTGTAGTGTGTGATGGCTTGTAAGCCCTACCACACGTGTGTCGCCACTGTCTATGAAGTGATTGTGGATTCTCTGGGTGTATGCGCACTTCGCCTCTCTGATGGCCCAAGAGAGTTTGGCCCTTGCTCTTCTAAGGGCCACCTTGTCTCCCGCTTTGAAGGCAGAGTCTTGGGTCTTCAGAAGTGCACGCACTTCCGCAGTAATCCACAGTTTCTGGTTGGGTCGCGAGATGATGTTCTTGGAGACAGTGACGTCATTGGTGCACTTGTTGATGTAGCTGGTCACTGATGATGTGTACTCCTCCAAGTCAGTGTAGTCGCCATAAGTTGCGGCCTCCCTAAACATGTTCCAGTCAATGCTCTCGAAACAGTCCTGAAGAGCAGAGATGGCCAGGTTTTCACCTGCTTCAGAACCGGTTTTGAACGTCTGACGAGTGGTCTGTATGCTGGAATTAGCATAACAGAGATGTGGTCTGAGTAGCCGAGGTGGGGGCGGGGCTCTGCCCGATATGCGCCAGGGATGTTTGTGTAAACAAGATCCAGCGTGTTTTCCCCTCTCGTTGCAAAGTCCACATACTGATGGAATCTAGGAAGCACTGACTTGAGACATCCGGGTGTGTATTTTGCAGTTCACTGATCTTTGTATACAGTTCCCATAGCGCTTCCTTAGCATTAGTGCTAAGTGGAATGTACACTCCGATAATGAAAACAGTGGTGAATTCCTGTAGTAAATTAAAAGGTCTGCATCTAAAAGTCACAAACTCCACCAGCGATGAGCAATAACTAGAAACTAGCACAGGAGTTCTTGCACCATTTCGCATTGATGTAAACACACAAGCCGCCACCACGAGTCTTACCGCACAGAGCTGCATTTCTGTCGGCGCAAAATGAGGCTAGCCCATCTAGCTGAATAGCAGCGTCCGGTACTCTGTCGCTGAGCCATGTCTCCGTGAAAACAAAGACACAGCAGTCTCTAACCTCACGCTGTGTACCCTGCTGGAGTTGGCTGTAATCCAGTTTATTGTCCAGGGAGCAGACGTTGGATAGGATGATGGACGGGAGAGCCGGCCGACTAGGGTTTGTTTTTAGCATATCACAGACTCCCGCCCGCTTTCCGCGCCTCTCACACTGCTTCCAATGTCCCCTTCTCCGGCCGCCGGCTTCAGGAAACGCCGAGGCTTTGAGGCCTGGTTCGCGCAGCAAGCCGAGGTCGCGTAGCGTTTCCCACAGCTCATCGTGGATGTCGTTAACCGGTTTATTTAGGTAGAAAAGTGTCTGGCGGTTGTATGTACGGACACCAGTTGCGACGATATTCATGCATAGAGTGAAATAAACACGTTACACACAAAACGTAAGATTTGTACTGAAAACTTCTAACTAAAAAGTGGCAGCTGGCACATCTAAAAAAAGATGCAGGTTAATGTTTTTATAGTCTAAATAAAAATCCTCCTCTTTAGTGCCTCCTTTTACAATGCCAGACAACATTCAAATGCAAATTATTCACTCTCCCCAAGTGTGAATCAGCTGTTCTCACCTATACATTCAGAGGAGCTGTAATGCACCTCTTCACACTTTAAAACCTCTTGAATCTGAGGCTCTTCTGAAGACTTAGGCCTCTTTTTAAATTTGTGTAAATTTAATCTTCTGGATTCTAGATTCTAAAGTTGACATTGCTACCATTTTTAATCCTTGGAATGGAAGAAAAAGGACACTGGAATTCCACCCTTTTAGGACAACGCGAGAAAGAGCTGCGCGATGTGTATAAATTTAAATTTAATAAGAAGAATAATATACTTCTAGATTATTATGATATTATTTTTAATTGTAGTGTCTCTTGCTACATCTTTTCATGATTTATACTTAATTTCAATCCTCTCGTGTATTTTAACCTTTCTTTGGACTCTCAAATCTATAGTTCTTTGTCCCTTATATTTTATTTGTTCTAATTAATGTTTATTTTTTTCCTGTATAAATGTGCCACAAAATAAACATTATACAAGATTTTGGGCACTGGCTGGGAATCGAACCCGGGCTTTCCGCATGGAAGGCGAATTACCTACCAGTGAGCCAACAGAGCCGATGTGTATTTAAAGCACATAAATCTTTGTAGTCTTTTTGCACACACGCGTGGGTGCGTTACAATAATAATAATAACAATAATAAATTCGGAGAACTACTCCTACTAATAATAATTGTACAGTCAAAGAAGTACCATCATTGAAGGAGAGAAGAAAATGAAGAATAAATACATATCAGTTTGAGCTTGACATGTTTATGAGCTCTGTCGCTTGCTGTCAATGGGCGCCTAAGAGACATAACACATTTTTCGGCTTCAGTAGACACACAATACTTTAGACTAAAACACGACTGCCCCCTACAGGTAATGAAGGGCATTTTCACAGCTTCCCGAGCGCACCCGCGGGAAGTTGCGGGACCCCTTTTCTGAAAACTTGCGTTTTTAAAGGCCAGATCTGTATATGCCAAAATTTTTGGCGTGTCTGACACACATGCTTCAACAACCGGTCATGCAGAGAGCGTTCCCATAGCGTTTTCACGCAGCATCTCGTTCCTGCTTTTTCAGGGAACAGGGTTACAGCAAAGTAATCCGAGACGTTTTCATTTACCTCACTAACAGCAAACCTTTAGAGTGGTCACAATTTACATTAACTACAAATTAATGTAATTCCTACCAACTTTATAATATCAGGAATACTGCTGCAATCTGCTTTACAGATGGCAATTTCTAATTGTACTAATTGTAACAGTGCAAATTACAGTAAACTGTGTGAAGCCTCTTAAACTAAGGAAGGAATGATTGAAGTATTAGTACCTTACAGGAAGCATTTATCTGCAATTCACAGCAGTTTTATAATGGAGAGGGAGTAGTGTAAGTCTGTTATCAGAAATCTATAAACCTCTTGATAGCATCTTCTATAACAGCCTTATTGTTCTTGTGATTCTCAGTTTATTAAAGAAATCACGTGATTTTAGTGAAATTGTCACTTGAAATATTTGTATAAAAATAGCATGTGATTTAATTGTTATTGTATTAGTAAATGTAAAATAAAATTTACATTATTGTTTATGAAAGTATGCATGCCTAATATGCAGAATGATGGTTTAGCCCGTAGTGTGTAAATGAGTGTTGGTGTGTGTGTGTATGTGTGTGGATTAGCACTCTGTCCAGGGTGTACACTGCCTCATGCCATAAGTCTTCGGGAATAGGCTCCAGGCGCCCCATGACCCTGAATACAGGATAAAGCAGTATAGACGATGAGGTGATGAGCATGCCTAATAGAATAAAACAAATTCTGAAAAGTATATTCTGTCATTCCTTAACACATAAAACGGTAAAAAAAATAAAAATGTAAGTGACATTCATATATCACTTTAAAACATTTTTCCGACTGGACACTCCTTTTGATCATATGGTTAAAAGAAATATTTATCACAGTCAGCCACAATATTAGTGCTAACTGCTATTTCTAATGCTACTGATTATAAGTAAAACTGCTACTTACAGTATGTATCCTATAAATTGTATTTTGTCAGTTTGTAATCAGTAATAATAGCGGTACATAATGAATTATTATGTGCACTGAAATGTTGCAAGGAAAGGGGGGAAAAAAGGAAAAAGCTACATGAAGCTTCTTCATTCTTAAACATGTGGAGACACATGCTCTCCCACTCGCAACTCAAAATCAGCAGATACAAATTGCCTTCTTGGCTCTCATGCATCTTGTGTTAATAATTATTTCTCCTTGTCATCAGCACAAGCACATTGCAGGCTTCCCACCACAGCTGTACTGACACCAATCACTTTCTCTCTCTCCCATTGCTTTCTCTTGGTCTCTCTCTCACTCTCTCTCTCCTAACCCCCTCCCTCATCTCCTTTTTCTCTCTGTCTGCCTCTGGAGCTAAAAGCCAATTATTCTCCACAGATCCACAGCAACGTTTTCCTACATCATTCTCTTATAAATTCCATCCATGCCAGAAAAATTAAATTCATATTGAACGAGATAAAGGGCAAATTATCAGTGCTTTGTGGATTTTCTTATGCTTTTGGTCGTTTGATTTCTTGCAATTTTCCCCTCCCTTATTGTGTCAGATTTTTCAATTGGCAATTAAAACTTGTTTTGGCACATGAGTACAGCACCTGTGTTGGCAGCATTTCTGAGAATGAAGAGATCAAACACATGCAACCATTCTTTCACGCACATGCACACACACCTCGGCACACACACTAACACATTATTGTCAGTGTCATCCATCTCCTCTGCATGGCATCACAAAAGAGATTATCTTCCATCAGTTTTGGCTTGCTTTCCGCTCTCATACTGAACAACAGTCAGCAGTGCTCTGGATTTCAATAGGATACATGAATAACTGTACTTCATATAAAGTACCAAATACTGCACTTCTATAGTATATTAGTTTAACAGTTTATTTACATTATCATCATCTACACAGATACACATATACATCTCTCAATTAATGTTGCTATAACTCCCTGGTGTTTACATTCATTATGGTTGATTAATTAAGAGTTTATGGGCCAGCAAGAACGGAACTGTATCTTCTTACCATTGTCCTTCCTCACCGACTGCATCAGTGGAGGCTTACTGGCTTTTATCAGCTTCAAAGCCATCACGCCAATATTAGTTGCCATGGCAGCGTTTGACATAAGAAAAGAGGTTGGTGCGAACACCCATGGACAGGTCACATTACAAATCAATATTAACTAGCTGTTAAGAGATCAGGAACTCATTAATGAGATTTTTCCTTTAAATGATGGTTTTAGAGGCAAACGCATATAGGCAAGTGAATGTGCCTTGAGCTGTGTGCTGTTAAGACACAACACTTAACTACAACAGATTCACTCTACACTCTCAGCATGGAAATTATGATTAATAAGGTAAAACATCATTGATTTTGTTGAATACGTAGAGACATACCACTGTACATGCTCTTAGTTCAGCATGAGCTTAGTCAACATGTACATTCACAACAACTATATCAATATTTCATGAGGGCAAAATTTATTTATTTGTCATGATCATTCAAATGCATGTGCAGACACACATGCATACTGTATGCTCATCTAGTTACACACAGCTACATATAAATAATGTTACTGCAGATGTATACACTACGGTTTGTCTGTCTATCTATCTATCTATCTATCTATCTATCTATCTATCTAAATATCTATCTATCTAAATATCTATCTATCTATCTATCTGAGGACCTTGCTTATACAACTAACTGTAGGGCAGTAGTAGCACTATTGGTAGTGGTTAAGGAGTTGGACTACTGATTCTCATTGTTGGACCCTTGACCAAGGCCCTTAACCATCACCAGCTGACATAAATAAGGAGAATTTTAGACCTCCTATGACATGACAGGAAATAATTTGTTTTGTGTTTATGAAGTTTTTATAAGTAATTATGTATTTTTTAGCATTCAGACTCTTTATATGGTAACAGCAGCTAGACAGTGTGATGTAGTCATGGGTGGGTTGACCATAGAAAATTCTGTGAGAACTTTTTTGAACACATTCACACAACACATTCAAGTAAAAACCATTAGAGGCAGTAAGTGCATTTACATGTACAAAATAATCTGATGACTGCAGAAAATCAGATTTTGCTAATAATTCAATGAAGACATTTACATGCATTTAAGTAATGTAATAACAGACAAAACTCTCGGTCTACATGAGCCAGTCAGTAGTAGGATCTCGACAAATAGCACAGTGCAGTTATTAGTTTAATTCAATTTTCCAGTACTAAGGTGGGAGTGTCGCCACTTTTTAAAACAACTTAAACTATTTTATCGATCAAGTTGCAGAGTGGAGCTGATAAATGTTACAGTATATCATTTCATTTTATTAACGTACACATTCTATATTTAAAATCCATCATGTTATATACTTCCTATTGACTGGTTGAAAGCCTGACTGACCCAAAGTTACTGGATGCTACAGATATTCATTTATTTGGAAGTTTGCTTATTTGTGTCATGAGAACTACTATGGATTTTGAGTTTGGGAATACAATAAGCTATGTGCCTTTTCTCTAGTCCATGGTAATGCCACATGTGACTTATTCTTAAAAGCAGGATAAATCCTTGTTCTAGGTAATTAAATGTTGGTTATGTGCAATAAACAAACAGCTTTATATAACATTTTATTACATAACCAGTGCTTTAACCAATTTTTATTCCTTTTTAAATATATTGTAAGTGCATGCCTAGCATAGAATTAAAATCTTAACATGTTATGTTCACATCAATTTTACTAGAACCAGATTTAATTAGAGAGTGATTGTGAACTTTAAACAGCATTTATTTCGTTCAATGCACTCTTTGCCTTGAGCACATAAATTCTGTTTTAAGAGCTTTAAGCACTTAACATTTTAATGTTCACAAGCATTTTTATAATGCCAGTTCAGCTATTAATAGAACTTGCATGCATGTTAAAAAGAAAAAAAAAACAACAACACATACAAAAACAATCATGGTAGCACTTTCAGCAACAAACCACATCAACCACATCATTCTATCATCTGAAACAAAACTTTGAAGTAAAAAAAATAACATTGTCTCCTTATTAATTAAGGAACCGCCCATGTTGTGCTTCATAGCTTATGCAAGCTACAAATCTAACTAGTATCCAACACAAGCCTCAATCCCAAATCTCTCTCTAACCCCCGATCAAGGGCACTACTTAGTGTGTGTAACAATGGATTCACCACTCTACAAAATGCACTAGCTTTTATGATATTTGGGATTTAACACCAGAACAGTTACTTTACTATTAATCAGAAAGCATGAACTGTCAGTAACAGTTATTTACACATTATTTTGTGAAGCGTAAAGCACAGCATATTCCATAGCATCATCCCATTTGCAACAGAAGCACAAAATGAGCAAAAGCTAACACAAGTATTTACACCATTGTAATCGGGTTATGATAACAAACCTCAAATTAATTCTCTTATTGCCATTTTCAAATGCTTGTTTCTCTTTTGAATAAGTGGCAAATCGACCACAACATACTGCATATGAGTATGTGCCTGCAAAAGGTCGATATATGAAGGGATTATTTGAAAAAACAGATGAATGCCATTTTTCAAAAAGGTAAACTGACTGTTATGCATACTGCTTTATCCATGCTAGATTTTGAATCATGAATCAGATGAGATATTTATTTAATCAAAACAACCCCTCATTTAATTAAAAATTTACTGGGGTGCATAAAAAAATAACAGTGCCAGTCAAAAATCTTTACACAAGTTTGGATTTATTTTCTAAATTCTAGGACAATTCTGTATTTTTCTCCCAAAACTATGAAATAACAAACATGGCATTAAATTATTAAGTTACTGCAACAAGAGCAACAATATTCAGTTGTTATTTTAAGACATAAAGTTCATCTGTTCTGGAATAGTTCTCGCAAGAACAGTATTGTCAAGTGCATTTGCAAAACCCATTAAGCACCATGATGTAACTGGCTTTCATAAAGGTCATTTCAGGAAGGCAAAACCAAATCATATCTCTGCTGCAGAGAAGATGTTCATTTGGAGTTACCAGCCTCAGTAATCACCGGTTAACAAACACGTCAGATTAGTGCGGTTAGGATGTCTTTACAGAGGATAAGTAGCAGACACATCTCATCATTAATTATAAATTGCTTGCCTTCAGCATTGTTTTACAATGCAGAAAGAAATAATAATCACGAAAGATGGAGAAAGATCATGGATTTAGAAAGTGTGACCAAGCATTTGTCTGTGTGTGTGTGTGTGTGTGTGTGTGTGTGTGTGTGTGTGTGTGTGTAAGAGAGAGAGAGAGAGAGAGTCAGAATCAAATGAATCAGTCCATAATGAACCCATGGATATCAACTATTTTCTCCTCGCTTCCTATTTCTCTATCTATAGATATACCATATATCTCCAGACTGAGGCTCTGGCCATCTGCTGTGATATTTCTCCAAGGACGAGGATGCCTTCAGCACAACCTTGGCATCTGGCGTAAGTTCGGATCAAGTTAAAATAGTGTGTTTTTTTTCTGATGAGCCATAGATAGACAGGACTTCAAGAACTCACATATGAGTGGTGTAAGGAGGATATGAAAAGTTAACAATCCCGTCTGACCTCTGGTGATGCTTTTGTGAGAAATGCACCAAGACTTAACAAATGTGCATTTTTTTTGGCATGTAAGCCTGAAGAGTTGTCTTAGTGCTTACTCCGCACTCATATTTTTTCTCTACACTGTACATCGCGTTCCAAATTATTATGCAAATTGGATGTAACGTCATAAACATTAAATTATTAATTTTTAAATTAAACTCATTGATGTTATTGTGTCTCAGGGCTCTTTGGATCACTGAAATGAATCTCAGACATGTGTGATAATTAGTTTGCCAGATAAGCCCAATTAAAGGAAAAGTACTGAAGAAGGTTGTTCCACATTATTAAGCAGGCCACAGGCTTCAAGCAATATGGGAAAGAAAAAGGATCTCTCTGCTGCCGAAAAGCGTCAAATATTGCAATGGCTTGGACGAGGTATTAAAACATTAGATATTTCATGATTCAGATACTGTATGTGGCTGATTCAGCGCACAGACAGGTTCGTGCAGATAAAGGCAGAATCAAGAAGGTTTCTGCAAGACAAATTCATCGGATTAAGAGAGCAGCTGCTGAAATGCCATTACAAAGCAGCAAACAGGTATTTGAAGCTGCTGGTGCCTCTGGAGTCCCGCGAACCTCAAGGTGTAGGATCCTTTAAAGGCATGCAGTTGTGCATAAACCTACTATTCGGCCACCCCTAATCAATGCTCACAAGCAGAAATGGTTGCAATTGGCCCAGGCATACATGAAGACAAGTTTTTAAACAGTGTTGTTTACTGATGAGTGTCGTGCAACCCTGGATGGTCCAGATGGATGGAGTAGTGGATGGTTGGTGGATGGCCACCATGTCCCAACAAGGCTGCGACATCAACAATGAGGTGCCGGAGTCATGTTTTACCCCGGAATCATGGGGAGAGAGCTGGTAGGCTGCTTTAGGGTCCCTGAAGGTGTGAAAATGACCTCTGCAAAGTATATTGACTGACCACTTTCTTCCATGGTACAAAAAGAAGAACCGTGCCTTCCATAACAAAATCATCTTCATGCACGACAATGCACCATCTCATGCTGCAAAGAATACATCTGTGTCATTGGCTGCTATGGGAATAAAAGATGAGAAACTCATGGTGTGGCCACCATCCTCCTCTGACCTCAAACCCATTAAAAACCTTTGGAGCATCCAAAAGATCTATGAGGGTGGGAGGCGGTTCGCATCAAAACAGCAGCTCTGGGAGGCTATTGTGACATCCTGCAAAGAACTTCAAGCAGAAACTGTCCAAAAACTCACAAGTTTGGATTGTGATGGTGATATCAAAGAAGGGGTCCTATGTTAAGATGTAACATGCCCTGTTAGGATGTTTTTGATTGAAATAGCTTTTGAATTATTTAAATATGACCTCCTAAAGCTGCAAATTCAACAAAAGCCAATTTTCAGTTCTTTACAACCTATAAAATGTATTAAATCTGTTGTGCATAATAATTTGGAACAGTGCATTTTCAGGTTTTTTTTTTTAATAATTTTATCATTAGGAGATTTGTTCAATAAAATTCAAATCATACCCTACTGGTTGATGACTTGAAAATTATACTGACTGTCATTTGCATTGATTAATTATGAACATCAGGGAAAGATATCATTTGCGTAATAATTTGGAACATGGTGTAGTTCTGTCACAGCCATTTGGCACGATATGATTGCAAGTATCAACAAACTGATCATGTTCCCATGGTTCTTATAATTTCTACTCACTGATACATGTGTGTCAAAACCTTCTAATTCATTCATCTATCTTCTCCTGCACTGCGTGTTATGACATTTACGGCAGGGAATTGGATTGTTTACTGAATGCACAGGAACCCACACACATACATGGGCTTTAAACACATTTGGTCACACCTCTAGTGTTCCCTACACACCTTTGAGCTGAACAGCTCTAGGAGCAATTTTCCTCTCCCCTAATTTGCATATAAACATATTTTTTTCTTCTGCTCCCATAAATTTGCCTGAAACACTTGCTTCAGCACAAATGTAAAATATATTGGGCACATTAAAGGTTAAGGCTAAAAGTCTTCATCAGCACTCTGTCAGTGATGTGGAAGTTCAGTGTGCCCTAAAACTAAGAATAATATGTAATTAAATACACCTGCTTTTATTGTTTTCTATGCCCACAAGCACTGACAATTCTGTTATATTTGAATATCCATTAGTATGTTTACTACACTATTGTTGCTTACTGATTATCCATGTCTGTTTTTTTTTATCTGTTTTAGTACCCTTGTTTAAAAAAAAAAAAAAAAAAAAAACAGTTGATATTGAAATGTTTCCCCTACTAATACTCTGTAAATCTTAATGGCTGTAATCTGACATGCTGATTTTTAAGGCTGGTAACTCTAAATGAACTTCATTTCTGCAGCAGAGGTAAGTTTTGCTCTTGCTTCCCTGGGATAGTCTTTATGAGATATCATGGAGCTTGATAGTTTCTGCAAATTCACTTTGTTTCCTTTGTGACCTTTGTTTCTTAAAATAACAACTGACTGTTGCTGTTGTTGTAGTGGTTGGTAGATATTTACCTAATGCCATATGTGTTATTTCACAGTTTAAAAAAAAATCGTTATTCTTTTGGAATTTGGAAAATAAATTAAAACTTGTGTCCAAACTTTTGACTGGTATTGTATATATTTTGGTATAATTAATTAATATATAACTAATTGTATGCAATGTAATATTTTCAGTTTTTTCATTAGAATGCTCTTGCATAAGATCCCACTATTGTATGGATGTCAGCAACATGTTTTGCATAGTTTTTCTTTGTGATCACAGCAGAATCCTCTCACATGAGCAACCACAACAATCACTGCAGGAGCCAAATAAATGGCTTTAATAAGACATCAATTTCATATGCTATTTGTAACGCCAAACCCAACCACACATTATCACTAACACACTTTGTTTTTGACAAAAACAAAGTGTGTTAGTGCATATGTGTGCACATATTAAGGTGGCTTAAAATAATTTTTAGAATTAGGATTTGCAGACATGACCAATAAAAATTAATATTCACATTTGCTTTTTCTTTTAAAGGTTTGCAAGAACATGTTTATTGCAGCACTCAGCCTGTGCTTGGCAATAGCTATATGTGTCCCACTGTGCCAAGAAACAATGTAATAGTTCATAAATTTATTTTTGTATGCTTCCCTAACAGGACCTGAAATGTTAGTTGACAATTTCACAATGTTCCAATAGCATCCAGGGGACCTTCTTGTGGCAGTAAAACAGCTAACCAATAAATAAATAAATAATAATTAAAATTATATACTGTAACACTACACAGGGTCAGTTGCCTCGTCTGTTCTCTGATGGGCTGCTGTACACCTTGGATTTGAGGAGGTTTATTGAACTCATGGGGGCCTAATGGGATATTTTGCTGCAACAGTAGCAACACAAAAGAACAGGAGAAAAACAATAGATATAGACATTTCAAACAATATATTAATGCAATTGAACATCAAATGCAAAAACATCAAATTATACACAAAGAAATATGGATAGGAACAGAAAAAAAAGTTTAAAGGAACTACAAAAGTTCCTGACCAGCATTTTCTGTGAATTCTTAAGCAGATATTGTTCTATTTTGAGAGGAAGGCAGGGATAAGTATTCTAAACTCAGATTCTAAACTTCTCCACTGTGTAGTCTAAATATTGCTTTATAGTCCATCATGGTGACATTATTAAAGAGCTCTAAAAGTATTTCTAATTTAGCCAACAATATTTAAATGTGCTTAGAGGAAATTAATTTAGGAAGAATTGAAAAAGCAGGATCAATAACCCTACTGTCTTTCAGTCATCACAGATTATCAGATTAAGTGCATTAACATGATACTTGCCCTTTATTTTAAACCACTGATGCATTCAACATCTTAGTGGATACTTTTCATGGATTCTAAAATAAATATGCTACGAAAGTCTCAGTATTTACTCCTTTGTCTCCCCTATGGCTGCAGTAATAGCAAGAGGTCAGCCTTTGCCAGACTCAGAACAGTTCGCCAGAGGGATACAGACATGACCTTTATAATGGAAACGTGTTACTCTTGTTTCAAAATCCAATGCTAGTTTACTATTTTTCTGCTTATTGTCCCATTATTCACAATTTTATTATTGTGTGGAGTTTTATTTATTTATTTGATGTAAATCTATTCAGTACTGAAGACTCATTTTAATTTAAGGTTTAAAGAAGTATGAATTAATTCTTATTTAATTTAATTGATATTTGATCTAACACAGTAAAAATGGCTTTCATGTTTAATTCATTTAAATTTTATTTTATTTATATAGTGAATTTACCAGTGGGCATTATCATAAAACAGCTTTGCAGGAATAAAAAATCTGTATATACATAAAGAAGAGAGGTATAGGTTAATATATTTATAGCTTTATTAATTTGTCCATAATCAGCAAGCCAGAGGTGAGTGTTTGAGCAATGGCAAACTCTCTAAGTAGACATAAGGAAGAAACCTTGAGAGGAACCAGATTCAAAAGAAGACACATTCTCCTTTTGGGTTATGCCAGATAACCATGTGCTATAAGGTGCGATGTTTTTCAATTAACATGAAGTTCACGTTGTTGAGGTTATCAGTAAGTCAGTGATGGAGACTTGGGTACAAAACTTGCTCTTTCTTCAGTCCTAAAGCTATCAAAGAGACTGCAGTAAGAAGACATCATAGTGAAACTCATAGTGAAGTGAAATGAATCATCATATCTTCATCATAGTAAAGCCATCATCATGGTTTTTAAATTGAACCATCCACAGGAAACACACGTGGTGTCCATGTGATAAGAATGGAAACCAAAAGTGAATAGACCTTTTTTTGCCATCAGCATAACAATATAAACTTATACTATGATTATGAATAATATTATCCTGATAAAAAATGTACAGAGAAAAAAGGAAGTGAATGGCGTAAAATCAACCATGTGAACACCAAATTTTGGTATGTACAAACAAGTCAATATTTACATTTACAGGTCCTTCTCAAAAAATTAGCATATTGTGATGAAGTTCATTATTTTCTGTAATGTACTGATAAACATTAGACTTTCATTTATTTTAGATTCATTACACACAACTGAAGTAGTTCAAGCCTTTTATTGTTTTAATATTGATGATTGTGGCATACAGCTCATGAAAACCCAAAATCCCTATTTCAAAAAATTAGCATATTTCATCAGCTACCTGACTGTGTAATGAATCTAAAATATATGAAAGTCTAATGTTTATCACAATATGCTAATATTTTGAGAAGGACCTGTACATCTACAAACTATTATCTACCAGTCAAGTAAGGGCTATGCCAGGAGAGGTAACACCAGTTTCCATAACTACACCATGTTTATATCTTCCAAGGAGAATAGTATAATCAATAGTGTCAAAAGCTTATTAATAAAGCTCTGTGCAGTAGCTGACATGAATGCATGTTTAATGGGGCAGTTTGGCAAGATACACATTATTACAACTAAGATACAGTTTGCATGAGATGAGCTATTGATACTGTGGAAATTTGACTATATTTAACCTAATTGTTGGTATTACCTCAAGAATGTAACCAGCTTTATGACATATTGATTAACCCTAGGTCTGTAGCAAATAAAAAAAATAAAAAAATAAATAAATAAAACAAATATATTATTAATACTACTACTGCTACTACTACCACTACTACTACTACTACTACTACTACTACTACTAATAATAATAATAATAATAATAAAAGGTGAATAAATGCTAGTCCAAGATGGGCAAATGACATTAAAAAAATTAAGGTGGTGAATAAACTTTGTTTTTGTGTGTTTTGCCTCCACGACAACTCTGAAGCCTAAATAAACATATATAACAGTATATAACTTAACCGTACTAGTTTTTGAATATATTAAGGATTTTTGTAGTTTCCTTAATCCTTTTCTATAGTTTTGTGATTTTATTTATTTTTTTCTCACCATGTCGGATTGGTATAGTGAATCTGTGCCTAAGTGAAGGTCTGTGGAGCCTTCAAAGGCCAGTATTACTTCAGTAGCTCTAGTGCATTAAAAATTGAACTTCCGCTTTCAAATGGAATCTTTTATACATTCATCTTGTAGAGCAAGCTATGATTTCACCTGATGCAAATTTATCTACAGTGATGGCTTCTATTCTCCCTACTTGCCTAGCTGAGGCTGCATTTCTGCATTGGGACAGTTTGCCTCCATCAAATCAGAAAGACCATACTTAGTGAAAGACAAGCTAAGAGAAATTTTCGGACCTAAATTCTTCCTGACATTTTTCCAGACTCATGTAAATTCTCATTCCTGCAAGCTAGGTGAAGGTTTGAATATTACAGAACTGACATCAGTACGCAACCTTACAGATAAATATCCACAAAATGGGGTCGGAGAACCTTGAAGAAGCTTTGCACATAGCCACCCACTGTGAAAGAGCAAACTAACTACTATACAGTAGGATCGCTACACACTACTCCTCCAGAACAAGCAGCTATGATTTGTTCATAGCTTACAGATGACAAACACTTTCAGGCAGTTTAGCAGTTAATGCTTAGTATGACAACCTTAAGAAATGGTTTCCTCAATTCGCTTGTTCAGTGTTAGATTCCCATGTTGAAGAATCCGCTTTTCATGGTGTTTGACAGGAACACACAATCCTTCTGCTTCTCCCTTCATACCCTTAACACCTTTTAGAGACTATTATTGACCTGAGGAATATTATGGCCATGTTTGAGTTTTACTGCCAATGTTATCCTTCTCCTCCTTCTTGGAGAAACCATAAGTGGTAGAGCAAAGGCATATGGTGTCAGAAAATAATGATGTGACTGTTCTTGGGGAATATTATAAAGAAGCTAAAATATATACTGTACAGTACGAGATATTATGATATAAAAAAATTTCAAGATGCATCCATTGTATATGAGACGTGGTGACATAGCTTACAGCAGGTTATGGTCGCTGAACCGCTGGATGTCCAGGTGGTGCTCCAAAAATAATGTGGGCTACATAGATAATTGGAAGACCTTTGAGGGCAAAGCTGGCCTGTTAGGGCGGGACGGTGTCCATCCCACTTGGGAAGGTGCTGCTCTCATTTCCTGTAGTATAGCTCATAGTCTCAGTAGAGGTCTCGTTAATCGGTGACAATCCAGAGCCCAGGCCAGGGAGCAGACAGACAGGCTAAACCAACCGTCTGCTAGCTGCATAGAGTCGTCACTCAGGGTTCACCTTATTGAGACTGTGTCTGTTCCCCGATCTAAGCAAAAATGTAGAAAGACTCAGAAAGTCTGTTTCAATAATTTAATTAACATAAAGACCACAAACTCAGATCATACTGAATGCGCAGCCGGCACCTCTGATCTGAAGATAGGATTGTTAAATATTAGATCTCTCGCATCAAAAGCAGTTATTGTTAATGAAATTATCACAGATCAGGCGTTTGATATACTCTGTTTAACTGAAACGTGGGTTAAACAGGATGAGTATGTAGCTCTAAATGAAGCTAGTCCTCCTGGATACAGCTACATACACCAGCCTCGGTTAACTGGTAGAGGAGGAGGCGTCGCAGCTATTCATAATGATAATCTGTCTATCGTACAAAAACACCGACACAAATTTAACTCATTTGAAATTCTCTATAGTAACATAAGTCTATTTAAGTATATTAAATCAGCTCAGTCGATTCCACTAATTATAATTTACAGACCTCCAGGGCCGTATTCTGAATTTCTTAGTGAATTTGCGGATTTCATCTCAGACCTGGTCGTTTCTGTAGACAAAGTGTTAATTGCTGGAGATTTTAACATTCATTTTGAGAATCCAGAAGACCCTCTGAGAACAGCATTTATATCCATACTGGACTCCGTAGGCGTAAATCAGTGTGTAGTAGGACCCACTCATAAAGCAGGTCACACTTTAGATTTAGTAATATTCGTCGGATTAAGTATAAGAAATGTATTCACAATTCCACTGTCTGAAATTATCTCAGATCACTATCTTGTCTCCATTCAAGTATGTCACAGTGATAACGTACGCACAGCACCGCGCTACCGTATTAAACGTACATTCACATCAACTACCACACAGAGTTTTATCAGTAATCTCCCACAGTTACCAACTTTGATTAGGCCACCGTCTGACCCCACAGAACTTGATCAGACGACTGAATATTTAGAGTCGACACTTCGTTGTACCTTAGATAATGTAGCTCCAGCTAAAAGAAAAATTATTAGAGATAAGAAACTCGCTCCCTGGTATAACGATCACACGCGCACTTTAAAACAGACTGCTCGGAAATTAGAGCGTAAATGGCGTCAAACTAAATTATTGGTATTTCAAATAGCATGGAAAGAGAGCATCCTGAACTATAGGAAAGCTCTTAGTGTAGCTAGATCAACGTATCTCTCCACTCTTATAGAAGAAAATAAAAATAATCCTAGATTTTTATTTAATACCGTAGCCAAATTAACCAGAAATAAGACCACTACAGAAATCTCCACAACAACATCATGCAATAGTGAGGACTTCATGAACTTTTTTAATAATAAAATTGTAAATATTAGGCATAAAATTGAGACTTTGAAACCAAACAATGTGATTGATACAGATGTTAACCTAGCCATGTCAGATTCAAACCTAGAAGACTTTACTCCTCTTGAAGAGAATGAACTAATTTCACTCATCTCTTCTGCAAATTCATCAACCTGTATATTAGATCCTATACCGACACATTTTCTTAAACAGATAGTACCAGTAATAACAGAACCGCTGTTGAGAATAATTAATTCCTCACTCAGCATTGGTTATGTTCCAAAATCTTTTAAAGTAGCAGTTATTAAACCAATAATTAAGAAACCTGACCTCGACCCCTGTCAGCTGTCCAATTACAGGCCAATATCAAACCTCCCCTTTATCTCTAAGATTCTGGAAAAGATAGTAGCGGAGCAGCTATGCTCATATCTACATAGAAATGGCATACATGAACTGTATCAGTCAGGATTTAGGCCTCATCACAGCACAGAAACAGCACTCGTTAAAGTAGTAAATGACCTCCTATTGGCCTCTGATCAGGGTTGTGTAACTATGCTTGTATTACTCGACCTCAGTGCAGCTTTTGACACTATTGATCATGCTATTCTTCTTCACAGATTAGAAAATGTAGTAGGAATTAAGGGTACAGCCCTCTCCTGGCTCAGATCCTATTTGACCGATCGTTATCAGTATGTAGACTTAAATGGTGATTATTCTGCATGTTCTCTAGTGGAGTTTGGCGTTCCGCAGGGTTCAGTTTTAGGCCCACTGCTTTTTTTCCCTTTACATGCTTCCTCTGGGCAACATAATCCGTAAGCATGGTATTAGTTTTCATTGTTATGCTGACGACACACAGCTATACGTCTCAACAAAACCTGATGAGAAAAACCATCTTACTAAAGTTGAGCAATGTGTGCAGGACATAAGAAATTGGATGCTAATTAACTTCCTTCTGCTTAATCCGGATAAGACAGAAGTTCTAGTCATAGGACCGCATACAGCTAGAAGTAAAATCTTAGATCACACCGTAACTTTAGATGGCCTTTCTGTTCCGTCAAGTGCAACAGTAAAAGACCTCGGCGTGATTATAGATTCCAGCCTTTCATTTGAAGCTCATGTAGATAATATCACCAGGATAGCATTCTTTCACCTCAGAAATATCGCCAAAATAAGAAATATATTGTCGCTAAACGATGCAGAAAAACTAGTTCATGCTTTTATCACTTCTAGGTTGGACTATTGTAATGCCTTACTGTCTGGTTGTTCAGTTAGGTGCATAAACAAGCTTCAGCTAGTCCAGAATGCAGCAGCGAGAGTCCTCACTAGAACCAGAAGATATGAGCACATCACCCCTATCCTATCTTCACTGCATTGGCTCCCTGTGAAATTTCGCATTGATTTTAAAATACTACTCTTGACATATAAAGCATTAAATGGTCTCGCCCCGCAGTATCTGAGCGAACTGTTAGTGTCTTACGATCCGCCACGCCTACTTCGGTCAAAGGATGCAGGCTGCTTATCAGTACCGCGTATTATGAAAACTACAGCTGGGGGCAGAGCTTTTTATTACAAAGCCCCAAAATTATGGAATAGTCTTCCAAATAGTGTTCGGGACTCAGACACAGTCTCAGTGTTTAAGTCTAGGCTAAAAACCTATTTATTTAGCCAAGCATTTTTATAAATAGATTTGCCATAAGGTAAAGGAGCAGATCTGGGGGACTCATGGACGTAGAGTATTATGGTGAACTGGTATGTTTTAGATGCTGTCTTCCTCAGTCTCATTTGATCACTCAGGTTTGTTGACGGTGAGGTGATTGTTTGCTTTACATCTCAGGGAGCCCTCATGTTTGTGTTTCCTTCTGGCTCTCCCTTTAGTTATGCTGTCATAGTTAGTCCTGCCGGAGTCCCTGCTTGCACTCTACAGTAAATATACATTCACATTAGACATTGTGACTGTGACCATACCTAATTGCAATCTGTCCTCCTCTTCTCTTCCTCCCCCTCTTTCTCTTTCCTCTCTCCCCCTGTCTCCCCCTTTCACTCTTTCTCTCTCTCTCTCTGTCGAGCTACACATGTGGTTCCTGAGCTGCCAGTGATCCAGACTCCCTCTGCCCTCCGGACCTGTCTGGTCCATCCTGGTGCCCGATTTCTGGTTGGAGGTCTCATCGCATGGATGCCCCGTGTGTCTCTTTAGGATGTGCCTGGTGTCTGGGGATGATTCTATCTACTTAGAAGATGGTTCTGGCCTCGACTGGTGTTGTCAGCTGTTTCTCTGAGGACTTGACAATTCGATAGTTCAGGACTGGAACTTTCTACAAGTCTATCTGAGTCTCGAATAATTACTGGACTCCATTTTACATCAACTATTATAACATCAATTAACATCAACTATTATAGCTGAACCTAACACTTAGCAGGAAATGATCTGCATTTATACTGTGTTATCTGTTTCACCCAGATGAGGATGGGTTCCCTGTCGAGTCTGGTTCCTCTCAAGGTTTCTTCCTATTACCATCTCAGGGAGTTTTTCCTTGCCACTGTCGCCCTCGGGCTTGCTCACCAGGGACTATCTGAACATTTTGATTCATACACATTCACATTCCATACAAACTTAAATAATTCTTTTGATTGTGTAAAGCTGTTTTGAGACAATGTCAATTGTTAAAAGCGCTATACAAATAAAACTGAATTGAATATATAGGTGTTAGTTGACCAACTGAAATTAATTTGGGTTGTAGTGGTGGAATGCCTGGACCAAAATTACCAGGGTCAAAACCAACTGTTACAAGACACCTGTGACTTCTCTCTCTCTTTCTTTCCCTCCTGTTACAGATGCTGGTCCAACATTGTAACCAACAAATCCCAAATCCAGCCACCCAAATATGGACTGTGCTCTTAAAGGTTGTTCATTTTCTTATATTAGTTGCATTTGGTGTGTAAACAAGGACCTTTGTTCTGTGAGCATGGTATTATTATAAGGGAATATCATCTTATCTTATCATCTTATTATTATAAGACTGCATTCAGCAGGGTGGCATAGTGGTTGGTAATGTGACCTTGTACCTAAAGGGTCGACAATTAGATTTGTGTGTGAAGCTTACATGCTCCCATGCTTGGTGGGCTTCCTCCAGGTACACTGGTTTCCTCCCAAAGACATTCAAAGTAGACTAATTAGTGTATTTAGTGTACACCAAATTGCCTGTGGTGTATAAAGAAAGAGAGAGAGAACAATTGAATGAATAAAAGACATTTAAAAAAAATTAATGTAGTTGATAACGTAGCATTTTGTTTTTTCGAAGGGCAGTAAAATATAGCTATGATATAGAACTTCATTTTATTGCATTTATGTTAGTAAATAATTTACCTTTTTTAATTAAACATTTTTATGCTGTATGTGCCTTTGATTAGTTTCATTTACAGTATGTTAGCTAACGTTTGAATAGCATTGTGTTTTGTTAACCTTATCTTGTCAGGTGAATAGTGGAAAACTAGGAAGTAAATGTGGAGAAATGGGAAAATAAAGAAAGCTTCTGAAAGTCATCTGCCTCAATCCTGCTGATTTTTGTATGATAAGAGTTATCCAACTACCAATATCCAGCAAGACCTCTTTTAGTGTTGGCCAGGTTTATAGCACATGTCAAAAGGCTGGTTATGCCTTAAATATGCGTCTGTAATTATTTACCATAGCTTCTTGTAGCCTCACCTCAGTGGTGATGAAGTGCTTTGAGTGCCTGGTCAGAGACTTCATCATTTCTTCACTACCCGACACACTGGACCCTCTGCAGTTTGCATACCGTCAGGACTGCTCCACGGACGATGCAATCTCTCATCTCCTCCACACATCACTCACTCACCTGGACACTAGGAAAGGGAATTATGTTAAAATGCTCTTCATCGACTACAGCTCTGCATTTAATACCATAATTGCCTCCACACTCACCACCAAGCTGGAGCACCTGGTACTCAGCTCATTATGTGCCAGTGGATCTCCAATTTTCTGACTGGCAGACCACAGGCAGTAAGGATGGGCGGACATGTCTCAGCCTCACTCACTCTCAGCACTAGAGCCCCTCAGGGTTGTGTTCTGAGCCCCCTGCTGTACTCTCTGTACACCCACAACTGCGTGGCCACTAGCAACTCCACCACCATCATCAAGTTTGCTGACGACACTGTTGTGGTCGGACTGATCACCAACAATGATGAGTCGGCCTACCTAGAGGAGATTGGGAATCTGGAGAACTGGTGCCAGAGGAACAATCTCCTCCTGAACGTCAGCAAGACAAAGGAGCTGATTGTGGACTTTAGTACAAAGCAGGAGAGGAACTACCAGACCCCCGTAATCAACAAGAGCCCAGTGGAGAGAGTGGACAGCTTCCGATACCTCTGTGTTCACATCACGCAGGACCTGTCATGGTCTTGTCACATCAACACCGTGGTGAAAAAGGCCCGACAGCGTCTCTACCACCTCAGACGCTTGAGAGAATTCAGACTGCCCTCTAACGTGCTCAGGAGCTCTACAGAGGGTGATGCGATCAGCCGAGCGCATCATCCGCACCAAGCTCCCTGACCTGCACTCGATCTACAGCAAGCAGTGCTGGACCAAAGCCAGGAAGATAGTGAAGGACCTCAGCCATCCCAACAATGGACTGTTTTCTCTGTTGCGGTCTAGGAAGTGATTCCGCTCCCTGAAGGCCAATACAGAGAGACTGAGGAGGAGCTTCTTCCCGCAGGCAATAAGGTCTCTCAATCACACCACCGCACAGGATTAATAACATCTTTTTAAACTCCCAACATTGACGGGACAATCATGGACACATACATACACACTTGCACTACATATTTATATATCTGGACCATTGCACAAGACACTTTACTGTAATAAGTCACTTTTTATGCATATTTGCACAACCACTGCCACTTTCAAATATTTCTATATTTTGTAATATTTTTTATCGTGCCCTTATTTGTACAGTTTATTTTAACAGTTAAATTTATTTTCTTTAGTATTTCTTTTTATTCATATTTATTCCTTATGCATTATTTTTTATTTTACATTTTTGAAGGTCACTGGCGGTCGTATAAGCATTTCACTGCATTTCGTACTGTATGACTGTGTATGTGACAAATAAAATTTTAATTTGAATTCTTGGCAATCAAATAAGGAAAAACTGAAAAACTCCTCTAGTTCCAAAAGCAACCAACTCTGGTTCCTAAATAAAAGGAAGTAGAACAGGATACATGTTCAGATGCAACTCACAGAAAAAGGTCAATATTGACATTATTGCTACTATTTAAAAAGGCAGATCCTGGTATAAGAGATCTTACACAGTAAGAGTTCTTTAGTAAGTTAGAGTAAAAAAAATCACACAAATCTGTTAACTTGTGAATTTAAGAATGTGCTGCATTCTTATTGATTAACAAACATGGAACCTAGTTATTTATTCCCCCAGTAGTTAAACACAGATAAAGGAAATTCATTGAATGAATTGATAGATGAACTGATGGGAAGCTAAACATGAAATGGAAATGTAAAGTTAATTACTATCAAAATAAACATTAAATTCACTCTGAAAGTGTTACAACAACAACCACAACAAACACAATATACTTCATTATAAATATTATAAATTAGACAAGACATTACACTTGTGAAAATACTTGCACGATGTTTAATTAATCCCTTTATGCTCTTTAAGAATTGCAAAGCCTATCAAAACAAGTACATATGCACATAGTGATTGCTGTGGTAAATCAAGAACAATGGAGGGAAAAAAACACTAATGATACAGGAAGGACAGAATCAAAACAAGAAAAAAAGCAACTGATCATGAAGTAAATTAGCAAGGTGAATATTTTTGTTTTTGACAACTGATAATTGTATAATGATGATAATGGTAATTAATGTTTTACATCTTATATAAGCACTTTATAAGTCTTTTTAGTATTAGTAGTAGCAGTAGTAGTAGTAGTAGTTTTAGTAGTAGTAGTTCATCATAAGACATATTCTGGGTAAACCAAATGTCACACAATTACATAAAATACTGTCCCATCATATAAATTGGAAAGAAGTGTTGTATATCCAACAAATGTTAGGAAAATGTGTTTCTCCTTGAGAGACTACATATGTGTCATCATTTATCAACATTTATTGTTCTCCAACTGTTAACTTGCTTGTAAAACTTAAGCACTTGAAGTAAAATTTACTGTACTTCCAGTAATTAGTCTCTACATAGCTAATGGAAGACCGATTTGATGGCAAGTCCTCAAAAGCTCAGACATATCATCTTAATTTCAAAGTTTTACTGTGACCTAATCCCATATATTAGTGTCTTTGAAACATATGGTTTGGACCCAATACAGGGAAGGTAAAGGGACAATTAAAGAAAAATATGAAAGGAAAGACAAGACACTCAACAAAAGTTAAAAGACGAAGAATGTGAACTTCATCCAAACTTGAAATGTAGGGAGTTCATGACTATTTTTAATTGGCCCTTTGTTCTTTTCTTAGATTACTGGTGACTTGTGAAACTTATCCACTTTCACACAAGGATATACTGAAAATGTAAGAGCCATATCACATCTGCAGAATTTGTTGTGTTTATTTTATTTTATTTGTTTTAATTCATTTCATTCTACCTTATTCTATTCATTAGTTAAGAATTAAGCATTAAGTTTATTACATAAGCCATAAGCTCTCAATGTGTTAGTTAAGCATCCATTTTGACAATTGTAAGTTGGTCTGTGATGTCATTCCACTATGACATGTATTTGTATGACTATCGCATGATAGAAAAGTCAGTTTAGTTGCAGAAGGCTATGGAAACACAAGCTTTTGACCGTAAACTCCCCGTAAGCAGATATATACAACAAAAGTGTTGTTATATACGTGAGCTACCCGTAAGCAGATATACAACAAAAGTGTTGTTATATGCGTAAGAAATTCATAAGATACAGCAACTGGTGTTGTAATCACAGTGGATTTACTCAAGATGACTGTATGAAGTGTTGATTCTTTGATGCTGACAAAATAAATTACAAGAGACAAAGAGATCGGACTTCTGGTGTGTGAGTGAAACTTCAAACCAAAGGTATGCATCAAAACTAGTGAAATAATATGTCCGCATCTACAGAAAAGATTTAGGGTCTGATGGACCTTTTTATACAAGTCATAATTATCTGTTTTGTCACGCTTCATGTTGTTGTAAGCAATCACCCCAACATTAGCAAAGGATATTTAATTATCAGAATCAGAAAGAGTTTTATTGCCAAGTACGCTTGCACGTACAAGGAATTTGTTTTAGTGACGGAGCTTCCAGAACAAAAAATACAAATGACAAGACAAAAACAGCATGACGCAAAAAAAAATAAAAAAAAATAAATAATAATAAAAAAATTAAAAAAATTTAAATGGTTGACATCAAATGGAGTACGATGTGAGATACTTTTAAATAAGTTACATAAATATCTGAAGTCTGTGGTATTATACAGTATATTGCACAGTGGTATTGTACACAATATTGCACATATATTTATTGACCGTTAGAATGATGTTTATCTGTTAAGGAGGTAGATTGCCTGGGGGAAAAAACTGTTCTTATGCCTGACTGTCCTGGTGTTCGGTGCTCTGTAGCGTCGACCCGATGGCAAAAGTTCAAAAAGAAGGTGGCTTGGGTGTGAGGGGTCCAAAGTGATATTCCGTGCCCTTTTCTTCACTCTGGATATATACAGTTCTTGCAGCGTGGGCAGGGGAGTGCCAATAATTCTTTCAGCAGTCCGAACCGTCCTTTGTAGTCTTCTGATGTCTGCTTTCGTAGCTGAGCCAAACCAGACAGTTATTGAAGTGCACAGGACGGATTCAATGACGGCTGAGTAGAACTGTGTGAGCAGCTCCTGTGGCAGGTTGAATTTCTTCAGCTGGCGAAGGAAATACAACCTCTGGTGGGCCTTTTTAACAATGGAGTCAATGTGAATGTCCCACTTCAGGTCCTGAGAGATGGTCGTGCCCAGGAACCGGAATGACTCCACTGCCGTCACAGTGCTGTTCATGATGGTGAGTGGGGGAAGTGCAGGTGGGTTTCTCCTGAAGTCCACGATCATCTCCACTGTTTTGAGCGTGTTTAGCTCCAGGTTGTTGTGACTGCACCAGACAGCCAACTGCTTGACCTCCCTTCTGTATGCAGACTCGTCACCGTCCTGGATGAGGCCGATGATTGTAGTGTCATCTGCAAATTTCAGGAGCTTGACAGTGGGGTCTGTGGAGGTGCAGTCGTTGGTGTAGATGGAGAAGAGCAGTGGGGAGAGAACGCATCCCTGAGGGGCTCCAGTATTGGTGGTGTGACTGTTGGACATGAATTTTCCCAGTTTCACTAGCTGCTGCCTGTCTGTCAGAAAGCTGGTGATCCAGTGACAGATAGAGCTAGGAACAGAGAGCTGGTTTAATTTGGTCTGAAGCAGTGCTGAGATGATCGTATTAAAAGCTGATGAAAAGTCTATGAACAAGACCCTTGCATAAGCCCCTGGTTTGTCCAGATGTTGAAGGATGAAGTGCAGTCCCATATTAACTGCATCATCAACAGACCTGTTTGCTCTATAAGCAAACTGCAGGGGGTCCAGTAAGGGTCCTGTGATGTCCCTCAGATACGGTGGTCAGTTATGGTATGTGTTATGCATATATACAGGGGTGATAGCGTTCCGGCACCACGCCGGATTTCCGGCGTACTGTGGCTGCGGGGGGTGGAGGGGAGGGAAGGAGAGAATCAGGTTAGCGGATATTGATCTGTCATTTCTCTAGATCTGAGATGCGCAGGTGATAGAGAAGAAACAGCCAATCAGCAGTAGTGTGTGGATGTCTGTGATTGGCTGGTTTTGTGGCTGTATTTTTTTTTTTTTAACACTGGACAAAGTTGAGCGAGCACGCACAGAAAATAAATGTTGCACGTGCATGCAGGCAGGAATCGAGAAGTCGCAAGTGCGCGGAGAACATGTTGAGCGAGCAGGGGAGACAACGCACGTGCAGAATCGCTCAGAATTGTGGCAGGAATTCATTTGAGCTTGACCTGCAATTTAATATCACCCACCCACTCGTCACTTTATGTGAATTAGCAGAGGATAATCAATTAGTTAATCAATTCCTGTGTACTTTGGAGTACTATTATTGCCACGTTTGGGTCGTTGCCATTTTTTTAAACGCTCCCTATAACTCCACCCACCGTTCATGACGTCACGGGTTCTCGCGACTAGACCAGCAGAGTTTAGTGGCCGGTTTGGTGCTTATTTTAGAGCACTGGCAGCAATTTTTTTCTGTGGAAAAGCGCGGCACTGGTTCCAAAATTGGGAACCGTTGTTATGCGCTAAAATGCCCGCCTGCCATGGATTCCCCCCGCTACATAATCGCTGTGAAAGATTATATTAGGACATAAATTCTTAGGTTTATTACTATCAAATATGATATTACAATTATAATAAACCCTAGGCATGTGACAGCCGTCAAGACCATTAATACAAATTCTTGTATAATGTTTATTTTGTGGCACATTTATTTTTCAGGGTTTTGAACATGAATATGCAAAAAATGCAAAATATACATTTATATATATAAAAAAAATTATATTGTTTATGACTAAAAATTAGATGAAACTAAGTTTATTATAAAATAAAGAATATAAAAGTATACATGTTGTACAGTATATGAAAAAAATATTTATATTTTTTCATGTACAACATTTATTTTCATATTGCTTATTTTAATGTATTGTCTCATGTAATTTAGAATTTGTAAACCATTAACCTATGAATTTAGGTAGAGCAGTAGTGACCTGTCTTGGAATGGCTGTAGCATCTGTAGCATTTACTTCCAGTGATTGTACTAAGATGGGCTAATAATGTCAATCTAGGCACTGAACATATTGAGAAGAAAATGCTATATTTTCTTGAATAATACTGGGGGCATAATGCAAATATGAAAATATCTAAAAAGAGCCACTTGACAATAATGATGATCAGGGTTATACATAGGCTGTTTATATATTTGGGCCCAGGGGCCATCAAGTTATGTGTTAAAAGTGCGTTGCATACATAGTACCCCCACCCCACTACGCAAGGGAAAAAAAGTTCAGGCTCAGGAATTTTTTCCACTATCAGCCCTGTATACACCATTCAGTCAAACCTTTAAAACAATTAGCATTAACATTTTGAGTTCCTCTTGTATCACCAGGGTACCACTGGTTCTTCTGCGCATGACTGGGTGGGCTAGCCTGGTCCTCATGGGCATCATGAGCCTTGGGTGCCCATGATCTTCTTACCAGTTTGCAGGGGTATAGTTGGTGGTTAATGTTGTCCAGTTCCCCTGGCAGTTGTGTTGATGTTATTGCTGATCGGTGTATACCCTGTTAGAGATTTAGAGTGCTGATTAAAGATGTAATGGATGAATGGTTTTGTGAAATGGACAGATGGATGGGTGGACACTGTAGTGCAGTGTCACAGGAGTTGAGAGCAGCCCTATGCCAACACTGCTCTCTTAAGTAGAGGAGGAAATATGGGCTGTTTTATCGTGTTCCTATCACACAGATGGGATCTTTTAATTTTCTCTGTATGAAGTAACAGTGCTGATTCTCCGTATGTCAGATTATGTGGTTCCTTTTTATTCATTTATTATTTCTTACATTCATTCTTTGTCTTATTTTCTGTTTACATGTAAGTATGTGAGAAAGAGGTCACTTGCAGCCCATGGCTAATCAACATACTAGGGGGGTTATAAAAGCTGGTTAGTCTGTTTATTAACTTACTCATGCAAGAAATAAAATGTGTAAGGTAAGTTACATTTTGCTATGTTTCTCACTAAGAGATGGATTTTCTTAAATGTGCACTCCCAAAAATAGTTTATAGATCAATTAACCTTTTGTCAAAGTATACTCTAATTGGGCACTGTACTTTTCTGAATGATCTGCTATTGTCATCATACATCCTTTCACTACACAGAATACTTTTGAATTTGTATGGTATGCAGTGATCTACACCCATTGGCCATTTAAAGAATACTTACACCTGTACTTTCATTCAATTATCCTGCAAGCACAGTAAATAGCCAAAATTTACACTGCACTGAAAGACCTTCAACTTTTGTGGAATGTTTACTTTTATGTTACTTAATGCATGAACTAACATTGTAATTTAATCAACATACCTTAAAGTAAAATTTTCCCCCCGATATTCTCCCTAATTTAGTCATGTCCAATTCCTCCCCGTCACTAGGGCGCTCCCACATTAAGGCTACTACTACCACTCAGTCAGGAGGGCCGAAGACTATCACATGTTTCCTCCGATCCAGCCAACCGCATCTTTTCGAACTGCTCGCTCACACAGTATAACACACTCAGAGGATAAGTGCTATCCGCTCCTTCCGCGTGCAGCTCACAGATGCCCCTGATTGGCTGTAGAGCTGTGATTAATGTGGGAGCACGAAGAACCGCTCATTCCTCCCCTCCGAGAGAGCTCGGCCAATCAGCTCTCTCTAAACCTCCGGCTGTGAGAGGTTACAACATCACCCGGGAACTGAACCAGCGACCTCCGGATGATAGGGCGAACACTTTACCACTGCGCCACTCGGAGGCACACCTTAAAGTTTAATTGACCCATCTGTTTAATTTTATTGAGTATCTCACATGATATATGCTTTACTGATAATTCAAAGCATTTATATAAATTTCAATTATATAGATATTTTTTCCTCCTTGCATGGAGAAAAAAGGGTCATAGAGTCATTTCTGTGAGTTCCAGTAGCACTACATCTACATCTGTTACATCCCTATTCGACCACTGAAATCCTTCTTCATTGTCCTGCATCTTTCCTACTGTATCATGCAATTTTAATGAATATCGAGTGACGTCGAAGTTAGATTTGACTGTTCACACTGTGGTCACACTGTAAAAATATGTATCTGATTTGAGACCACATGGAATTGACCCAAATCAGACTTGAAAAGTCATTTTTATGATAAAAATCTGATCTGAGTAAATCAGATTTGTGCTTGTAGTTTGAACATAGGCATAAATTAATCCAGATACAGGTCAAGAGCATCAACTGTTTATTGTTCCCATTTAAACATGTTAAAGTGTCTTTGACAACTGGTTTGCTAGGTTTAGTATTGCAGAAAGTAATGATCATCTGGAATTTTCAAAAGAAATAGCCTTAACTAGATGGAGCAAAAAACAAACAAACAAACAAAAAAACATTTCATTACTGTTGCTTCTGCAAGCAGAAATTCATTGTTAATAGGACAGGTCAGAGAAAAATGGCTAGACATGTTTGAGCTGACACGTAGGATACTATATCTCAAGTATCCACTCTATACAACCATAGGAAGCAGAAAAACATCTTAGAATACACAACATGTCAAAACCTGAGATAGACAGGCTACAGCAGAAGGCCACATTAGATTCCACTTCTGTCAAGAACAGGAATCTGAAAGTATAGTACAATGGGCACAAGCTCCCCAAAACAGGACAGCTGGAGACCAGATACCAGATGTTCCAACAATCCTACTACCAAAGCATCACCTACAAGAAAAGGGCTTCCTTCTTGTGTATGGTTTCTCTTTTTTAATTTATTTGTTTTGTTTTTATTTATTGAGGTTTTTTTTTATGTGGATAAGTTTTCCCTCACCATTGACATTTCCAGCTTGCCCATTTATTATTTAAATCTACATCCCAATTTTCTTTAGTTAATTAATTAATTAATTAATGTGTGTGTGTGTGAAAATGTCAACTATTAAAAGTGCAGTACAAAAAAAAGATTAGATTGGTGTTACATTATTAGTAATAGTAATGCAGTATAATGTAATGTAATAATATATTGCTAGCATAGTTCATTCAATTGGTCTGAATGAGTGGGTAAATGTGTGCAAATGGATCAGCATTCCTGTAACTGCTATTGTAATCAGTTATTCTGTTTCTTTATTAACATTTATTTTAATTGTTTCAGTTCAATATATGAATATTTTGTGTTAACAAAGTATATTTTGCTTAGTAAGAATATCGTTAGGAACAGGGGGATTGTGTGGTTAAATGACCTTTTATAGTATTTCAGAGTGGAACCAAGGTTCTCCAGTCAAGTGGAATCGGGGGTTCAATTGTGTGCGACACCATATACTTGTCATGTGAGAGTTGCTGTTGTTGTTGTGGTGACGGAATATTTTGGGCTACATTGTCATGTAAAATATTTCCTTAAAGGGCACCTACGGTGCTACATGGACTTTTTCAAGCTGTTTGGACTGCATTGTGTGTTAGGAGAGTGTGTACACAACCACTCTACAGTGATAAAGAGCCGCCCAGCGATTTTCTTTTAATTTAATAATATAAGATGCCCCTTCTGAAATCAGCCCGTTTTCAAAAGCCTGTCGGTGTGAAGTCACCCGAAGTCACACCGACAGAGGCCGCTCCTACTACAGTTGATTGACACTGGTGTTTTAGCAAAGACCCGCCCCGAGTGAAAAAAAAGAACCGTCGGCCATTGTTTTTCTACACTGGAGCAAAATGGCGCCTACATGAGTGTGGTGTGCTGTTTGTTGCAGTATTGTGGTGGTCTAGTGGTTAGGATTCGGCACTTTAACGTGGGAGACCCGGGTTTGATTCCTGCTTAAGGTACATGCTTTTTTTTGCACTACATATTTATAAAGTTCGTTTAGTAATGAGGCGAGTGCGCTATGCTTCGGTAAGCTTTTCTGACATAAGGAGAGACTCACACACACACACACAATGCTTCACGTGTATGATGTCCTATTCCCGGCATCTATATGACAGTCAGACACACACACACACACATACACACACGTTGTCTGTCAGAAAGGTCTCTGTTTATTAACAGCAAAAGATCGGTATAAATATGTTTGACTAAACGCCTGTGCTATAGACATATGTCACTACAAATTAACCATTGTACATGTCCTGGTGAGATCCCGAAAAAAAAAATGCTTCGCGTTTATAAGGTCGCGGGTTGAATAGCCGGCATTTCCAAGCAGTAGCCATTAATCCTCCGTGGTCTAGTGGTTAGGATACGGCGCTCTCAGCGCAGCAACTCGAGTTCGATTCCCGGTCTGGGAAGTCAAAACAGTTTTACAACCAGATTCACATGTAAAATTTTATATACATATATAACTATATATATATATATATATAAATATGAGGGCATAATAAAAATCTTACAAAATATAGGGGAATATATATATATATATATATATATATATATATATATTTATAATAAAAATTATATATATATATATATATATATATATATATATATATATATATATATATCCCCTATATTTTGTAAGATTTTTATTATGCCCTCATTTGTACATTGTATATTTGTACAACTATTTTACTAGTTAAATTTATTTTCTTTAGTATTTCTTTTTATTGATATTTATTCCTTACGTATAAGCTTTTATTTTATTTTTAAGGTCACTGGCTGTCATATAAGCATTTCACTGCATATCATACTGTGTATGACTGTGTATGTGACAAATAAAATTTGAATTTGAATCAAAGGAGAGGAAGATAAGTGGAAGGAGACAGAGAGAGAGAGAGGGAGAGAGAGAGACAGAGTATGGGAAGGTGAGCATGAATGAACAGATGCAAGAGGAGACAGGAAGATAGCAGCAGGGAAGATTTAACACGTTAATATCAGATCTATGAGGAAGAGAGCAAGAGAGTAGAAATAACTCCTTTATATATAAAATAATTCTAACATTATGTAAAATTATTTTTAACTGTTTTTTAAATATTTTTAACTGTTGTCAAAGCTATACCCCACTTGTATTGTGAAGACACGCCCCACAGAACTGGGGGGCGGGTTCAGTAGAGGTCATTAACATTTAAAGGAGCATGTACTGAAACAGGTTGCTGAGAACAGAGCTACTTTTTAGCAGGTAAAAGTAATGTTTTTTTTACACAACAATTGAGAATTTTTAATTAAAGTATATTACAAAAGTTTCATTAGGACCCTAAAGAATCATATTAACTTATGCAAAATTGAGTCTGTATGGCTCCTTTAAATACATAGATATAGTGAAGATTAAGTTTATTTTTCTCAATTCTGGTTAATGCGACCAATGAGGTATGTAAGGGTTTACTTAATGCTTTAAGTTAATGCATGTTAGCTTAAACTTAATACATGCTAGTGGACATTACATGTGCAGTGTTCACCTGCATTTAAATGAATATAAATATTATTTTATTATGTGATTAGCACCTCATTGTTTTGAAGTTGATTAATAATCAAGATATTTGTGTTGTGAATATTTATTTTGTTGATCATTCCTATGAGAATGCTTGTGTTATAAGATATTTATCAGATGTGTGTTTTATTTTTCTTATATTTTATATTTTTAAGGCATATTGACGTCATACTGAAGTATGTAAGTGAAATAAATGCCAATGACCAAACAGAGAACGCCTTGTGTCCATGATTTGATTAAAGGGAGCAACAATTCCCATAAACTTGAAATGACTAAAGTGCTCACTGGTGGTGGTGGTGGTGATGATGATGATGATGATGATGATCTAATTATGTTAAGTAATATAGAAAAAGTGACTTGTGCATTTTTTAAAAATGCTTTTCCTTGGTTATATAGACCAAGATGGCGGCGCGTACACATCGCGAGGCTCAGTGTCTCTCCAGTTTCTGCAGTTTTGCGGTATTTTATTTGCTCTTCTCGGGTCTGTTCGTGCAGAACAGCAGTGCTTTTACATCGTACACCCGACAGGAGCTTTTGGATATTGGTTTGTACATTCCCGACAGTTTTATCAACAATCTTCGACTCGTTCCTGAGATCGTCAGAACATCCGAGGCTGCGCATGCTATCCGGCCGGGCGGAAGTGCTCGAAGGCGGCGTCGAGACCGTAAACAAAGACGGGGGAAGCTCGGAGGAGTAAGAGCTAAGCTAAGGCTAACACCACATCGGCTCTCTTTACCCAGCATTTTCCTCGCCAATGTGCGGTCGTTGATGAACAAAATGGACGAGATTCAACTCCGCATCAACCACAATAAAAGACTTTGGAACTGCAATGTTATGATTTTCACTGAAACATGGCTGAACAGCGATATTTCGGACAATGCTATTGCTCTAGCTGAGCACCACATATTCCGGGCAGACAGAACGGTGGATGGCTCCGGTAAGACCAGAGGCGGAGGATTGTGCATTTATGTTAATAATGCTTGGTGTACGAACTCTGTTATTATTGGGAGACACTGCTCAGCTAACTTAGAGTTTCTCATGGTTAAGTGTAGACCGTTTTATCTGCCACGGGAATTCACCTCCACCATTATAATTGCTGCTTACATTCCTCCCGATGCTGATGCCAAACTTGCTATGAACGAACTTCATACGGCCATCAGCAAACAACAAACTGTTCACCCGGAGGCTGCTTTTATTGTTGCGGGGGACTTCAACCACTCCAATTTAAAGACAGTACTCCCTAAATTCAGAGGTGGAAAGTAACGGATTACATTTACTCGCGTTACTGTAATTGAGTAGCTTTTTTGTGTATTTCTACTTTTTAAAGTAGTTTTAAAAATCTGTAATTTTACTTTTACTTAAGTACGTTTTGTTTGAAGTATTGTAATTCGCTACATTTTAAATCATATTCGCTACTGAGTAAAAAATAAATGAATGAAAATGCTAAAACAATAAAAATATTATGCTTTATAAATCTCCGTTGCGCTCGCGTGTGTGTATCATGTCCTGGTCGCGCGCCGCTCCAGACTCCACTCCAGGTTTTCTGACATCGGCATCTTCCTGACTTTCCACACGGTCGCTTCCGCCCTGAGTGACGTCATCGACTAGCGCGACTGGAGAGAGACGCGCGAAAGATGAAAGAGGTTGTGATTTTGGCGTTTTGACATTTGGTTGTGTATTCTGGTTTGACTTTTTGCCTCCAATTGACTTTGATTATTGCTTTGTCCCTTTGGTTTGGTTGGTCTTTGTATATATTTATAGATAATTTCACTGTGTCTGTGCACTCACTAGTAGCAGGGGTGTGGCTGCCATTTATTTTTGGAAGAGGGAATTTATTTGGGAATTTATTGGGAATATATTTACCTTATATATATATTATGTATATATAATTTTATCAAAGCAGTCCCACAGCTTAATCATAGCTAAAACAATCCAATGAAATATTAGACTGTGAGACTTTTTTGAGCCAGATATTTTATATAGTTTAGCTTAGGTTTATATTTTATATAGTTGATATAGGTTTAGGGAGTCCGGGAAGGTACCTGTATTTTTGTTTGTGTTTTTTTTTTTTTTTTGCAGGTAATCTAGCTACTAAATATGAATACCATTTTGTTTATTATTTTGGCCTGGGTCCATCCTGAATCTGATCCTCCTCCTGTTCTGTGTGTGTGTGTGTGTGTGTGTGTGTTTGTACAGTATATACAAACCTCATTTTTTCATCAGTTAATGATTGGATCTAGTTCTTTCTGCCATATACCACCATTTCCATACAGTTTAAAATAGAACCCTGAACCATTCTTTTGCTGTATGACCCTAGACTGGGACGTAACACCATATTTAAGTGACCACTTTGATTTTCAAGCACAAGAAAGACAACAGCTTTATTACGCAAAAGTGTTCCTTCAGTTAAAAAACAACTAGTTTGAGATTTTATATCTGCTCATCTTTTTTGAACTACGCTAGAATGCCTCATCCCACCCCCGCTGTTAAAAAAATAAAAATAAAAAAGTAACTCGGTAACTTTATTCTGAGTAAATTTTTTAATGAGCTACTTTTTACTTTTACTTGAGTAGATTTTTATAATGGTAACTTTACTTGTACTTAAGTAAAATTTCACTGAAGTAACAGTACTTGTACTTGAGTACAAAATTTTATTACTCTTTCCACCTCTGCCTAAATTTCACCAGAACATTTTCTGTCACACCAGAGGAAACAAAACTTTAGACCATGTATACACAAACATGGCTGAAGCCTATAATGTGGACCCCCTCCCCCACTTGGGACAATCAGACCACCTTTCTTTGTTCCTTACCCCTAAGTACTCACCCCTCATCAACCGTGTGCAGCCATCAGTGAAGACCATCAAAGTGTGGCCAGCGGGGGTAGACTTCACACTCCAGGACAGGTTTCTACACACAGACTGGAGTATGTTTGCTACTCAGGCCACCTGTGGCTCTCACACGAACATAGACAGCTACACTTCCTCTGTTCTGGATTACATCAACACCACCATAGACAGTGTCACAACCCAGAAGCAGATCACCACATACCCAAATCAGAAGCCATGGATGAACAAGGAGGTGCGTCTCCTACTGAAGGCACTCAACACTGCCTTCAGATCAGGTGATGCACAGGCCTACAGCACTTCCAGGGCTAATCTGAAAAGGGGCATCAAAAAGGCCAAATACTGCTACAAACTAAAGCTAGAGGAGCACTTTTTACACTCTGACCCTCGGCGCATGTGGCAGGGCATCCAGGCCATCAGCAACTACAAACCAAGTCACTCCACCCCCCAAGCCACTGATGTCCTCTTTCTGAATGAGCTTAATGACTTTTATGCTCGCTTTGAGAAAGACAATAAAGATAATATCACCAAGATCGCCTCCTCACCCGACCACCCACCCATCACACTAACCTCATCTGACGTCTACACCGTACTGAGCCAGATCAACATGCACAAGGCTGCTGGACCAGACGGTATCCCTGGGCGCGTACTGAGGGCATGTGCGGAGCAGCTCGCTGGGGTATTCACAGATATTTTTAACATGTCCCTTGCCCAAGCAGCTGTACCAGCGTGCTTTAAATCTACCTCAATTGTGCCAGTGCCGAAACACTCCAGCCCGACATGCCTGAATGACTACCGCCCCGTAGCACTCACACCCATTATTATGAAGTGCTTTGAGCGGTTGGTCCTGACACATCTAAAAGACTCTTTCCAACCCTCACTAGATCCACACCAGTTTGCTTACCGTGCCAACAGGAGCACAGACGATGCAGTCTCCATAGCGCTGCACTCTGTACTCACACACTTGGACAATACAAACACCTATGCATGACTACTGTTTGTTGACTTTAGCTCGGCTTTTAATACTGTTCTACCCTCTAAGTTAATCACCAAACTTAGAGAGCTGGATATTAACATCTCACTTTGTAATTGGATTACGGACTTTTTGACCAACAGACCCCAGCATGTCAGGTCAGGCCACATCTGCTCCACTACCGTCACACTCAACACTGGTGTACCACAGGGCTGTGTGCTAAGCCCCTTCCTTTACTCCTTCTTCACCCACGACTGCAGACCGGTGTATGGATCCAACAACATCATCAAGTTTGCAGACGATACTACGGTGATCGGCCTCATCAGCAACAACGATGAGTCTGCCTACAGGGAGGAGATCAAGCACCTGGCCACTTGGTGCACGGACAATAATCTGCTCCTTAACACCAAGAAGACCAAGGAGCTCATCGTAGATTTCAGAAAAGGAGGAAGAGGTTCACATGAACCCGTTCACATCAACGGAATGGTTGTTGAACCTGTCCCATCCTTCAAGTTCCTGGGGACCCACATTTCAGAGAACCTATCCTGGTCCACCAACACCTCTAGCCTGGTCAAGAAGGCTCACCAGCGCCTATTCTTCTTAAGAACACTTAAGAAGAACCAGCTGTCCTCATCTACTCTGGTGAACTTCTATCGCTGCACAATAGAAAGCATCCTAACCAACTGTGTCACAGTTTGGTATGGAAGCTGCTCTGTTGCTGAGCGCAAGGCACTGCAGCGGGTGGTGAAAACTGCCCAGCGTATTATAGGGACTCCACTTCCAGCCATCGAGGACATTCAAAGGAAGCACTGTGTGCATCGAGCACGCAGTATTCTTAAGGATTACTCCCACCCTGCCCACAAACTGTTTTCTCTTATGCCTTCTGGTCGGCGCTTCAGATGTCCCAGGTCAAGAACAAGCAGACTGAGGAATAGCTTCTTTCCCAGAGCTATCTCCTTATTGAACTCTGCCCCCCACTGACACCTGCTCACCCCTCACACACCCCTATACTCTTCCCATTACTCTATTTACACTCTACACTATTTAATATGGACTGCACTACAATGTACACACCTATTTGAAAACACAAATATCCATGCACAACATATTTGTGAACTTCTGGTTGAATATATATTCACACATGTCTACTGATAAATTCCTGTACATTATGTTCATATGTACATTATGTTCATATCATATGTAAATTCCTGTCTATAGAAAATAGCAACTTGTACATTATGCTCATATCTATTTTAAAATTCCCAACTACAGTCAACAGCAACTTGTATATATTGTTCATACACTGTAAATTTATAATTATAGTCACTTGCAATCTGTATACTATGATCATATAATATCCTGTACATTATGTTTATATCTATTTGCAAATTCCTGCCTACAGTTAATAGCAACCTGTACATACAGTTCATCCACTGTAAATTTATAACTAGAGTTACTAGTAATCTATATATTATACTCACATAATATCTTTCTTTAATAGTTAACCATAGCTTCTCCCTGCACATATCCCTTTTTTTAAATGCATACCTTTATCCTGCACTTTCTGCTAATTGCACTTCTGGTTAGACCTAAACTGCATTTCGTTGCCTTGTACTTGTACATGTGTAATGACAATAAAGTTGAATCTAATCTAATCTAATCTTAATAATGCCAATGTACGGGTTAACCCCTAGAGGGCGCCAAAGCGCCCAAAGACTGGTTTGTGTTGTGTCTTTTGTTATAGGTTGATTTTAGAGAAAAGCGTTCACCTGAACCAAGGAAAGTAATTAAGTTTAGTATAAATAGCCTGACTGAGGTCAGCAATCGCCATCTCGCCCGATCTGGTGGAACTGGAACCGACAGCAAGGAGCAAGGAGAGAGAGAGGTGTGGCAGAGCTGGGAAGGCTGCAGGCTCGCCGACACGGCGGACTTGCTGGAGGACAGCGAGGAGGAGAGAGAGAAAGTGGCGCGGCACAGCTGGGAAGGCTGCAGGCTCGCCATCTGGCGGACACCGTTCATAGGTGTGGCAGCTGGGGGAGACACGATCCCAAGCACCAAAGAAGAGGTACGGGCCGAGGAGGTCTGGCAGGACGGTGGCAAAGGGGAAGCGGGAGATATCTGCAAGTTTTGTGCAGAGCAAAACAAGGAGCGCATTCGTGGTACAGCTCCAAAGTGTGCTCCTCCAGGTTCGGGAGAACCACACTGCAGGCCCGGATGTTCTCCCTCTCTCTGCATCGGTCGTCGCGGAGGACTACGCGTCGTCACGGAGCAGCGAGGATAACGCGCTCCCTCTCCTGCCGCCGCTGGTGCTCGACGAAGAAGGCTACGCACCGGCGCTGAGCAGCGAGGACGACACGTTCCCTCTACCTTCAAGCTCTGCTCCATCTAGTTAAGGATTCTTATGTTGGTTTTGTTGTTTGAGAGTTATTATATTAAAGACTAGTAAGTGCTCAAAGTAAAGAGCATTACTTTTGTTTTGTGTTTTGAAATAAAAGTCGATGTTGAACCTCTGCGAATATGCCAAACTCACCACGACATCGCAGGAAATGTGACGGTATGTTGTTGTTTTTTTTGTTTTTCTTTCTGAAGTCTGGAGCAAGTTATTTTTGTTGTTGTGTTTGTTAGTTTGTTTGTTTTGTTTAAAATAAATGAAGTTCCTGGTCAAGGGAGTGTCTGATTAATCTTGCCTGCTTTACTCATCACATTCAGTTACTCAAGGGAATGTTAATAAGACCATCCTGATATTAGCCTGTTCTGATAATTTGGTTAATTGGAAAATTAAATCAAATGGTTGAGGTCATGTCGACGACGATGATGATGATGTTGTAACATCTGGGCCACCACAGCCTCGGAGGGTAAGATCCAGGTCCCCGGACTACTGAGCCGTCGCTTTGTCTCCCCCTAGTGTCTCTACGTGTGTATGTCTCACATTATTAAGTAATGATAATCACCTGTGCATCCTTTTGTGTCTTCCTATTTATACCAGCCGACCCCATAGTCTTTTGTCCGTCCACCGTCATGAACCTACGTGCCGGAGCCACTGCGCGAACGAGTGACGATTGCAGCTCATACGAGCCCAGCATCTGGACACCCCGGCGTCTCACGAACGCAACACCAATTAGAACCAAAGTTCTGGTGGCCAAAGATGCGGGAAACCGTGAAGAAAGTAGTTTTGTCTTGCGCAGTGTGTGCGACTACGAAAAATCCACGTAGTCTACCGGTTGGAAAATTAACTCCCCTGCCAATACCAAACAGACCGTGGTCCCACATCGCCGTGGACTTTGTCACAGATCTGCCGGTATCGAAAGGGTACACGCCAATTCTTGTAGTAGTGGGTAGATTTTCAAAGGGATGCAAGTTCATCCCGTTTCGCGCCCTTCCGTCAGCCCTCCAGGTGGCGGAAAGCCTATTCACTTTTGTGTTTCGCTGCTACGGCATACCAGAAGATATTGTTTCCGATCGTGGTCCCCAATTCATCGCCAGGGTCTGGAAAGCGTTCTTCCAGAAACTGGGGACCACTGTTAGCCTAACGTCGGGCTACCACCCCGAATCTAATGGACAGGCAGAGCGGACTGTCCAAGAACTCGGGAGATATCTTCGGGCATACTGCAGCAGCCGACAACACCAATGGGCAGACTATTTAACCTGGGCGGAATACGCACAAAACTCCCTGCGCCACTCCTCTACCGGCCTAACGCCGTTCCAGTGTGTGCTGGGTTATCAACCCCCGCTATGTCCCTGGGATGCCACTCCCACCGATGTGCCCATGGTGGACCAGTGGTTCGAAAGAGCGGAGAACGTATGGGAGGTCGCACACCAAAATCTCCCAAGCAGTGCAGCGTTTCAAAAAACATGCTGATAGGCGGTGAAGGGAAAGTCGTCCGCTCCAGGTAGGCGATCGAGTATGGCTCTCGACACCTCAACCTCCACTGTAGAAAACTGTCCCCCAGGTTCATACTGTAGGTCCTTTCCCCATCACCGCACAAATAAACCAAGTGTCATTTAGGTTAAAACTTCCTACACATCTGCGTATCCATCCTATCTTTCATATAGCTCTTCTCAGGCTCTCTTCCGGGGACCATTAGACGAAGGAGCAGGGGAACCTTCACTCCCCGGGGCTGTGGAGATAGAGGGTGCCCCAGCGTTTAGGGTCAAGGAACTGCTGGACTCACGGAGGAGAGGGGGGGCTCTGCAATATCTGGTTGAGTGGGAGGGCTACGGCCCAGAGGAACGGAGCTGGGTCCCGGCACGGGACGTTTTGAGTCAAGAACTCATTGCGGATTTCCACCATGCACGGCCGGATCGCCCAGCTCCCCGTCCCCCGGGTCGCCCCGCCCACCGGCAAGTCCGTCGCTCAGCTGAGTCCACGCTCCCTCCGACAGCACGTAGGGGACGCCCTCGCCTTCCTTCAGAAGCCGGTTCTGGAGGGGGGGGTACTGTAACATCTGGGCCACCACAGCCTCGGAGGGTAAGATCCAGTTCCCCGGACTACTGAGCCGTCGCTTTGTCTCCCCCTAGTGTGTCTACGTGTGTATGTCTCACATTATTAAGTAATGATAATCACCTGTGCATCCTTTTGTGTCTTCCTATTTATACCAGCCGACCCCATAGTCTTTTGTCCGTCCACCGTCGTGTACGAATGTGTTTCCCCGTGTTGTCTGAGATTAAGTTTGTTTTTGATTGAAGTTTCTAAGTTTAAGTTTGTTTTGACTAAAGTTTCTGAGTTTAAGTTTGTTTTGTTTTTTTCTGCCCTTTTGGAATCCTTTTTGAGTTGTTTATATAAATAAACCAGTTTTGAGTTCCAGACCTGCATCTGCGTCCGCCTCCTCCTTGAGAACCATGACAGATGATTAACATAGTGCCTGAGGATTATGCGTTCAAGTTGTAGTTTGTACATACTGGGTGAAACTTTTGTAGGTTTTGTGCTACAGATTTAATTATAAAATGAATTACTGAATGAATTAATTAATTATTGTTGGGCATTTGGCCCTGAACCTCACCTGCTCAGAATCTCTTATAATCTAATAATAATATAGTATTATTATTATTATTATTATTATTATTATTATTATTATTATTATTATATTTTTGGTATAAATGCTGCTTTAAATAAAACTGTGCACCAAATGGGCAAAATATACATAAAGTACAGAATATGTATGTTTTTGTATTAAAACACCAAATGAACAAGTCGGTTATGTGACTTTTGTTGGTTGTACCAAAGTTTTGCATGTACTACTTCAGCACTATAAACATATGAATATGTGTGCATGGGGGAAATACAGATAGACGCAATTAACTGCCATTTTTCCTTTAACCAGATCTGTCTGTAATGTGATCTACTCTCCATTGCAGGAAACAGGCTTAATTAAGTGGAATCCCTTTTTCATGGCATTGTCCGTAACTGAATCAGCCATGAAGGCCTCCGCCAGGCAGCATTTGTTTTGGTTATCTTATTTGTGTCTCTTCTGCACAGCTACAGTGATTCAGTTGTGTGTTTAACCAAGTAAGTTTATACTACCGTTCAAAAGTTTTAGAACACTTTCTAACTCCATGATGGTTCCTGATTTTTATTTCTTTCTACATTGTAAAGGAATGCTGAAGGCATCCAAAAAATGCATTAATCTCCTTCGAACAGTTGATATTGAGATGTGTCTGCTACTTATGCTCTGTAAAGACTTCATAACGCCTCTAATCTGAGGTGCTGTTAATTTTCATTTTTCAGTCTGATAACTCTAAATAAACTTCTTGTCTGCGGCAGAGGTAGATTTTAGTCTCGCCCTCCTGGGATGGCCTTCATGAGAGCCATTATGGTGCTTCACGGATTTTGCAAATGCACTTGCCAATACTGTTCTTGCAAGAACTATTACAGAAAGGCTGACCTCTGTGTCTTAAAATAACAACTTACTGTTGTTTTTCTTGTTGTTATGTAATTACCTAATCCCATATGTGTTATTTTATAGCTTTGAAATCCCCAGTATTGTTGTAGAATGTAGAAAATAAATCACTAAAAAAAAAGAAATTTGCAAGTGTTCTAAAACTTTTGAACGGGTACAATGGTAGATTCTCACTGAAGGCATCAAAACTATGAATGAACACATGTGGAGTTATGTACTTAACAAAAAAAGGTGAAATAACTGAAACATCTTTTATATTCTAGTTTCTTCAAAATAGCTACCCTTTGCTCTGATTACTGCTTTGCACACTCTTAATAATATATATAAATTAGATTTTAATAAAGTCAAATTTTCTCTGCTTCTTGTTTTTGTCTGCATAACTGTGTTATCTGTGTGTAGTGGATGTGCTTCTGTCACAAATATGTCTATATATAGTGTGCATGGTTGTATTTGGAGTGCATTTTTTATGTAATTTATGGTGACTTTATATGAGTGCATGTGCATGTAAATCTGAGTTGTAGAAGCCTGCAGTTTTTATAGCCCTGTTAAAGCTAAGTGAGATTTACTTCCTCCATAATGAGAAGCTAGAAGCTGGAGGCAAGGAGAAGGCAGAAAGGCTGACACTACCCCAGCCTCCTACTCTCATTACAGCCATATGCTATAAATATCACCCGTTGGACAGTAAGTCCATCTTCACATACTGCACAGCCCATGACTGTTGGAGTTAGATTTGACCAGCAGAATTTCATTTGCATTTCTTAATATAGCATTTTTTTCCCCACATAATTGTCAGTTATTATGGCCCAATTTGCTTTTGGAGATTTGTTCATAAATGAGTAAAAATAAATCACTTTATTGTTTCATCTATGTAGCACAGCATTAGAAAAAGAAACAATTTCATGTGTAGACTAATACAGGTCCTTCTAAAAAAAATTGCATATTGTGATAAAGTTAATTATTTTCTGTAATGTACTGATAAACATTAGACTTTCATATATTTTAGATTCATTACACACAAACTGAAGTAGTTCAAGCCTTTTATTGTTTTAATATTGATGATTGTGGCATACAGCTCATGAAAACCCAAAATCCCTATCTCAAAAAATTAGCATATCATGAAAAGGTTCTCTAAACGAGCTATTAACCTAATCATCTGAATCAACTAATTAACTCTAAACACCTGCAAAAGATTCATGAGGCTTTTAAAAACTCCCAGCCTGGTTCATTACTCAAAACCGCAATCATGGGTAAGACTGCCGACCTGACTGCTGTCCAGAAGGCCATCATTGACACCCTCAAGCAAGAGGGTAAGACACAGAAAGAAATTTCTGAATGAATAGGCTGTTCCCAGAGTGATGTATCAAGGCACCTCAGTGGGAAGTCTATGGGAAGGAAAAAAGTGTGGCAGAAAACGCTGCACAACGAGAAGAGGTGACCGGGCCCTGAGGAAGATTGTGGAGAAGGACCGATTCTAGACCTTGGGGGACCTGCGAAAGCAGTGGACTGAGTCTGGAGTAGAAACATCCAGTACAGGCGTGTACAGGCGTGTGCAGGAAATGGGCTACAGGTTGCAAATTTTGGATGTCATTCGGAAATCAAGGTGCCAGAGTCTGGAGGAAGACTGGGGAGAGGGAAATGCCAAAATGCCTGAAGTCCAGTGTCAAGTACCCACAGTCAGTTATGGTCTGGGGTGCCATGTCAGCTGCTGGTGTTGGTCCACTGTGTTTTATCAAGGGCAGGGTCAATGCAGCTAGCTATCAGGAGATTTTGGAGCACTTCATGCTTCCATCTGCTGAAAAGCTTTATGGAGATGAAGATTTCATTTTTCAGCATGACCTGGCACCTGCTCACCATGCCAAAACCACTGGTAAATGGTTTACTGACCATGGTATTACTGTGCTCAATTGGCCTGCCAACTCTCCTGACCTGAACCCATAGAGAATCTGTGAGATATTGTGAAGAGAAAGTTGAGAGAATCTGCGAAAGGATTCCCGACCAATTATTGAGTGCATAACTGAACATAATTATTTGAAGGTTGACTTTTTTTTGTATTCAAAACACTTATCTTTTATTGGTCGGATGAAATTTGCAAATTTTTTGAGATATGGATTTTGGGTTTTCATGAGCTGTATTCCACAATCATCAATATTAAAACAATAGAAGGCTTGAACTACTTCAGTTTGTGTGTAATGAATCTAAAATATATGAAAGTCTAATGTTTATCAGTACATTACAGAAAATAATGAACTTTATCACAATATGCTAATTTTTTGTGAAGGACCTGTATACGTAATTATGATGTCAGATTAGAGATGTCTAACCACCTGACAGGAGAAATTAGTACCCCCTCTTTTAATTGTAATTAAAAAATATATATTTTTGTGCACCCTGTCCAGGGTGTACCCCGCCTAGTGCCCGAAGTCTCCTGGGATAGGCTCCAGGTCCTCCGCGACCCTGAACACAGGATTAAGCGGGATAGAAAATTAATGAATGAATGAATATTTTTGTGCATAAAAATCGTCAGATCATAGTTTGTCTGAATATTAGGCAAATACAACCTCAGACAAATTTTTTTCACTGTGCCATTACTTATTTAATAAAAAAAAATAAATCAAGTGGCAATATTACGTATACCCCGCACCCCCCATTTAAAGAATCTGAGAACCCTTACCCTACATTTGTACGTACTGTATGTGTCAAGTAACACAGCACAGGTTGCTACTACTACTACTATTGTTTGTTTGTATTATTGTATTTTATACATTTATTGTATTATTGTATTGTATAAGTATTGCAAGGTAGATGGCCATGCTTACAGTTATAGAGTCTTTCTGAGGTTCAGAGTTTGTACTGTGGGAGGAAAACAGAGTAGCTAGAGGAAAAACCCACTAAGCACATGGTATCCACACACACAGACCCCAAAAAAGTCCTAAACACTATGCCCCATGCGAACTTATATATATACGACAAATATGTACCAAATACAAATGACTTACTGACTTTAATGATTCGTTTGAACACTCATGTGAGGTGTGTGGTCCAAAGTTTTATTAGATCCCTACTTATATCTTTAGATTCTACCTGACCTCTATAAAAAGTTCACAGTGATGCCAACACTAGATGCCCAAACTGTAATAAAAATTCATGAAAATAATCCATGAGACCTGTTCCTGCTATTGTGAATACATATATTATATTATCGTTATAATTGGATGTTTAGAGGGCAACTGTGTTGCTCATATGGTACTGTACCTTTTATCTCATTTGCTCTTCTACAATAAAAAAATAAGCCTGCATTGATGCTTAATTACACAAATCAAATCTTACACGGCTTACATTCATAATTGAAAGTGTCTCATATCAGTCATTAATGTGAGTGCAAGTTGTCCCCTGAAACGTCCCATGTGTGTCTACATTGATATCAGTGCTCTGGAAGTCAGCAAACAGCTTGTCAGATGTACATGATGAGGCTGAAAAAGTTGGGGGAAAAGGCCAGATGGCTAGATTTTTGCTGTTTTTGCAGCTATTGCTGGCACTGCTGCACTGAGTGATGTGTGTGTACAGGAGAGGAGCCAGCATCAGTGGGACCATGGTGTAAAAGGATTGACTGAATATTTAAACAGTAGAACTTTTCTTTGGCATTGTAGCTGTTTATTTTTTTGAGGGAAACTCATTCAAACACCCAGAAGCAATCGATTAATTTCCCTAAATACTAAGAAAATCAGCAATTCTCAGGTCTTAAAATTATAGATTTATGTCCCATTCACTTTAACCTGGTACTGTCAACAAAGCCAAAGAATACCCAGATAGCAGAACAACATTGAATCATCGTTGAATCAACATTAAAGCATCAACCAACTTGTTATTGAATCAATGTTGAAATTTCAATGTTAAATGTTGATTTTTCATCAGGTTTGCACCTTGAAATAATGTTATTTCAATGATGAAAAATAGATCAAGATGGACATAAAATCAATGTTTGTTCAACGTAAATTCAATCACTTATTTTACATTGAATCAACATTGAAACAATTATAGTTTAGTCTTGCTTTATGAACAGCAAGATTCTATGACAGTAAATCATGTCCGTTTTGATTTATTTCTTTAAATCAGAGACCATGTAGGGCTGAAAAGCTTTTTTTTTTTTTTTTTTTTTAAACAAAAAAAGTCAGTAACTCAACATCCTTCAGTTTACATGTAAAAATATTTATTTATTTATGCTCCATACCCATTTAAACAGGAAGTAACATCACAATTACAATAAAACAACTATATAATAAAACACACTACAACTTACATACAAATTATTATAAACTGGATGACAATATGACTTTTTAGAAGAGAACTATTAGAAGAGATTGTTAATTCTGAATTCATAAAACAGAATCTAACTGCCAAGAGAAGAGACTGGAAAACCATAAAATAAAAATGGCAGCCTGCCTCAGCAAAATTCAGTCAAATGCAAATAGAAACAACCAAGTCAGAAACACAACAGATGACTGAAACATTATTCGTAAGTTGAAATGTATTTACTCAGCAAAACAGATAATAAGACATGAGTCTGAACTTATGGTTTTCCACCACGAGCAATTCCCCCCAGCCGTTCTGGGGCATAACGAAGCCATTTCTGAACTGTTGAAGCAAAGAAACTCTGTGGCCTCCTTTTCTTCAGCTTTCAGCTGTTGTTGTAGTAGTGCATCTAAAGAATGAAAAACAAACAAAAGGTTAGAACTATACAATGCTCTAAAAACTTGGAGTGGTAGTTGTTTATGAATGACAGAAGGTGGGTCCTAAATTTTTGGAAATGTGACTTTTACAAATGTACAGATATGCAACATATGTTTTGAAATGTCCTACAATCTTCCATAGATACAATGCACACATTAGATTTTTTTGAATATACAGGTCCTTCTCAAAAAATTTGCATATTGTGATAAAGTTCATTATTTTCTGTAATGTACTGATAAACATTAGACTTTCATATATTTTAGATTCATTACACACAACTGAAGTAGTTCAAGCCTTTTATTGTTTTAATGTTGATGATTGTGGCATACAGCTCATGAAAACCCAAAATCCCTATCTCAAAAAATTTGCATATTTCATCCGACCAATAAAAGAAAAGTGTTTTTAATACAAAAATAGTCAACCTTCATATAATTATGTTCAGTTCTGCACTCAATACTTGGTCGGGAATCCTTTTGCAGGTACTTGTGTCTTGTGTCTCTCAACTTTCTCTTCACAATATCCCACAGATTCTCTATGGGGTTCAGGTCAGGAGAATTGGCAGGCCAATTGAGCACAGTAATACCATGGTCAGTAAACCATTTACCATTGGTTTTGGCACTGTGAGCAGGTGCCAGGTCGTGCTGAAAAATGAAATCTTCATCTCCATAAAGCTTTTCAGCAGATGGAAGCATGAAGTGCTCCAAAATCTCCTGATAGCTAGCTGCATTGAGCCTGCCCTTGATAAAACACAGTGGACCAACACCAGCAGCTGACATGGCACCCCAGACCATCACTGACTGTGGGTACTTGACACTGGACTTCAGGCATTTCCCTCTCCCCAGTCTTCCTCCAGACGCTGGCACCTTGATTTCCGAATGACATGCAAAATTTGCGACCTGTAGCCCATTTCCTGCACACGCCTGTACACGGTGGCTCTGGATGTTTCTACTCCAGACTCAGTCCACTGCTTCCGCAGGTCCCCCAAGGTCTGGAACCGGTCCTTCTCCACAATCTTCCTCAGGGCCCGGTCACCTCTTCTCGTTGTGCAGCGTTTTCTGCCACACTTTTTCCTTCCCACTGAGGTGCCTTGATACAGCACTCTGGGAACAGCCTATTCGTTCAGAAATGTCTGTGTCTTACACTCTTGCTTGAGGGTGTCAATGATGGCCTTCTGGACAGCAGTCAGGTCGGCAGTCTTACCCATGATTGCGGTTTTGAGTAATAAACCAGGCTGGGAGTTTTTAAAAGCCTCAGGAATCTTTTGTAGGTGTTTATAGATAATTAGTTGATTAGGTTAATAGCTCATTTAGAGAACCTTTTCATGATATGCTAATTTTTTGCGATAGGGATTTTGGGTTTTCATGAGCTGTATGCCACAATCATCAATATTAAAACAATAAAAGGCTTGAACTACTTCAGTTGTGTGTAATGAATCTAAAATATATGAAAGTCTAATGTTTATCAGTACATTACAGAAAATAATGAACTTTATCACAATATGCTAATTTTTTGAGAAGGACCTGTATGTGTTATTTCACAATCTGCAAATGTTGTCCTACAATGTACATATTCAATGCTATGAAAACAAATATACTTAATGTAACAATGTAGTCTTTTATGTGCAAAAAAAAAAAAAAAAAAAAAAAACCTGTAGGACCAAAAAAATAAATAAATAAATAAAAAAAAAAAATCAATCCGTGGCGACGGTTTTGCAATTTGTCCCCCGCACTCACAAATACTTAAACTGTTCCCTCAGTTTAACAAATCGTGGCCACGGATTAACAAACTGTATGCACAAATTTCCAATCCGTATGCTCAGATACCGTACTGTTTGCATATTTATTCTTAACATGAAGACTTATTTTGGTGATTTTATTATAAGCTTTTTACCCAGAGTTAGATGCATGCTGCACTGTTAATGTTATTATTAAATAACGCCTATTATTACATTGCATTTAGTTTGAGAGCAAAGTAATGACAACATAAACTGTACATTATTTGTTTTGTATTGCTTTTTACCTTCTCCTCAAACTCACACTGCATGATTTTCAAAGTCATCGGATCACCATTGTTTTCACACTGTACTATCTGTGGTAGCATTTAGTTGCTGCTGTGTTCACACTGCACAATGAATTGGCGACAGGAGATTACACACTGCATGACTTTACAATAGGATGAATCGCCAACAACTCTGTCTGGTGTGCAAGCTACAGCCAAACGCACACAAGAAGTGATAAGGAAACAACGCAAGATCATGCTGACATTGTGGTCTATAATTCCTCCCCGAACAAACAATAATTAAAAAAAGATGATGTCCTTGTTTAAGATCCCATATGGTCAAAACTGAAATTTCATGGCTTTTTTCATGGTAACTGAGGTCTAGGGGCTATGTAACTACCATATAAGTTTCAAAACAGTCAATCCACAGTAGAATGCACACAGCTTGCATAAAGTAGCTCTGCCTTTTCACGAGCTGCTGTGACGTCCAATCTACTCAGTCACCGCTTTCAGTCACCATCAACCACCATCCCACCCTTCTTTTGCCAAAACATCACGTCCATGCCATTGCTGAACAACAATAACATGAAAACAAGTCGAAAAAACGCTGTTCAGTCGATAGATGTCGAAACTACATCATTACACAGGCTTCCGAACAACATTTATATAAAAGACCAGTGGCACGTCAGCTTCAGCATCTTTCACACAGCCATTCCATTAAACTTAAAAAATTTAAATTAAAAATTTTATTTAATTAATAGAAGTTAATTGATAAAGAAAATCTATTTATGACATTATTTTTGACAGCATTATAATTATTTATTAAAACTTCAGACAACAACAATTAGTGCCACGAGGTTATTTGCAACACTATATGTTCTACAAAATAGAGGACTACACACCTTACAGCGCAATATAATGTGGCTTTAGAAGAGGAAAGGTAGGATTAAGAAGTGAGCAAGTGATGAATTAGTATTATAGGTCCCAAGCAGATACAGTAACAGTAATGGGTGCTCTACCTTATGCAGTCTCCATTGATGGCTAATAAACATTGATACAAGTAGGCTATGGTTAAAGTGGTGAACTTATAAAGTCTTAAATGTTTTGTTTTCCCTTCTCAACGCATTATGCATTTACTCACCAATAATGGCTACCTTTTTAATTTGGTCAAGTCTCCAAGTCGAAGGAGCCCAGCAGCAGATTCCATACCATGGCAGTAGCAGAGGTGGCAAGGCGGGCTGCTCTCCACGCTTCTGCCTGGCAAAACACCCCAGAGCCCTTTATAACTTCAATCTGAAAAATTATTTCACATCACAATATTAATTTATTGGCAACTTTTAGAAACTTTTCATGTTTCATACTGATTCTTATGTTTAGCTTCCCAATAGTTAATAGGATTTTATGTATAAATGCAGATTAATGATAATCTGGACATTCTGGACATTTGTTTACATGCAGGGTAAAACTGCAACAGGAACAGTACAAAATAAAAACTGAAAAAAGACGGACACTCAGAGTAAAACAGTGCAAGATAAAAAAAAACTGTACAAAACATACATGCAGGGTAAGCATTGGTGGGAGCAATGTCCAAGCAGTGTAGAGAAATATTTCTGTACGGCTTCATTGTTTTGTGCTGTGTAGTATAGTATTGTAATAGCTGATCAGAGTGATCAACTCCCCATGTGCTGGTTGTATGCAGTCACAGGACATGGAAATGTCTTTGTAGTCCATGTACCTTGTAATTTCACCCTCATCTTCACCGCGTCTACTGTAAAGCAGAATGGATGGTAGAACAGGTAGATACTTCTCGTGTGTCCATCCACTTCACAAATACAAGAGGTCCATTTGAACGGAGCTTGCGTGTCCTGATGTGAGGGGCTGGTGAAGGCAAGGGTGATGCAGACACATTCCTAAAAACAAATAAATAAAAAAATGTTAACCTATACTGTTCAGAGTAAATGGATGTGCAATTAATATGGATGCACAATATATACAGAGATGACCAAAAATGTATCCACACTTCAACATGAAAAATATACACCTCACTTCTGTAGGTCACATGACAGCATCAATGATGGTGATAGATAATACTACACACTGCTGCCATAATTAAATTTGAGTTTTAAAAAACACCATCCACTGGACATTACACACATATTGAACACATTCTAAACAATTACATCTTATCAGGTATTTGTAAATACACGCTAAACAAAAGGGATTATATACATTTACACCAAAGAAATATTCATAAGCATCACTTAGCTACATAAGGCAGTATTTTAGCCACCTGCAACTTGCTTGTTTGTGCTAAATAACATTACCGATAGCAGTGTTATAAGCTAACCAAAATGGAGCCAAATACACATTATCAACCATAATCTAAAGCTATCCAAAACAAGGTGAATATAACCATCTGTAAACTCCATAAGGCATTAGCTTAGCCACCGGGAAATATCATGTTTGTGCTACATGAGGCAGCATTTAGCATGATTTACCTAAACTATATAAATGGCATTGAAAGCCAATGTGTCACACAAGCTGACAAGAGCTAGCTGTAGTGAGGAAAATATTTACTAATATTAGTTTAATATTATCAGAATAAGAGTTATATAAGACTTAATAACTTACCCAGTGTAGCATGGGTCTATTCTCTGTTCAAAATGCTCCCGTTCGTCGTCGGAGTCACACAGTCTTCTTCTGAGGTAAATGTAAACTTTCCAGAACATTCTGAAGAGTTTCCTCGGATGTGTAAGCGCGTGCCATCTTCCAAAACGTGCTGAAAACTCACTGAATCGGAGTATTTTCAAGCCTGTCTCTCTGTGTTCGTTTTTTCATGCCGGTGTCCGGGGGCGTGGTCTAGTATGTAAATTACCCGGACTGATTTCCGTGTGATTGGCGCATGGGCGTGTCCTGCCTCGGGTCATTAGCATATAAGTGTGACAGAAATTCTGTGCCTCTCCTTGGTTTCATACGGATTACATAAACTGAGAATACTTGTTTTCAATGTGACTTGCATCATTTAAAAGTAGACACTTTAAGCTTTATATAGATATATTTCTAATTTCAGTTAATTTTAGTGACGTGTTTCAAAAAGATTTTCACGGAGACTGAGGTTTCATATATGTGCATATATCCTCATATACTGCATGTGGCCAATTAGGATTAGTTTTTTGCATTTTTTTTGTTAGTTCTTAGTTATTGCCTTGATAATAGAAAATATGAGCTAGGCATCATGTATGACAGTTGCCAAAGTGAGATATGAGCTAAAATGACCAGATCCTGCCATAGGAGACATATCTTGTATGTACATATACAGTAGGGCTTATATGTGGATATAAAGAAGCAATACAGGAGACCTACAGTGGGAGCCACGTCAAACAGCCGCCTGGAGCATGACTGCTCCGTGGCAGTTCCATGAAGGGTTAATGCACGGTCCGTGCACGGAATGTGATCCCCCGCGATGACGCAGTTAACGATGCCCCGCCCCATAAACGCCCCCATGCGCTTTCTAAAAAGATGGTTGCAATGCCGTATAATTCCGCCAGATGGAGCATTGACTGGCACAGTTAATTGCAGTGTCCAGGAAGCCCAATACCGTATCTTTAATATACAGACAGTTCTTGCATTGTCAACATAGTTTCATAAATAGATGAAAAAACAACAACAACAGATCGATTAATAAAACAGATTTGTTAAATCACTCAATACACAACCCATGATGATTATGCTATTTATTATTTAATAATGAATTAATAAAATTAGTTAGTGAAATATTTTTTAAGACATCCTGAAATGATCCTTAAAGACACGGTAGCGGCTGTAATTTGTCTATACCGATCATTGTAGGTACGGAATAAAAACGCAGGCTACGTACAGTATTTTACATTACGGTGTATTTTACCCCGTTCCATTTAATATACTGATAGATAATATTTTGCTGCAAAGTAAAGCTCAAAATGTAACGTCTGCTTGGGTTTGTTTTCGTTATATTTTTGATGATGTTTTCGCTGATTTTTTCACTGATAGTCTACAAGTGGCATAAGAAATGCAATTAATGCCGCATGCAACCTGGAATAAATATCTGCCCATATGGAATCATGCATAATGCTCCCCCGTCAAAAGATCTGATGGGGCATTAATCACTTAAACACTTGGAAACAATAGTAAAAAAAAAAGTTCCAGAGGGTTAGCGCCTGTTATACTAATGTATTTTTACTGATTTTTTTTTTTACTGCTTATATTTCGTTGGGTTTTACGCAATTTCATGTGTGTGTGTGTGTGTGTGTATGTGTGTGCGCGCACGAGAGAGAGGATACTCTGACAAGACCAACCTCCGTGTGGCTCCAGTGGCGCAATCGGTTAGCGCGTGACACTTATAAAGCGGTCCAGGTGAAGCAATGCCGAGTTCGAGTCTCACCTAAAGCACCCAAAGCTTTTTACTGCATATCGCGCTGTGTATGTGACAAATCAAATTTGAATTTGAAAGTAAAGCTTAAAATGTAACTTCTGCTTGGGTTTGTTTTCGTTATATTTTTTATGTTTTCGCTGAAAGTCAAATTGGCATAACAAATTGATTAATGGCGCATAATATCTGGAACAAATATCTGTCCATACGGATCAGTATTTCTTTAGTCATTTAACCAGCATAATGTCCCACATTAAAGATCTGATGGGGCACAAATCACTTATCACAACGGTGTATAGATGCAGCAGCAGAGACAGATTTAATCCCCATAAACATTCACACTTGAAAACAAAACTAACAGAAGTAAACAGTTCTAGAGTGTTAGTGCCTGTTATCACAGGACAGGAATCACCTACAGGATACTACTGTATTTTACTGCTCATATTTTTACCCTAGTTTCATTTGGTTTTACGCGATTTCATGTATTATTTGTGTGTGTCTGTGTGTGTACAGTGTGTCTGTGTGTGTGTGTGTGTGTGTGTGAGTGCGAGAGAGGGCTTTCATGCTGATTTATCCAAGGTTACTAAAACCTGGCTTACTACCTATAAAAAATATTTCAATTTAACTCATGGGTCTCAATCACAGATGACACGACAAATTATATACTCTGAAACGTTCATTTGAACATTTAGAAATATATACAAAAACATGAATACTAATGTTATCATGGTGTAAATTATTAACATTAGGTTAGGTCCTGCCCTTAATTAATTCATATTATAATTACTTTTACATAGTATAGTTACTGGACTGACATGACCAAAACTAGCTATTTCATTTAGCCTTTCTAAAATCAACCCATATATCATTTATAATCAGAAAACATAAAACATATTATGATCTGTTCAACAGCCCATCTGTTTTAATTTAGTTTGTATTTTTTATTATTCATAAGACAACCTTTCAGTTTTGTACATATTTTAGTTATAGTGTGTTAAGTCTTACTTTAGGTTAAACGTTTTTGAGAATTTGACCATCCAGCTTAGATAAATGTTATGTCATTGATTGATAAAATCTGGATTAAGGATATTATATAATTATATATACATATATATATATATATATATATATATATATATATATATATATATATATATATATATATATATATATTTATTTATTTTTTTTAGTTTCCCCCTGAGGGATTGCCACCTTATTGTGGTCAGGGGGTTTGCGTGCCTCAACACAATTCAGCAAATACAATACTGTTACTATACAGTAAGGCCAGGTAAAAACAGTGCTTGAACATGATGCCCCCCTCCCCCCACCCCGTGTTGTCTGGTCTAGAACGGCCCTGCCTCTGACCGTCTTTTGTCTTGTAAATGAGTATTCTCACTCACCTTCCAATCCCCCCAGCGCACACACTCTGTTTGTACTGTAAACTGTACTGTAACTGTTTGCTAGGGCACTTGGTTATACACAGTACTTTAATTTGCCATAGAAAATGTTTTGGAGTGTGTAACAATTGAAATTGAAACAAAAAGTACAAAAAATATAATGATCAGTTGTGTGTACAGAGCTCCAGGCACATGCATTGATAAATTTACAAAAGAGTTATTTAATATGTTCGACCAATCAATTAAAAATAAGGTAAACATCATATGTGGTGATCTTAACATTGATTTACTAAATCCACATGGAAGTAAGAGAATTGCTAATTTTATTGATGCACTGTACAGTTATGGTTTGATTCCAATGATAACAAAACCTAGTAGATTGACAAAAGATACAGCAACATTAATAGATCATATATATACTAATGAATTAAAAGGAAAAAGACTAGGAGGGTTGCTTATCAATGATATCACAGACCATCTTCCAGTTTTTGTGATTTTCTATGATTTATTGAAAAATCCCCCCCTCAAAAAAAGGACTAATAGTTATAAAATTATTCGCAATAGAACACAAGAGGCAATAGATGCTCTTAATGAAGATTTAGTAATACAAAATTGGGATGAAGTTTATGCATATAGCAATCCCAGTAAGGCGTATGAAGTGTTCTTGAATATATTAAATGAGCAAATTAATAAACATTGTTCATCTAAGAGGATTATAATAAAGCAAAAGAATGTATATAAACCATGGATTTCTAAAGGAATAGAGAAGGCATGTAAAAAGAAAAATGTCCTATTCACGAAATTTCTAACAACAAGATCAAAACAAGCAGAAATTGATTATAAGACTTACAAAAATAAATTACAAAATATAATAAGATTCAGTAAGAAGGACTATTACAATAGGTTATTGAATATCCATAAAAACAATGTAAAAGCAACATGGAAGGTACTTAATGGTATACTTAAAAATAATACATGCAGTTTTGATTACCCAAATCGTTTTTTGTAAATGATGATAATCAAAGTATAAATAAAGGGGAAGATATTGTCAATGAATTTAATAAGTATTTTGTAAATGTTGGATCTAAATTAGCAGAAAAAATTACTAAACATGGATCAGTGAATGAAGTAAAAAACTTATGTAATAAGTATACAATGTTTATTCAGGCTGTAGATGAAAAAGAAATACTTCTAACAGTTAATAATTGCAAGAGTAAATATTCCACCGATTGTGATGATCTAGACATGTCATTATTAAAAAATATAATTGTGAGTATAGCAAAACCTTTTGCTTACATTTGTAGTCTGTCTTTCTTAACCGGTATCTTTCCTAGTAAAATGAAAATGGCAAAAGTTATTCCGATCTTTAAAGGAGGAGATCATTATTCCTTCTCTAATTACAGACCAATTGCTCTTCTGCCGCAGTTTTCAAAAATCTTAGAGAAAGTATTTGTGCAGAGGCTTGACAAATTTATAGAAAAACATAATTTACTGAGTGAATATCAATTCGGATTTAGGACTAAGAGGTCGACTTCAATGGCAGTAATGAAAATGGTTGAAGATATCTCAACTGCAGTAGAAAACAAGGAATATACATTGGGAGTATTTTTAGACTTAAAGAAAGCATTTGATACAATTGATTATGATTTATTAGTGAAGAAATTGTTAAATTATGGAATAAGAGGAAAAGCGTTAGACTGGATAAAAAGCTACCTGGAAAGCAGACATCAGTATGTACAAATTAATAATGACAAATCTGACTTATTGGAAGTTACATGCGGTGTTCCACAAGGTTCAGTATTGGGCCCTAAATTATTTGTGTTGTATGTTAATGATATTGATAAAGTGTCCAATGTATTAAAATTTTTATTATTTGCTGATGACACTACTTTATATTTATCAGGTAAAAATTTGAAACAGCTTCTGAACACAGTGGAAAATGAATTGCTGAGGCTTAAAAGTTGGTTAGATGATAGTAAGCTTTCATTGAATTTGACTAAAACTAAGTTCATAATTTTTAGTAATCAAAAAATTAATCATGATGTGAAAATAAGAATTAATAATGAGGAAATAGAAAGAGTCTCCAAAATTAAATTTTTGGGAGTAATAATTGACAACAAACTGAATTGGAAACCACATATTAATTTTATTAAGACAAAAATCTCTAAATCAGTTGGAATTCTTAACAGATTAAAGTATGTATTGGATAATAAAACATTACGCATATTGTATTGTACACTCATATTTCCATACATCACTTATTGTGTGGAGGTATGGGGGCATACTTATAAAACTTATTTAAACCCAATATCTGTGTTACAAAAAAAAGCAATAAGGATTGTTAATAAGGCCGATTATTATGAACACACAAATAAATTGTTTATAAAATCTAAAGTTTTGAAATTTGTGGATCTAGTTGATTTGTATACTGCACAAATAATGTATAAAGCCTATAATAATTTACTTCCCAGCTGCATCCAGAGGCTGTTCAAAATTAAAGTCAGCCAGTACTACTGTCTAAGAGGAATGTTCATGTTTAGCAAAATAAGGGCCAGAACAAATTTAAAGAATAAATGCATTTCCGTTAAAGGGGTTAATTTATGGAATAAATGTGATATGGAATTAAAATTATGTAATTCACTTCATAGATTTAAAAAAATGTTTAAAGACAAGGTGTTTAGTGAATATATGACAAAGTAATATATATACTGTATATAGACATGATTATTTTCTTTTCCAAATTTCTCTTCTCTTCCCAAGTGAAAGAATAATTAATTTTGACATGTTTTGTTTATGTGCACAAGTGACAATATTTGTTGACAATATTTTGTGCAATTTACTGTAAAGTGTCGCTCATCATTTGTTGATGTACAAAGGGTAGGCATAATAAGCAAGGCTTCAGCCTACACCTTTTTTCAGTGTTGAACTGAAATAAACTATCTATCTAATGTATGGAACACTTACTTAACTTACTGGTTTGGTTTAAACATCGCTTATTACCTTATTCAGCAAAATAAATTCATTATTAACGTATTGAAGTATTTTAGTTAAGGACAAAAACTGTGCTTGTGTTTAGAACTGCTGAACAGCCGAAAACACACACACACCCATCCCCCCGCCAAAAACACACACACAGAGCAATTAACACCATGTCATACTCAGGAGTGGAAGGTGAGAAACCGCAATGGAGAATACCAAGTTTGTCGTTGCTCTTTTGGAGTTCTTAAAACCCAAAACATTTATTTATACTGAGAAAAAATTATTATGGGTCACAATCACAAACACAAATACATATAATCAAGTGTTTAACTGGTTTCATTTGTTTCTATGATCAATAATTATTATTATTATTTTCAGCCCAACTCTTTGACTATTTAAAACAAAGTTGTGTCCCATTTTTTGCCAATTGAAGTTGTTGGTTCAACTAAACAATTTTTAAATACCCAAACAATCCCCCAAAATTAAAACACGCAAAACAAGACTTTAACAATTCAATTTATTCTTCCAAAACTAGTCAAAGTTAAAACAGTAATTTATATAAAACAGATGAATACATGTTGTCTTTTTGCTTAAAGTTCATTAAACAACCCGGATACACCAGCTGCTTATAAGTCTCTATCTATAGTCCTTTTACATTAAAATAAAACATTTTCAAATATCAAAACTATTACATATTTGTTATTAATAATGTTATTACTTAACAGTTTAAGTCTTTGTTTCCCCCAAAGTACTGTATCAGACATTTTGCAGTTCTATGTTCAGAATATACAGTAGACCTGATCAAACATCATTCTAAAGCTGTCGGACTGTGACGTCATCCCTCCTACAGCTCCCTCAACAGCTTGTTCAGGCTCCTCCAGTCCTGTAGCTCCAAAAGTCCAGCCGTCAGCCGTCTGACCCCCCCAATCCTCCACAGCGGAGCTCTGCTTAAAGACAACAGGAGAATTTAGTCAAAACAAAGATAAATAAACTTTACAGAACATATAGTTCTAATAAAAATAAAATATATTAATAAACCTATTTACCACAGAGTGTGTAAAGTACTGCTTTGGGGATTCTGTAATGTAAATAATCTGCCTGTGCTAATGTTAACCAGTGAACAGTGTTAGTGTTAACCAGTGAACAGTGTTAGTGTTAACCAGTGAACAGTGTTAGTGTTAACCAGTGAACAGTGTTAGTGTTAACCAGTGACTGTCTGTATTATCGTCTGCATTAAATTAACCGGGAATTTACTTAATGCGCTTCTCATACAAATAAGTTAAGCGATATAACACTCGTATATGAGCATTAGTTCATCCCTGAAGCCAAACTATAACTTACTGAAGCCCCTCACACACACACACACACACACACCTCCCCCCTCCTCCTCCTCCTCCTTAACTGATAAACACTTCTGTGTTGTTATTCAGCTCTTTAACTAAGCGCTCGCGCTACCGCGGAAAGTCCTGGACAAAGTGTATAAAATATAAACCGGGTTATGAGCGTTACTAGCTCCTGTACAGCTCCCCTCAGTCTATGTCCCTCATCAACTGCATCACATTATATTACAGTCACAGAAATAACCTGCTGATTAACTCTTAACCAGAGAATAAATAAGCGCTGAATTTATCCAGACAACACGCGGTGAGATTCTCTCAGTATTTACAGAGAACACAAACACTCTTCATCGGGTAGTGCAGCTCTTGTAATAGGGACATTAATAGTATTGTCGAAGCTTGAGCATGTTTTTGAGTTAAAGTGGAGTGACATTGTGAGTGTGTGACACTGACAGTAAGCTGTAATATTAACTCCAGACTTGGTAAACAGAACATTAAGTTCTCTAAAGTCACATCTGACCACTGCTGGTGCTGCCAGTGATATTTCAAACGGCCAATAAAAAAACTAAACTGGGAAATAAACTGTAAACTACCCCAAACACATTTTATAAAATAAAACATCACTTACCACGAATAGTCCGTTAAGCCGCCATCTTCATCTCTGTAGTTTGGCAGCGTCAGTTCGGCGGGGGTGGAGGCGGGGTGTTAAAATCACGTGATTGCAACTCAGCGCAGCTGGCTTGTTTTAACGTGTTCTTGAGAACGAAGCGCCATCTAGTGGTGGCACCAGGTAAATGAATAAATTGGGCTTGAATGGGCGTGTTTACTGTGAAATCTTGACACGCCTTTCAGCCAGAAAAGGGAGGGGGGATTACGGCGTGCAAAGGCCATTCACACGCCATTCACACTTCAGCCACACTGTCGCGGCTATTTGGCGTGGCTCCCACTGTATATGGCCTGTATATGCACATATATGCACCTCAATGTTGCCTACATGTGGCATATATACGCATATATGCAGCATATATACGCATATATGCAGCATATATATTATCATATATGTGCATATATACTGCATATAGGTTTCATATATGCGCATATATCCTCATATTTACATTTACATTTAGGCATTTGGCAGACGCTCTTATCCAGAGCGACTTACATTTTTATCTCATTATACATCTGAGCAGTTGAGGGTTAAGGGCCTTGCTCAAGGGCCCAACAGTGGCAACTTGGTGGTTGTGGGGTTTGAACCTTAGTCCAATGCCTTAACCACTGAGCTACCCCTGGCCCCATATAGGTGCGGTTATATGCGCATATATACTGCATATAGGTTTCATATATGCGCATATATCCTCATATAGGTTCTTTCCATGTGGGGCACGCACACTGCTCTGGGTCAGACACAGACAACGGGAAACAGGAACTAAGGTCTCAAACAAATGCTTCCCAACAGAATACCGTAGGTCGCATCGCCAAAATTCTTTCACCGTGAGTGGCAGGAACTTCCAGACTACAACATATTGAATTCTCATGCCTGTAGAGTGTATTATAATGACGTGGCGACAGTGTAAAAACACCCTCCGATGTTAAATGCGAGCCGAAAATTGAGTACTTTTGAACGGCAAACAGGAATTAAGCTCTCAAGTGAGTAAACTAGACAGCAAGGTAAATACACAAAACTTACCGTCAAATTGTTTTTTTTCCTCAATAAATAAATATATATATATATATATATATATATATATATATATATATATATATATATATATATATATATATATTATTATTATTATTATTATTTTTTAAGCACCATGGCAAATCTCTTGTAGTCAATGTTTTAACCTGTTTTAAACACATACACACATGCATACACATTTTATAGAAATGCACTTAGTTAATTTAATTTGCCTTACATTGTTGAATGAGGATGGGTTCCACAACCAAAAATCAACATTGATTCAATGTTTGTCTTTTCAACACTGAAAAGCATTGAATTATCAACATTGATTCAACATTATTTAGCATTGAAAAATCAACCTCAACCAAAATGATGATTCTGATGAAATTTCAACATTGAATCAATGTCACCTTGCTATCTGGGTATTCACCCCTGTGCTACATTGTCTTAATCAATCTATTACACTGTGAGATGTCTACGATGTGCTACTTAATTGGAATTTTAATGCTTTGACTATATATTAGTTGCTAAACACTCACAGCCCACTTTATTGGTTAGACTTTTCTGTGCTAGACATCAGCAAAATCACTGAGCTCACATTTTCGTGCAGATGGATGATGTGAACATTATCCGAAGCTGCTGGCCTGTATCTGCATAATTTTATGTATTGCACTGATGCACATGGTTGGCTGATAAGATAATTGTATGAATGAGTTGTTGTACAGGTGTTCCTAATAATGAGGGATGAATGAATGAGCAAATATTTGGTTTGTCATGGTTGTCAAACTGAACACTGGTTCTGTCTGATTCTTAAGACCTCACCTGCTTCCTACTTTTTTCATTTAAATAAAAAAAAAAAAAAGTAGGAAGCACTTGAGGTCTTCAGAATATTTTCTAGATATTGGGAATTTATATTTGTCAGAATGTGAAAAGTTATGGTTTTAACTACCATTTTGACTTTTAATTACAAAATAAGCCATAAAAAGACTTGATAGCTCATGAGCCGGTTCTCATTCTTCATCTTATACAGCAGGCCTGGCGACACTTAAAAGACAGGCAATTACAAAGACTTCTTTTGCTATTTCTTTTTTCTTCTTTTTCTCCTCTTCAGATAAGAGTCGTGTTCATATCTGGTTGGCAGACTGCATCTGTCATATGAGCCCTCAGGCAGCGAGCGTGCGTGAGAGGTCAAAGATATAAACTGCCCCAAGTCTCTAAGCATTCAACTGTTCAAGAGTTTCTTTTTTTTTCATTTATGTTACACTCTTAGTCATTGCTTCATAAAACACATTCACTATATTTTTGAGTAAAATATAGGTTGCCTTCTGGCATTCCTCGCTGTTTTATTTTGTTCTTGGCTAAGATGTGCTAGGATTGAAAACCCCCATCCCATCAAGTGGTGTAAATAATATGTTCATGCAGGTTTCTGCTGCCTTCTGACAGACAAGTAATCATCTCCTTTCCTCCCATTTTTTTCAGCTTTTTTCTTCATCTTTCCTCAGTGTCCCACTCCAGACAAAAAAAAACTCTTTTCAGAAAACATTTTCTCCATTAAGACGAATTCTGAGAAACTACATCAGACAGCTTGGAGGAGCATTGTGTCATCAGATCAATTCCAATGTCAATCAACTATGACGATGAAATCTTATAGAATAATATGATAATTGCCTCTCTTCAAGTAAAGTAACAAGTATTACATTGTAATGTCTTGCTCTCTCTCTCTCTCTCGCTCTCTCTCTCTCTCTCTCTTTCTTTCTCACACACACACACACACACACACACACACACACACACACACACACACACACACACACACACACACACACACAAATAAAAAGCAATTTATTCTTGTTCCAGTTGTATGATAGTTCATTATTCTGATCTTTGGGATCTATTCAAACACCACACTGTGGTAATCAGTGAGGAAGACAACAAAGGTTACTGTTGGTATTCTGGGTCTAGCCAATACTGCCTCACTATTGCTGTGACATTTAGTCGCTCATTGCTTGCATTGAGCTGAAAGCACACTGGGCTGCTTTGTTATCCCAGTAGACGTAAAACCTTTAATGGGAGTGCAGCAACCACTGAGGTAGAGAAGGGTATTATTTTGGTTGTGTGTGTATGTATGTATATAAAAGTGTCAGCACAATGGCTTAGTGGTTAACACTCTCGGTTTGCACCTCCAGGGTCCGGGTTCGTTTCCGGGTTAAATTCCTGCCTCTGTGTGCATGGAGTTTGCATGTTCTTTCTGTGCTCGGTGGGTTTCCTCTGGGAATTCAGGTTTCCTCCCACAGTCCAAAGACCCGCAGTTTAAGCTAATTGTTCCCAAATTGCCCATATGTGAATGAGGGTGTATATGTGTGTGCTCTGCGATGGATAGGCACCCTGTCTAGGGTGTACCCCGGGGTGTGCCATACGTTTCCTGGGATAGGCTCCATGCCCCCTGCAACCCTGTATATAGGATTAAGTGGTATAGATGATGAGATGTGAGTGAAATTAATAAAAGCTCCTGATCCATCATTGTATGATCATTTAAAAAATATATATTATAAACAATATATTTTGCCTGGATGTCAAGATTTACATGTCTAGTTCTGGGGGAGAAAAAAGATGCTACAAAATGAACATATGAATGAATGTGATAAAATTCATATTTACAACTGCCTGTTACTAAAGCCTAACTAAACTACAAGTATCACTTTTATTTGCAGCCAAAATCAATGCTATTGACAAAACCTAACTTTCAGAAAGCTAATCATTGTATATGGATGGTGGGTCATAGTAATGAGTTTCAATACATCAATTCCCATTTATGTAAGAAATCCTTGTCAGAATAAGTTACATTAAGTATTTACACATTTATTTATTTTTTACTTATTTTAAAATATGTATGAGCCCTTTAAAAGCCCTTACTAGGTTTAAATACCTAAAAAAGGAAATTAGCTATAAGATAAATTTGGTTAATTACGTTTTATTGAAATGTATTAGATCAACATAACTTTTAGAGCTGTAATAGAGTACTGTACTGTGCTCTAAATGTTACGTTTTGTGCATGTAAGGAAGATGTACATACAGTATGTTAGGATTCAGCTTAAAATACACCTTATACTGTACAGTATGTTCACAATGCCAAGGCTGTAGCTCACTACTGTATGTTAAATTGCACTTAGAAACTATCTATGGTTTCCATGGGGTACAAATTGTGTACTTAAAGTAGACATTACATACAGTATGCTGAATCATTACAGTAGAAATTACATATGCTACTTCAAGATTCAAAAAGCCCAGCATTAAACAGTGTTGAATTATTGATGAATTATCTTCCAGAGTAATACAATGTGTTAATAACTGAAGTTTTCTTGAATAATGAAAATAGTTTTAATGGTATAAATATGCCCATAGAATAATAAACAGGTTTAATATGAGCAATAAATTGTATTGTGTCTGGTCTCTAAGTTGGTTATTGGAGTGAAAAGATGAGTGATAACATAATAACAAAACAACTGATGTGATTTTCAGGTAGATTTGTAATGATATGGTTACTGACAAGACAATAATGCTCAAGTGTTGAGGTTTAATCCCCCTGCATTGTGGGTTATTTTAGTCAGCATGGTTGAATTAGAGTAAATAAGCCTCTGTGTTCTGAGAGATGGCTTTGCTGTCGGTTTTCCTTACCGTTTTCCATCTAGTAGCAAAATCCTTGATAATTGGTCATAAGGGAGAGAGTTGACCTTTGCTAAGGCAAATGACTTTGCAGGTCCCTCTGCAATTTGACACAATGTCCAGTGCCATCTGCTGCATTTATGTGTGTGTGTGTGTGTGTGTGTGTGTGTGTGTGTGTGTGTGTGTGTGTGTGTGTGTGTGTGTGTGTGTGTGTGTAAACATTCAGCAAATTATGAGCAGTACACAAGTCAGCAATTCTATTGCCAAGACTGGTAGAGTGATTCCCCCAGAGCACACAGCATCACAGTATTAGCCTCCAATGCCAAAGATGATAACATAATATCCACCATGTCCTTATAGCTTATGTGCATAAGACTTTAGTAAGGTTACTGCATTCAAGTCATATCACAAGCTTTGTTAGGTGAGTTGCTTTGCAAGGAATTATGATTTAATTGAAATAGCTAAGCTAAAGTTTAAGTAACCTATTGAAACCTATTGTACTACTGTCCGAAAGCAATAGAGACAATAATGAAACATGTAACACGGCCACACATGCGACGGGCGGTTGCTAGGCAACCCCGCAGCATTGGCAATCAACAGAGACGAGCTACACCTGGCCAGTAGGATATTTAAGTTCCCAGAAACCAGCGCACGCTGTGCGAACATTAGATAGCACCAGGTACGAGAGCGTGGCTCTGGTATAGGGAACAAAAGAAAAGAGAAAGATAGAAAAGAGAAGAAATAGAAAGATAGAAAAGAGAAGAAAGAGAAAGATAGAAATAGAGAGATAGAAAAGAGAAGAAATAGAAAGATAGAAAAGAAATAGAAAGATAGAAAAGAAAAGAAATAGAAAGATAGAAAAGAAAAGAAATAGAAAGATAGAAAAGAAATAGAAAGATAGAAAAGAAAAGAAATAGAAAGATAGAAAAGAAAAGAAATAGAAAGATAGAAAAGAAATGGAAAGATAGAAATAGAGATAGAAAGAGAAGGGGAAAAGAAAAGTGAATCATAAAGCACTAATATAATTTACCTACCTTTTAAGTAAGAGAAGTACGGTGGCACGCGCCAACATAAGCGGGCCTTCATTCCCTTCATAACGCTGCGTGGTGTTCACGCGAACCAACCAGTCCCTAGCGAAATAAACAATCCACGGCCCAACGCCCACTCCGAGTCCTGCGTTGGGGCTCCCATATGTATAATACACCGAGGGGCGCCATCTTGAAGCTAACCCTCATAACAGAATGTTCGCACCACACCAGGAGCCCGCGGATTTGGAGCGGGTACGCGAAATAGTGGCCGGTCAGGCGGGATTGATCGGCAAACATGAAAACGCGCTGACCGAATTAGTTTCAGAGCTAAAGGGCATTTCGCAGCGCTTAGACGAGATTCAGGGGCGACTCGGGGCGCAGGGCACTTCCGGATTGCCGTTGACCTCGGAATCACTTCCGGGGTCGGCTCCCGCCGCCGCTACCGTAGCACAAGCACCCCCCCTGGTGGCCGAAACGAGATTACCTACTCCCCAGCCTTATGCTGGGGAACCTGAGAGATGCAGTGCCTTCCTACTCCAGTGCTCTTTAGTATTTGAGATGCAACCATCCCAATTTCCCACTGAGAGAGCCAAGATAGCATTTATGATATCACTATTGATGGGAAGGGCCCTGGAGTGGGCTACCGCAGTGTGGCAAAACCTCCTAGCAGCACACACTACAGCAAATGATTTCATAGAGGTACTCAAGGCCACCTTTCACCATCCACATCTGTCTAGCGGTGTAGTCTCGCCTCTCCTTCACATTTGGCAAGGGGGCCGGTCAGTGGCGGATTATACCATCGAATTTCGGACACGAGCTGCTAATTCAGGCTGGAACGCTGAAGCTCTGAAGCACGCGTACATTCAAGGCCTTTCGGAGAAGCTCAAAGATGAGCTGGCAGTACGCGAACCACCCGAGAATTTAGAAGCCCTTTACAGTATGGCCATAAAAATAGATAACGCGCAGGGAATTACAGGGTAGAGCCGATCTCTCCCCAGCGAGAGTTAGAACGGGAGGTAGACCTGGGAGAGCCCATGCAGTTAGGGGCCGCAGAGATCCCAGGGACTCCTCGGCTTCGTTCGGGTTGCTTCCGTTGTGGCAGGTCCGGTCACCACCAGGGGCGCTGTCCGCTGAATAAGCCAAAAGGGGGGGGTCACTCTCGGATGGGGGACCGACAGTGACCCAAAGGCCAGACCCTCAGCGATCAGGGCTCTTCCTCTCTATCACCATCACCTGGGAGGGAGCCTCCACCACCCGCCTAAATGCATTTGTAGATTCGGGAGCAGCGGGTAACCTTATAGATGGAGAACTGGTGCGGAGATTGGCTATTCCGTTCCACCCCCTCTCCGCTCCCATTCCAGTGGCAGCCCTGGACGGTCAGTTATTCGAATCCGGGCCGATCACACATGAGACTGACCCACTAATACTACGTATTGGGCAACATGCAGAGCGGATTACCTTCCTAATTACCCGCGTACCGGAGCTCCAGGTGGTACTGGGGTTTCCGTGGTTGCGAGAGCACAACCCCCGTATTGATTGGCTAACCTGCTCTGTCTCAGTGTGGGGCACCCGCTGCGCACAGAGCTGCTTTAAAGGGATTAGAACCCCAGATGTGCAGCCATCCCATCAGGTCGATCTCTCGGCAGTTCCCAAAGATTACTGGGACCTGGCAGAAGTATTCTCTAAGTCGGGGGCCCAAAAGCTTCCTCCCCATCGAGCTTTTGACTGCGCGATCAACCTGCTTCCAGGTTCGACCCCACCGAGGGGAAAGCTCTACTCTTTGTCTTCTCCTGAACATTCGGCCATGGAGGAGTACATCCAGGAGGCATTGTCCCTGGGATTCATTCGCCCGTCCACATCCCCCGCAGGGGCGGGGTTCTTCTTCGTAAAGAAGAAGGATGGGGGCCTCCGCCCCTGCATAGATTATCGGGGGGTAAACGCGATCACCCTAAAGGACCGCTATCCCCTGCCCCTGATGAACTCTGCCTTTGAGTGTCTGCAAAGGGCGAAATGGTTCACCAAGTTAGATTTACGGAGTGCGTATAACTTGATCCGCATCAGAGCAGGGGACGAATGGAAAACGGCGTTTATTACGCCGTCAGGGCACTATGAATACCGGGTAATGCCATTCGGCCTGACTAATGCACCAGCAGTGTTCCAGAGGTTCATTAACGAGGCGCTCCGGGAGACGCTTAACCTCTACACCTTTGTCTACTTGGATGACATTTTAATTTTTAGTGACTCTCTGCCAGAGCACATCACCCACGTACGTCGGGTGCTGCAACTTCTCCAGCAGAACCATCTATATGTTAAGCTGGAGAAGTCACAGTTCCACACAACCTCCACCTCCTTCTTGGGGTTTGTGGTATCCAGGGGCCACCTTCAAATGGATCCGGCCAAGATAAGGGCTGTGGCCCAGTGGCCCCGTCCTACCTCGCTTCGGGCAGTTCAGCGCTTCCTGGGGTTCGCCAATTTTTTCAGACGCTTCATCCGCAACTTTAGCACCCTGGCGGCCCCACTTAGCACCCTCACAAAGAGGAACCCAGGGCGATTTAAATGGACAGAGGAGGCTCAAGGGGCCTTCCAGGCTATAAAAGCAAAGCTCACCACAGTCCCAGTCTTACGGATGCCGGACCCAGAGACCCAGTACATAGTGGAGGTAGACGCATCCGATGTGGGGGTGGGCGCTGTTCTCTCCCAGCGTTCCGGGGAGGACCAGAAACTACATCCCTGCGCCTACTTCTCACACCGCCTAACCCCGGCGGAGAGAAATTATGGCATTGGAGATCGGGAGCTCCTTGCCATAAAACTGGCTTTAGAAGAGTGGAGACACTGGCTGGAGGGGGCCAAACAGCAAATACTAATCTGGACCGACCACAAAAACTTAGAATATATCCGGTCGGCCAAACGCTTAAACCCTCGACAGGCCAGATGGTCCCTCTTCTTCTCCCGGTTTGACTATGTGCTCTCGTTCCGTCCGGGCTCAAAAAATCTCAAGCCAGACGCACTCTCGCGCCAATGGGATCCTCCAGTAGAAGAGCCAGGAACCGAGAGCATCATCCCAGCACCACGCATCCTTGCCCCCGTACGCTGGTCCATTGAACAAAGGATCAAGCAGGCACAGCGACAGGAACCAGATCCGGGAGGAGGACCCCCCGGAACATTGGGCCGTTTAAAATCATGAGAAGAATTAATCCTGTGGCATACCGCTTGGCTCTCCCCCGGTCAATGAAGATCAACCCTACATTCCATGTGTCACGATTAAAACCAGTACTCTGCAGCACCTTGGCCCCCAAACCTCCTCCACCTCCACCTCCACCGCGTATGATTGACGGGTCCACAGCCTTCACAGTTCGACGTATCCTGGATTCCAGACAGGTCCAGGGTGCCACACAGTACCTAGTGGACTGGGAGGGGTATGGTCCCGAGGAGCGCTCTTGGGTGCCAGCCCGGCACATACTAGACCCCGAACTTATTAGAGAATTCCGGGCTAGCCGTAGGGCTGGCACAGGAACGTCAGGGGTCGTCCCTAGACGGGGGGGTACTGTAACACGGCCACACATGCGACGGGCGGTTGCTAGGCAACCCCGCAGCATTGGCAATCAACAGAGACGAGCTACACCTGGCCAGTAGGATATTTAAGTTCCCAGAAACCAGCGCACGCTGTGCGAACATTAGATAGCACCAGGTACGAGAGCGTGGCTCTGGTATAGGGAACAAAAGAAAAGAGAAAGATAGAAAAGAGAAGAAATAGAAAGATAGAAAAGAGAAGAAAGAGAAAGATAGAAATAGAGAGATAGAAAAGAGAAGAAATAGAAAGATAGAAAAGAAATAGAAAGATAGAAAAGAAAAGAAATAGAAAGATAGAAAAGAAATAGAAAGATAGAAAAGAAATAGAAAGATAGAAAAGAAAAGAAATAGAAAGATAGAAAAGAAAAGAAATAGAAAGATAGAAAAGAAATGGAAAGATAGAAATAGAGATAGAAAGAGAAGGGGAAAAGAAAAGTGAATCATAAAGCACTAATATAATTTACCTACCTTTTAAGTAAGAGAAGTACGGTGGCACGCGCCAACATAAGCGGGCCTTCATTCCCTTCATAACGCTGCGTGGTGTTCACGCGAACCAACCAGTCCCTAGCGAAATAAACAATCCACGGCCCAACGCCCACTCCGAGTCCTGCGTTGGGGCTCCCATATGTATAATACACCGAGGGGCGCCATCTTGAAGCTAACCCTCATAACAGAAACAACAGTCAGTTTTTAGTTATCTCCATGAAAACAAAGTAACTGGAAACAGGAACAGAAGCAAGGGCTAGGAACATGAAAACAATCTAAATGCTAAAGCTAAATAATTCACATGACAGATGGCTCAGCCGCAAAAGAAGGCACCGCATCAGCAAGTGCAGCATCAGGATCCCCATGCCCGCCATAGACATGTTACTGCTACCCCAGCACTGGTTTCATTGCAGCTCTCTGTGCAAATTCCTGCTGGATAGACACTTTTATGGGCCTCTTGGTGTATCCCAATCCTGAGGAAATAAAGTTACATAAATAAGTTACATAACTACATGTGGTATTGTACAGTATATTGCACAGTGGTATTGGTACACAATATTGCAAGGAAGCAAGGGCAAGGAATGTGAAAATTAGCTAACTGCTAAAGCTAAACATAAAAAAGTATTTGTATAAAAATTATTAAGATAAATTATAAACTACAAATAAAGCTAATTAGCCTGCACTTTTGAAAAGAATCAAGCTGTGTGTGATAGAGAGGAGAGGAGGAAAAGGGGAGTTGTAGTACAAGACTTTCTCACACACACACACAGACACATGAACACACACACGCACACACATGCGCAAAGAGGTTGACTTTATAAGTGAGGCACGCACACTGAAAACGAGCATGGGAGGTGATTGGCCATCAGGATAAAGGACCACAATCACTAAATTGCAAGCTAAGTGACTCGCAATCCAATCCGCAATCCTATCCGGTATATGAAATGCAATAGTAGTGTCTCTGCGCCTTTAAGTCATGAGAGGAATCCCAGATGCCATTCTGTCAGCTATTTTTCATTTTATTGGACTGTGAACTTGTTGAGGATTTTTCCAAAATTAGGATTATTCACCATCAGGACAGCTTTAAAAGACAGCCATTTTCTATCATTGTGCTTCTGGACTGATTAATTTAATCTGGTGAGACCAAGTCATTTCTCTCGCACCCCAACACGCACACACATACAATATACCAGACTACCAGTGATCCGTGATTGTAAGTCGAGGACTACCTGTGTGTATATATATATATATATATATATATATATATATATATATATATATATATATATATATATATACACTGTATATAAATCCAAACATTTGAGAGGAAAGATGGCACCAGATTGAGTGGAGTGTAATCCTTATCCCTCTCCACACTGGGGAGGCACAGCAGGCATGCCTTCACTGCCGAGGAAGAGGCCATCTACAGTATGACTTGTTAAAGAAGGAGATCTTAGCCTGTTGTGGCTCTCCAGTGCCAGGGTTTACACCCCTCAGGTCCCTCCTCGAACCCAACTGGGCTGTCTGTACCTGATCACATTCCAGTGGTTATATCCGGAACTCTTAACAGCCTAAGAAGTCACTGAGAGTGTTCCCTTCTTAAATGGGAAGGTAGTGGCAGAAGAAAACATTGTGGGCGTGAACGCCCACTCTTCCCTGCAAGAAATGGTGGATGCCCTCGAGGACGCACTGAGCACATCTGAGGGATAAGTATATGCCCACTAAACCTGGACTGATCAGATCGGCCACTGTCTGAATGGTCTGGGCCAACAACTGAGGTGATGACGATGCTAATCCAGCTCCCACTGAGTGGGTCCACATTGGAGGAGCCCTGCTGCTAGAGAAAAAAGTCAAAGCATTCTGCAACTTCCCACAGTCAACAATGAACTGCTCAACTGCTTCTTCCTAGTGCACATGACATGTCACAGGTATTTGATGGGGAAGAATACCCAATCCTGTATGTGAGTACGAAACTCACAGCAGCTTAGCAAAAGTATGCTGCTATAACGCAAGAGGCTCTTGGCATCAACTAGGCCATAAAGGAGTTGAAGTACTACCTGGTGGAGTGGCACTTCAACCTGGTGACTGATCATGCTCTTCTACAGTGGATGGCAAGGGCTAAGGACACCCATCCTTGCATCACTTGCTGGTTCCCCTTACACCAGTATCACTCATTCTCAATCCTGCACAGAGCTGTAGCCCAAGATAACATAGACAGCCTTTCCAGACATCACACATTCTTATCATTGCCCCAGACAAATGCAAAGCTGGGGGGTGGCGGGTGATGCTGGTGTTGTAATGGTTGGCTTATAGCCAGGACCTCTCACAATGTTCACTGTCTTTGTAGAATCTCAAAAAACAAGACAAAGGAAACGATTCATCACAACAGAAAGCTCCACAGATTTTTTAAGAAAGGTGGAGTGCCTAAACCTGCCAGGGCTGGCAATGCATCACTCTCCACCATCGTGCTGTCACTGGCTTCCCATAAAAGGTCAGTTGCACATTAGTATGGCAAGTAGCGGGTCTCAAGTATGAAACACACTTGTTTGGTCTAGCTACTCCTCCACAGGGACAGGTTGGAACAACTTACCTGCCGAGTTCCTTCAAAAGCTGTCTGCAAGTGTACCTAGAGGAACTGATGCCGTTTTGCAGGCAATTGCTGGTAATAACAAATACCTATTTAATTTCTCTTTTGGTCATTCAATTTCCATTTTTCATAAAAAAAAAAAAGTATTAACACTTCTGTTTTTGAAAGCTTTTGGACTTTCAATCATTGAATTCAGTTATTCCAATCAATTGGTTATACAGTAGGTGAATAAAAATCAAGCACCAGTGGTGCAAAGCACAACACCAGTGTACTCTAGCCTCCTGACTACCGGCAGTTAAAATTTGTCCTCTCTAAAAAAAAACTCCTCTTGTGCTTTAAAAAGGACATTCAGCACTTTTAAATGATACCAGATTTATAGGGGTGGGGCTTTGGGATCGTCCTCTTCCTCCTTTAGGAAAATGGCATCTATCACCACCAGGACATTTTATGTAAAGAAGAAAATGTAAGTGCTTAATCTTTTTTATTGATAAAAATTTTATCTTGAAATGTTATTGTTTTATTTTACAAGAATCTCTAAAAAACACTTTAATTAATTTTCTAATGTAATGTATGAATGTTTTTCCATGATAAGTGAGCATTTATAAAATGTACATTATAAATGTACATTAAATGTAAATTACAAAAATATTCTTTGTACTGTAATTTCCTTGTTGTGTTCATGGTTCGTTTTCTGATATACTAACTTCCATTGTCCAGTGTGGTGGACACAACATATTGTGAACATAAAAGTAAAAAAAAAAAAAAACTTGTCAGTATGCTCATTACTTTTCAAACAATTGGAAAAAGGAAAAATAAAAGTAATTTGAAATTTTTTTTCCTGGTAGTCAGGAGGCTAGAGTAGTGGAGATGTGATCTCTGAAGTGATGAATCACACCTGTCTAGCAATCCGATGGACAAGTCTGGGTTTGGCCGTTGCCAGGAAAACGGTACTTGTGTGACATTATGCCAAGTGTAAAGTTTGGTGCAGGGGAAATTATGATGAGGGATTGTTTTCAGGAGTTAGGCTCGGCCCCTTAGTTCCATTGAAAGGAACTAATGATTCAGCATACCAAGACATTTTGGACAATAGCATGCTCCCAAATTTGTGGGAACAGTTTGGCAACCCGATAGAACACCTTTGGGATGAATTAGAGCAGAGACTGCGAGCCAGTCCTTCTTGTCCAACATCAGTGTCTGACCTTACAAATGCACTTCTGAAAGAGTGGTCAAAAATTCCCATGAACACAGAAGAGATGAAGCAGTTATAGCTGCAAAGGATCTTAAAGCATATTAAACCATATGGATTAGGAATTGTATGTTACTCAAATTCATATAGTGTCACAGTGTGCGCCTGTGATGGGCGTGCACCCAAATCTATTATCACTCCTCGCTCACTCCAAAGCTCACTAGCTAGACAGCCTCCCCTTCTGCAGGTGTTCAAAGGGGCGGGGCCGTGGAAATAGGCATGGCTGGTCTCCGTTAATGGATCCCGGGCTTTTCCCCACAACATAAAACACAACAGGGAGTGTAGCTTGGGGTCTGTTGGGCTACTGGACTTTTCTAAAGATTAGCGTGCTACACGCTCTAAAACATGGAAGAGCGGCATGCGAATGGGGCAAAGGAACGAGCCCCAGGAACTTCAAAGAGACGAATGGAATGCGCCTTTTATCTCCGCGACAAGGACAGCCACGAGTTCACTGCCAGAGCTCCCGCAGCTCTTCAACTCTCGCACGGAGACAGATTTTCACGACCCTGCCACAGGGGAAGTAAATGCCACAACGAGATACATGTCATGGCTCCAGTTCCCAGTCCGGAAAAGCCACCGGACACCACAGAGGACTCCCGTCTGAGACCGCGCCCACAGATTGAGTTGGGCGGGGCAAGTCCGGCTATCCCCCGAGAGCAGAGCCAGCATGAACGAACTGCGCAGGTGCCACTGTACACGCGGGCCCATGCTGCCACTCTGTCCACTGCCACCACTCACCAGCCTGTGCCCACATGCCAGCAGGGCACTGCTCATCAGACCTGCATGTCCACATCTTTCCTTCCCTTTCTTCCCATCCTCCCTCCTTGAACCCAGAGAAGCCTCATTCCATTCACCTTGCATCAGTTTGTTTCTAAAAACATTTATCCAGTGAGTTAATGTTACTAATCAAAATACATGGAGTTAAATAGCTCTGTTTAGGCATCTGCTGATATATAGGCTTGTACTTGAATATTGGCTGTTTCTTGCTGTTTCATGTAAACAGTTAATTTGACATTGACACACATAAAACAGATGCTTACAAGTAACACATAACATATTCATCTAGGTAACCAACTGTAACATCTGGACCACCGCGGCCTCAGGGAAGAAGATTCAAATCAATTCAATTCAATTTTATTTATATAGCGCTTTTAACAATGGTCATTGTCTCAAAGCAGCTTCACAAAAATTAAAGAAATTTAACAAAAAAATAAAATAAATAATAATAATAATAATAATAATAAATAAATAAATAAAATAATAATAGAAAATAAATAAATAAAAACAAATAATAATAATAATAATTATAGAAAAGAAAATAATTGGAAGTGTGGATGTGTGAGAAAAATGTGCAGATAATAATGAGACGAATGAATGAAATTTCTCTGATGAGCAAGCCAAGGGTGACGGCGACGGTGGCAAGGAAAAACTCCCTGAGATGGCATTAGGAAGAAACCTTGAGAGGAACCAGACTCAACAGGGAACCCATCCTCATTTGGGCGATAACAGATAGAAATGATATAACATCTTGTGTGTTGTTCATTCATCTTCTATACCGCTTAATCCTGTGTTCAGGGTCGCGGGGGGCCTGGAGCCTATCCCAGGAGACATCGGGCACTAGGCGGGGTACACCCTGGACAGGGTGCCAATCCATCGCAGGGCACACACACATACACACACTCACACACTCATTCACACACTACGGGCAATTTAGGAACGCCAATTAGCCTAACCTGCATGTCTTTGGACTGTGGGAGGAAACCGGAGTACCCGGAGGAAACCCACCAAGCACGGGGAGGACATGCAAACTCCATGCACACAGAGACGGGAATCGAGTCTGGCCGGGGAATCGAACCCTGGACCCTGGAGGTGCAAGGCGATAATGCTAACCACTACACCGCCTTACATCTTGTGTGTTGTGCAGGTGAAAATTCAATATGACAGAAATTATTTAAATTGACATGAAGACCAGTTCAGCATAGGGACGAGTCAGTAGGTGCAGAGGGCAGATGAGGTCTGGATCACTGGAAGCACAGGAGCAGCATGTGTAGCTCCAACCATCATAAAGCTGAATCCAGCTGGAGCTGGTCCTTCTCTGGATGCCTCAGGAACCTCACAGGGTCGGCCTTTGTCTACTGAAGCTGGCAAAATCTCCCGATGCCTAGGGATGGGTAGAGAAATACAGAACAGAACAGATGGGGAGAATTAGCGTAGTTGCCATTCGGTATAGGTGTACTGGAGTATGAGTACTGGGATGAGTTATGTGTATGCCAGATTAAAAAGATGCGTCTTGAGTCTACTTTTGAACTGAGAAACCGTGCCTGCTCCCCGAACACTGTCTGGAAGGCTATTCCAAAGCTTTGGAGCTAAATATGAAAAAGCCCTACCCCCTTTTGTAGATTTTGAAATTCTGGGAACTACCAGAAGTCCGGAGCTTTGTGATCTTAAGGCGCGTGGTGGATTGTAGCGCATCAGAAGACTGGTTAGGTATGTGGGAGCTAAACCATTTAAGGCCTTGTATGTAAGTAATACTATTTTGTAATTTATTCTAAACTGAACAGGTAGCCAGTGCAGGGATGATAATATTGGGGTTATATGATCATATTTTCTGGATCTAGTGAGAACCCTGGCAGCTGCATTTTGGATTAACTGAAGCTTGTTTATTGAGGATGCAGGACAACCACCTAGTAATGCATTACAATAGTCCAGTCTGGAGGTCATGAATGCATGAACTAGTTTTTCTGCATCAGATAAGGATAAGATGTTCCTAAGTTTAGCAATATTTCGAAGATGGAAAAAGGCTGTTTTTGTGATATTTGAAATGTGATTTTCAAAAGACAAGTTACTGTCTAATATTACCCCCAGATCTTTTACTGCTGAGCTGGTAATAACAGTACATCCTTCTAAGCGCAAGCTGAATTGTGAAAGCTGTTGTGTGCTGGTTTTTGGGCCAATAAGTAATATCTCTGTCTTATCTGAATTTAATAAAAGAAAGTTATTGGTCATCCAATCTTTTATGTCCTGGACACACTCAGTTAATCTAGACAACTTAGGTATTTCGTCTGGTTTAGTTGAGATATATAATTGGGTATCATCAGCATAACAATGGAAACTAATCCCATGTCTTCTAATGATGTTACCCAAGGGAAGCATGTATATTGAGAACAACAGAGGTCCTAAAACTGACCCTTGTGGGACCCCATATTTCACGGTTCTCCATTTAGATCTACAAAATGGTAGCGATCAGACAGGTAAGATCTAAACCATTTTAATGCCTGTCCCTGAATACCTATATAATTTTGTAAGCGATCTATGAGAATATTATGATCTATAGTGTCGAATGCAGCACTAAGATCAAGCAGGACTAGCAATGAGATGATTCATATAGAAGATCCGGTTCCCTGGACTACTGAGCCGCCGCTTTGTCTCCCCCTAGTGTGTCTGTGTGTCCATGTCACGCACCATTAGCAGTAAGTATGTGCACCTGTTGATCCCCTATGTGTGTCCCTATTTAAACCAGCCGACCCCGTGGCCGCCTGTCAGTCCACCGTTGTGCTATTGTGACAAAGTGTCCGTAAATGTTCGCTACGTGTTTGGACAATTGGATCCCCCTGTGTGTTTTCAGTGAATGCTCTCTATGTGTTTGGACAATCGGATCCCCCTGTGTGTTTTTAGGACTGACTGCACGAAACCTCCCACGCCCGTGGCTGCAAGGCACTAAAGACAGCTGGCGTGTTGAACCCGAACCCACGGCGTAGAGCGCCGCTGTCTATGTTTTTTGTTATAAAAAAGAAAGAGATTTTTGTTGGTGGAAACGCTGTGAATAAACTTTATTTTGCTTGACCATCCTGCATCTGCGTCTGTTACCCGACAAGCATCATGACACCAACAAATATAACAAAAACATAAAATAAGCAATTCACATTTATGCCAGGTTTTTAAATTAATGTTTAATATATTACTTTTTCATTTAAACTTGTTCAAACAAAGTGTAACCATTGTTATGAAAATCTTTAATGTTCATAAATGTTTATAAATATTATCATGGCATTAGTGGTTCTGTCGTACCATGTTGGAGGCCCAGGTTCTATGCCCAGCCAATGCCCAAACCCCAGCCACTGGATGCAGTGCTGGTCCCAAGCCCATTTAAAATGTGAGGGTTGTGTGAGGAAGGGCATCTGGCGTAGAACCTGAGCCAAGTTGTTGTGCGGATTAGTTGATCCGCTGTGGCCACCTCATCAGTGGGAGCAGCCGAAAGACTAACAAAAAAACATGAATGCTAAATATAATTTATTTAATTCGCTACAAAAATCTATCACCAGTGCTGTATTGCATTATATTAAACTTATTCGTGAAATCGTATTCACTCATTCTGAAATTAATGCTAAATGGTCAACTTAATGCTAAACATAAAAAGGGAAAAGGCAGTATACCACTACTTGGGAAAAAAAAGGAGTTTTCTGGAAAGGCTGGAATTATGGAAAATAAATATTATAGCTCCTGCTACACTACTATAGTTTGTAGTTAAGCATATAGTGAACACTAATTGTAGATAGTTACTCCACAGACTTATCACAATATGGAACACATCTTACAAAATCAGGTGTATATGTTATACCTACTAGAGATGTGCATTACAGACTTTGAGTCCATGTGCAACCATTTTGTGAAACTTCCCAATATTTAATGTGGTGTTTATTTTATGATGTTTATTGGCTTCTGTTTGTGTTTGCCTATAGCTCCCAATCTCTTCCATGTGATTATTAGTGTGAGTTATGAAGACGCTTTTGCTGCCAATACTGGTGTGACATGGAGGCACTGCAGTGACTCCCATCCTTTACCAACATGAGGCACAAACTGTTCTTAATCAGAGGTTTCATCACTGCAGTAGCATATTCAGGCCATTAGAGCAGAGTCTGATTACACACTGAATGAATCATCAAATGATAGTACCAAACTGCTCACCAGAGGCATGCCAAATTTCTCTCAAAACAAAACAAGCTCAATATCTTGTGCAAAACGGAATTTCTCAAATGACCAAAATGCTTTGACGCGACTGAAGGACTGCATGTAATATTATAGCGATGGTAGTGGCTAATACAGCCATTACAGGAGTATAGAGTATGTTTATTCAGAAAGTAATTGCACATATATCTGCCAGTTTAGATATGAATATTGAGTTCTGTTATGGTAATGGTTTGTGCAGGTGAAAATGAACACTTTCTGTCTCTGTGTGTACAGTGGAACAGCAATAGCCAGAGGTCTACATCTTCACATAACCTGTGTGTCTGTATATTTACTGTTCCTTATGCTTTTTGCTATGGCACATATTTTGGCAAATCAAAATAGCTCCAAAAAAGCCCCATAAACAGTACTCCAAGCATAAATAAAAATTTCAGCCCCAAACACAAAAGCCAAGTGATAGGATTACATTTTAAATAGGCACTCAGCAAAAAAGGGTAAGAAGAACTGGAATATGCCCTTAATGTTTGTGTAGTGAGGAAACTGTTGTGAGAAAATGTTGTATTGTGCAAAGATGATTAAAATTATGTAGCCTCTTGAAAGTTTATTGGAAATTTAGACATAGAATGTTAAATACCAGTGACAGCACTACTATATTGCAGTGACTGCAAACCACTTTAGTGGATATCATTCAAGAGCCGAAATTTGGTCCGAATTCTGTGGAAAATTATTGAGAGGTAAATACTCACCAATTAAATATATTCAGTAATGTATTCTGTTATAATAATAATAATAATAATAATAATAATAATAATAATAATAATAATAATAATAATATCGTGCATAGAAACATTGGGCTATGAATACTTCCCTGGTGGATTTCTCTTGTAGTTTCAGTGCCAGGTTGTCAGCTTAACCACCTGATCCAAGCAGTTACCAGTGACTGTTATTATACATAAAATGTATTATTTCTGTTTCAAATATATCCTAAAACTGTATCAATTCAAAATTAATGCCTAAATCAAGTTTGGATTTTGTAATTAATACACTGCTTTGAACTAAACAATGACACTTGAAATCATCAAAAAACAAAATCACTGCATTTAGCTGTAAGTTAAATTGTGGGATTTATTGGGAAGCTAGTAGACGATACGGTGGAGAACCACCAGAGGGTGGTGCGTTCAGCTGAGCGCATCATCCGCACCAAGCTCCCTGACCTGCACTCAATCTACACCAAGCGGTGCTGGACCAAGGCCAGGAAGATCGTGAAGGACCTCAGCCATCCCAACAATGGACTGTTCTCTCTGTTGCGGTCAGGAAAGTGCTTCCGCGCCCTGAAGGCCAACACAGAGAGACTGAGGAGGAGCTTCTTCCCGCAGGCAATAAGGTCTCTCAACCATACCACATTCACACCACAAACACAGAACTAATACAACCTGTTAACGTCAACGGACACTATGGACACTTTCATGCACATCTACACTGACATTGGAACTCATATTTATGTTTACATTCTGGTCCCTTATGTTTACATTCTGGACCCTTGCACAAAGTCACTTTAATAAGGCACCTTAACACATGTTTCTATGCAAATTACTTGCACACCATACATCCTCCACCAAATTTCAATTTAAAAAGAAAATCTCTATTGTACAGTATATCTCTATTTTTATTTCTCCACCAAATTTCAATTTAAAAAAAGAAAATCTCTATTGTACAGTATATCTCTATTTTTATTTCTATTTTATGTACAGTATACTTTTATTTTTATTTCAATTTTTATTCTAGTTAAGTTAAAATTTTTCTATTGTATTTCTTTATTCATATTTATTCCTTACTGTAAGATTTAATTCTCTTTTTATGGTCACTGGCGGTCGTGTAAGCATTTCATTGCATATCGTCCTGTGTATGACTGTGTATGTGACAAATAAAATTTGAATTTGAATTTGAATTTTGAATTTGAATTTCTATATTACACAACCCTGGTGGGTTCATAATATTTTAAAGAGCAGTAGAAACACTGCTGTTCTATTAATTTTAGATTAATTCTTCTACAAAACACAGCATCACTGTGTTAGGTTTAAATAAAAATTTTAACTTAATATGCAAACTATTCTTAGAATTTATATGCTACATATAATGACCATATAATGTATTCTATATAACATATTCTGTCATATCTTGAAGAATACCAGAAGTGGGAAAAGTAATAAATTTTTGTACTCAATTACAAGTACTGTTTCACTGTTAATGCAGTGAAATTTTACTGAAGTACAAGTAAAGTTACCATTATAAAAATCTAATCAAGTAAAAGTAAAAAAAAAAAACAGCTCATTAAAATGTACTCAGAGTAAGTTACCAAGTTACTTTTTTTAACAGCAGGGGTGGGATGGGGCATTCTAGTGTAGTTAAAAACAAAAAAAAACAAGTGGATATGAATTTCAAATTAGTTGTTTTTAATTGAAGGAACACCTTTGCATAATAAAGCTGTTGCCTTTCTTGTGCTTGAAAATCAAAGTGGTCACTTAAACATGGTATGACGCTTTGCTTTTTGCATGATAGCTGAGGGAAAAAAGAGCTCAGAGCCAGAAAAGTTCAGTACAAAACCTTTATCAGCCTCTTTCAGCATCACAAAATTATAATACAAAACGTAAAGTAAATGTCAAGAAAATAGTAAAAGAATAGAGCATTTTGGAGGTGAGCAGCACACATGAGCTCCTACTCCATTATTTTCTTCTCACGCACACACCTCCATACACTGGGGAGGGGCGGCAACTCTTAAAAGGGTTAATAATGTGGTATACAACAAGGGTACATAATGTGGTATACAACATACAGATGTCGCCATTAAAAACGCGCATTTCGAGAAAAGGGATCCCTTGACTTGCCGCGGCTGCGTGCGGGAAGCTGTGAACATGCCCTTCATTACCTGTAGGGGGCAGTCGTGTTTCAGTCTGAAGTATTGTGTGTCTACTGAAGCCGAAAATGTGTGCAAATTAAACTGCGCATGCGTGTTTGGAGACGCTGTGCCCGCGCTGTGGATCAGTCGGTTGTGGATCATCACGGAGGTACAACACGGCGTGGCTGGAGCTGGAGTTTGTCGTGTTCGAGGTAAGTTTAGCTTTCTTTTTTGGATGTGATTCTCGCTTTCATGACTCCCAATTAATGTTCATCTTAATCTCAGGAAGTACAATTAGCAATTTCAGTTTTTAATAGTGTGGAGATTCACAAAACACCGTTTTCGTGTAAAAACCTGAACCTACGGAGCCCCCCAGGGGTCCTGTGGTAAATAAATAAATAAATAAAATAATAACGAACCGAGCGCGCGGATTAATACACCGAGATGTGTGTTTCTTACCCCCACCCCGAGGGAAAACGCCGTGTTCAGACAAAGGCTCGCCAGTTAGATGCCATTTCTGAACAAACTGAGTCGTGTGTGTTAAAGCATTAAATGGTAAAAGAGCACTAGCAATAAACGTTTTTTTTTCTGAAGCCGAACTTTATTAATGAGTTACGAGTAAAGAACCTGTACATATGTTCATACAGTATTGACAGCAGCTCTAATTTACTGCGGTAAAGCCAGCCGCGGTTCAGAAAAACACGGTCAAGCCAGCCGCGATTGATTTTAGTGCGCGCGCATATTACAGTGATTACGGTAGTTTCATGAACAACACAGAGAGAACGCCCCATATCTGAAAAATGCTGCAGTAAAATAGTTTCATATGTGGTGTGTATATAGGATGGGACGTCCTGAATAAGAACTGATCATTGTTTTTTTCTACTTATTAGAAATGGGGTCTTTATACCCCTTTAAAGTGTAATAATGTCCAATATCTCAAAAATGCTGCAGTAAAATAGTTTCATATGTGGTGTGTGTGTATATAGTATGGGACGTCCTGAATAAGAACTGATCATTGTTTTTTTCTACTTTTTTTTTTTTATCATATAATGTGTGTACATTATATGGGATAAAAACTGACCATGGCGTTTTATACTTACTAGAATTTATTTTTTCATAGGTCTCTGAAGTGAAATAAAGGCATTTTATTTAACTTTTTTTCCCCATTGTGAACATTTGTTTATTTGACCTCTCTTCCAAAGCAGACGTTAATCCTCATTATACAAAACATTCATTGAAGAATAACTGCTACTTTTGAACAGTAAAACAAAATAAAAATCAATTCTGGTATTTAGAAAGACTAAATACATTATTTTGTCTGTTTTCTACGAATTCTGCTGTAACTTATCTACATAAAACAATTATTTGAATGGTGAATATTTAAGAAAAATATTGTAACAGACAACCGTCAAAGTCACCAATAAATAACACGGATATTAAAGCAGAAATGCAAATACATAAGCAAGTAAAAATTGACAAGCATGTTGTATTATCTCTCAGTCCTGGGCGTCTAAATGAAAAGCGCTCTGAAAGCGCGTTGTCTCTGTGTCGTTCCTGAAACTACCGTAATCACTGTAATATGTGCGCACACTAAAATCAATCGCGGCTGGCTTGACCGTGTTTTTCTGAACCAAGTGAGATCCAGAGGGCGGGTTAAATGTCCACTGTATGTTCCTTTGAGTAAGGAAGCTTTCAATTTGTGACTGATTCCATTGCTGAATAGCCTCGCGCAGTTCAGTCTCAGCGCCTATGAAGTTTGTTCCATTATCACTTCGCATCACTGACACCTGACCTCTCCTGCTTATAAAGCGTCGCATGGCATTCACACAAGAGTCTGTGTCAAGCGAATGAGCGATTTCAATGTGCACGGCTCTTGTTGTCAGACAAGTGAAAAGTACGCCATAACTTTTAACGTTACTTCTGCCACGTTTGACCTCGAAGGGTCCGAAGTAGTCTACTCCCACATTGGTGAATGGTGGGTGGTCTGGTATTATTCTGTCGAATGGCAATTCTGACATTTTCTGCTCACATGCTTTAGCTCTAGACTTCCTGCATATCACACACCTGGAGAGAAACTGTCTTACGAGTGAGTTAGCAGTCGGAATCCAGTATTTTTGCCGTAATTCTGAGAGCATGTAATTTCTGCCACTATGTCCTATCTTTTCATGAACGTCTCTTAATATTAACATTGTGATATGTGAGTCTTTAGGTACAACAACTGGGTGTTTAACGTGCTCTGGCATTGCGGACCTGCCGAGACGTCCTCCGACTCTCAGCAATCCATCCTGTAGCACTGTCCAGTTTGGACAAGCAACTGTTTCTTTTTACAGATGCCTTGCGTTTTTGCTGTGTGCGAATTACCTGTTTGAGTTCTGCTGCTGCTTTATTCTTTTGCAAAGTGAGAATTTCTTACTTAAAATTTTGTCTTTGAGTAAATCTAATGATTTCATTTTCTGCTCTTGTTAATTCTTGAGCAGTTAGCGACTTGTGATTTTCTGTCTTTGGGTTATCTACTTGTGTTTTGACCCTTTCTGTTTTTTGTTTGAGCACGTCTCTGATGCGAAGGATCCAGGCAATGGATCTTTTTAACTTGTGCCAATCAGAGTGATGATTAATCAGTTTACACACTGCATCTGCGCATTTTGTAATGCTCACAGAATTCACTAAAGCTGAGAGTTTAATTTAATCATCATTTTGTGTTATTGATGTGTCATGAATGTTTTCAGGCCATTTGCACTCTGCTTCTTTGAGAAAGGAGGGACCATGGATCCAGTTAACATTTTTCATGCACTTTTCACAGGATATCCCCCTGGAGGCAGAATCAGCAGGGTTTTGTGAGGTATTAACGTACCTCCATTGCTGTGACTTGGTTGACTGTCTTATAATGGCGATTCTGTTGGCCACGAAGGTTTTTAAAACGAAGTGTTTCGTTTTTTGTCATTTTTTACAGCGACCACTGCCGCAGTCAGTTCCATTCGTGGGATGGTGGTTTGTTTCAGGGGTGCTACACGGGAATTCCCCATCATGAATGCACAATGTGTAAGTCCATCAGCGTTTACTAACCTGAGGTATGAGACAGCTCCGTATCCCATTTCACTTGCATCTGAGAAGTGGTGGAGTTGTGCTGTAGCTGTAACTCCGAAGTCGGCTGGTTTTATGCACGTTGCTATGCTGAACTCGGACAGTCGGTGCAGCTCTTGCAGCCAGGTTTTCCATGCTATTGCAAACTGCTCGGGAATGTCATCATCCCAGGCAAGTTTTTCTTTACATAGCTGTTGCATTAGAGTTTTGGCTGGCAGTATGACAGGCGCGAGAAACCCTAAAGGGTCATAAATCGAACTGGTGATTGACAGGATTCCTTGTCTTGTCACAGGTCGTTCCTTTAAACAAATTTTGAACTTGAACATGTCTGAGTTAATGCACCACAGCACTCCCAGAGCTCTCTCTATGGGCAGTGCATCTTTACTCAAGTCTAAGTCTCTCATGTCTTTGATCCTTTCGCTCTCGGGAATGACAGTTAGTAGGGCACGGCTATTGCTTGCCCATTTAGTGAGGTTGAACCCTCCGCTTGCACAGAGACTTGTGAGATCATTCTATAGGGCGACTGCTTGGTCATGACTCGAAACGGATTTCAGGCAGTCGTCTACATAAAAGTTTTTAAGCACTGTGTTAACTGCCACAGCACATGCATTGCTGCGGTTCTCTTCTGCTGTCTTTCTGAGGGTGAAGTTAGCAACACTAGGCGACGATTTTGCAGATGAACTACCATTTTGTATTCAACTAAGTCTTGGTTCACATCTCCATTCGGCCACCATAGGAAGCGCAGCAGATCTGTGTCCTTCTCGGGGACTCTTACTTGATAGTACACGGCTTCCATGTCTGCCATCATGGCAATTTCTTCCTGTCTAAAGCGTGTGAGCACACCAATGAGTGAGTTTGTTAAGTCTGGTCCTTATAGGAGATCACTGTTTAGTGACACTCCTTGATAACTGGCAGCACAGTCGAAGACCACCCTTAGTTTATTCTTTTGAGGATGATAGACGCCATGATGCGGTATGTACCACACCTGACCGTCTTGGCGGTTTACGTGATGTGTAGGGACTCTGACTGCATGACCCTTTATTATCATGTCACCCATGAAGTTTGTGTACTCCTCGTGAAAGGAGCTATTGCTGCTGAGTTTTCGTTTAAGGTTTAAGGCACGTTGCATAGCTGCATTTCGGTTATTGGGCATTTGAACTGACGCTTTCTTAAGTCTATGAACTGCAGGGAGTTATTAACGAGGTTTAAAAACTGATAATCCTCTTGTGACATCTCTGCCTTGTCATCGCAATTTCGTTCGGGAAAATCATGGTTATATTGCTCTATCAGCATTTGTTCTACATTTACATTTAGTCATTTGGCAGACGCTCTTATCCAGAGCGACTTACATTTTTATCTCATTACACATCTGAGCAGTTTAGGGTTAAGGGCCTTGCTCAAGGGCCCAACAGTGGCAACTTGGTGGTTGTGGGGTTTGAACCTGGGATCTTCCGAACCATAGTCCAATGCCTTAACCACTGAGCTACCCCTGGCCCTACACTTTCAGTGGAGGTTCGGTTAACTGTAACGGCCACTAGTTTGTCGGGTTCTCGGAGAGGCCCGGTTACAGTCCATCCGAGAACACTCTGCACCACGTATGGCCCTCCATGCCTGCTATTGATTATTCGCTGAGGTTCTATGAGTTCGTGCTCTTCATTTCCTATGAGAATTTCGATTCCAGCGCTAATCTGGGGCAGTTTTACGTCACTAAGGTATGGCCACTTATCAATGTCATGCTGTTGTGGAATGTTTCCCACTGTAGCTGGCATAGTTTTTGTGTGAAGACGTTGGGAAGTTCAATAAAATTGTTTTCTTCCAGGCTACTGATCTCCAAATCATTGAGCATGTAGCTTTCTACTAGTTTTGTGGAGTTCATGGTGCTCAGCCGTATCTTAACTCTTCTGCCTCGTACATTTAGTCGCCTTGCTAATGCCTCTGTACAGAATGTGGCGGAACTGCCTTGGTCTATAAATGCATACACTTCTGCGATTTTATCGCCTTTTTTGGACTTTATTTAACGGGTAAAATGGGGAGGATGCAATTACCTCCAGCCCCAGTGAGCGCATTTGATTCGTGACTCACTGCGGGTGGTGTATGTGTTGTGTCACTTTCAGTTTCATTTCTGCGGGCGCTCGCAACTGACTGCGCCGTATCTGGCATGGCTGTGTGTAACATGCGTGGATGTGACTTTGAACACAATGAACATGTAATTTTTTTGGTACAGTCTTTCCACAAATGACCCTTTCTTAAGCACCCGAAACAGAATCCATTCTTTTTTATGAATTCTACTTTGTCTTTGTGTGTCTGATCGTTAAATTTTACGCACTCGTCTAAGATATGGTCCTTTTTACAATATGCGCACGGCTTAGTGAAAGCGCTAAGAGCTAACGTACCGGCATTCTTCATTGTAATCAAGTCTTTGTGAATTTTACCAACCTGTCTGACGTCGGTTGCAAAGCTGACCCTGGCCTTTCCTTCCCTTTTTTGTTTGTGTCCTTGAAGGGATGTGCGACTGTGTTTCTTATCGCTGGTCATGGTGTCCAGGTCGGCGAAGAGCGGGTCGGAGTACAGTCTGGCTTGTTGATCTATGAAGTCCACCAGCTGGGCGAACTCGGCTCTTGTTCCGTAGCGCTCGTAGTGCTGGCGTGCGCAAGACTTCCACCTGTCGATCAGCTTGTAGGTCAGTTTCGTAAGAATGGTGTTCATGCACTCGCTGCTGTTCAACTCATCCACAGATTCACAGTTTGCTGTTGCGTTTTGGCAAGTTGTCAGGAAAGAGGAGAGGGCGCTTAACGCCTGTCCGTCGTCTGTCTTTATGTTTGGCCAATTAATTGCCTTTTGCTTACAAGCTGCTGCAATTCTCAGCTCGTTTCCGAACCTGTCATGCAGCAGTTTCTTTGCTCTTGCATACCCATCTGTCATGTGCATGCAGCTCGTTACGAGATCTTTGGGTTCCCCTTTGGTGTACAGTTCGAGACATGACAGCTTATCTATGTCGTTGTCCGTTTTGGATTCAACAAAGCATTCAAATGGCAACATGAAGGATTTGAACTGAATCGGGTCTCCGTGAAAGGGAGAAAGTTCGTGCCGAGGCAGTGAGGACAGCATTTGGCTTTTCGCGAGCATTTCTGTGAGTTCTGCCTGACGTTGCATTTGGTGATGCATTGTGTCAAGTCCATGACGTAGAGAATCATGATCTCGGGTGTCCCTTAAGGAGTTTGTCAGCTGTGTGTTTGCACTCATGGACACACCTGAGTGCACTGCCCCATGGGGCGTTGGCATTCGAGAATATGATGTGTCGAAACTATGACTTATGTGTTCAGTGTTTACGGTAGGACATTCATTTAGAGTACTTGCCATTGTAGGTTTATCACTGATGGGCAGGCTTACGTGGGTTGCCTGTAGACGTGATAGCAGTTCGCAATGTTCCGTCGACGCAACGTGCTGATAAAGTTCATCATTGCATTCTGAGTTTTGAAAGTACAAGTTGCTCGGTTCAATGACTGAGCTCTCTCTAACCGGCTGTCGTCGGCTGTCATATCCATTGTTGCGGAAGTGCGCGCTGCTCACGTAGGCGCTGCTCGGTTCAGTGACTGCGCTCTCTGTTGCTGGCTGTTTTCCTTGAAGCACTCTTAATTTGGCATTATGCATAGCGAGCGCCGTTTTGATTTCCAGTCGTTCTCTTTTTGCTTTTAGTTGCACTTCCTCGATTTCTAATTGGAGATGTTCGTCCAAGGTTGCAGCCTTTGCTAACAGAGCTGCTCTGGCGGCTTCTTCTCTGCGGCGAAATGAGGAAGCCGCGGACGTTACGCTTCCTTGTGGCTTAGCCATCGCAACTTGTGACACACTGTCTTCTGCCGAGACTTCTTCAATGTCCTAGTCGCTTAACATCATGAAGTTCAAACAAACCGGGAAAGTCTCTTTCACTTTCCCTTTCAGCGTTCACTTGTTTTCGTTCAAACAGCGGAAAAGCTTTTGACTTTGTGTAGATGCGGTCATATTATTTCACTAGTTTTGACGTGTAGCTTTGTCTTAAAGTTTCACTCACACGACAGAAGTCCGATCTCTTTGTCTCTTGTAGTTTATTTTGTCAGCATCAAAGAATCAACACTTCATACAGTCGTCTTGAGTAAATCCACTGTGATTACAGATACCAGTTGCTGCATCTTGCAAATCTCTGACTTTTACAACAACCTGTTTGCTGTATCTTGTAAATTACAGTCTTAGCTTAGGTATATAACAACACTCTTGTTGTATATCTCTACTTACGGGAGCTTACGTTTACAACAACCTAGTTGCTGTATCTGTAACATCCGAACCGCCGCAGCCCCGGAGATCCGGTTCACCGGCTTACTGAGCCGTAGCTTTGTCTCCCCCTAGTGTGTCTGCGTATGTCATTGTCTGCCCCTAATGATTTAATAGGAATCACCTGTCTCTACCTCATGTGTCGCACTATTTAACCCAGCCGAACCCATACCACAGCGTCTGGTCACCACTATGCCACACCCTAATCTCACGAGTGTCTTTCTGTGTTTCTCCCCAAGGGCTAGCGGTATCTGCAGGCGAGGTAGTGTGAAGCAGGACAGCTTCACACATATGGACTGACTCGGCCGTGGAGCAGTATTCCAGTCTCGTTTTGAGTTCAGCGTTCACGAATGTAATTCTCGTTTCTTGTGTTTCCGCCTGCAGACCGCGGCGGGAAATACCGCCCGCGGGGTGGATATTTTGAGTTTGTTTTTGTGTTGTCGTTTTTGTTGAAAGAGACTGAATCCTAATAAAAGACTGTTAATCCCTGCACCTGCAGCCGGCCAGTCGCCCTCATCCCCGGCGCCGAGGCGCCCCTCACGATCCCCGCCAAGAGCGGCCCGCCCTGAAAGATATGCTGGTGACCCGGAAGGCTGCAGGAAATTTCTCCTCGCCTGTGAGCTGTATCTGGCAGACTACCCGGGACTGGACGACCGCCAGAAGATCAGTTTTGTCACACAACAGCTCACAGGTGCGGCTATGGACTGGGCAACCGCGATGTGGTGTGCGGGGGGCCGAGACGTAATTGACTTTACACGTTTCCAACGCGCCTTTCGCGCGGTCTTTGACCACCCGGATCAGGGTAGAACGGGAGAGCAACGATTGTTGAGACTGAGACAAGGGCAAGCCACGGTAGTGGATTATGCCGTTAAATTTAAAATCCTGGCCGCGGAGAGTGAGTGGTGCGAGAAGAGCCTCCTCGCACGCTTCCGGGACGGCCTTCAACCCGAGATCCAACTCGAGCTGGCATGCCGTGATGCAGAGATGGACCTCGATGCGACCATTCAGCTCGCCATCAAGCTGGACCAGCATCTCCGCGGTCAGAAACAGCAGAACCCCGCAAAAGCAGCAGGGGGCGGTGTTGAGCCGTGCCGCCGTCTCAGCCCTAGTAAGAGCCCGCCGCGACCCCGAGAAAGTCCAGGAGAGCCTATGGATGCAGGCACGTCCCGGCTGTCCGCACAGGAGAGGAGGTGCCGATTCACGGCGGGACTATGCCTGTACTGCGGGGGGGAGGACACCTCATAAAAACATGCCCGTTGCTACAAGTAACTCAACACACACCCTCACGCGCCACCCAGTCATTTTGCATCAATGCCCAACTGTCATACAATAATCATGTTGTGTCTGTTTCCCCCTTAATAGATTCCGGGTCGGCTGGGAATTTTATTTCATCCTCTCTCCTTTCCTCGCTGCATGCTCCAGTGTCGAAGCTTCCAACCCCGATCGGGATTAATGCTCTAGATGGCAACCCATTAGCACAATCGCCCGTTAAAATGATCTCCGTGCCCCTACGATTAACTTTCCCAAACCATACTGAGGAATTGAAATTCTATGTGATTTCCCAGGTGAGTCAGTCCGTCGTGCTCGGCCTCCCATGGCTGCGCTCTCACAACCCTAATTTTGATTGGTCTGGTTTGCGTATCTTATCCTGGTCCCCCCGATGCGCGAAATTATGTTCACCATCCTCATTGATGGTCCAAACAACTTCTATTGAAAGCCCCAGCGCCCTGGTTTCGACTTCAGTGCCATCTGAGTACGAACGGTTTAAGGACGTGTTTAGTATTAGGGCTGCTGCACGACTTCCCCCTCACCGCCCGTGGGATTGCACTATTGACCTCCTGCCCGGGAAAGCACCGCCCTGCTCGCGGATTTACCCATTGTCCGTAGCCGAGACCCGGGCAATGGAGGAATACGTGAGAGAGGCTCTCAGGAAGGGACTCATTAGTCGCTCCACGTCTCCAGCCTCAGCAGGATTCTTTTTTATCGAAAAGAAAGGGGGGGGGCCTTAGGCCGTGTATTGATTATCGGGGGCTCAATGCCATCACAGTAAAATATAAGCACCCACTGCCATTGGTACCAGCCGCGATCGATCTGCTCCGAGGCGCGTCCATCTTTTCTAAACTAGACCTCCGCAGCGCATACAACCTCGTTTGTGTTCGCAAGGGCGATGAGTGGAAGACTGCATTTAGCACTACATCAGGTCATTATCAGTATAATGTGATGGCCTATGGACTGGTGAATGCACCTGCGGTGTTTCAGGGGTTCATGAATGACGTGCTCCGACATATGTTAAACCTGTTTGTGATAGTATATTTAGATGACATTCTGATATACTCTCGGTCATATGGGGAGCACGTCCGTCATGTGACCGCCGTCCTCCGTCGACTAAGGGAACATGGGCTCTATGTGAAGGCGGAGAAGTGTGAATTCCACAAAATGGAGGTAGCATTTCTGGGCTATCGCATAGGGCCACTGGGGGTCATGATGGACAAAGCCAAGGTCAGTGCGGTCCAATTATGGCCGGAACCCACATCAGTGAAGGCGTTACAAAGTTTCCTTGGGTTTGCTAATTTTTACAGGCGCTTTATTAGGGGCTACAGTATGTTGGCAGCACCACTCACTAACTTGTTGAAAGGAAAACCACAAAGACTGCGCCAGTTCACGCCGGAAGCGCGTCTCGCATTCCAGCGGCTAAAACGAGCTTTTACTTCTGCGCCTATATTAAAACTTCCCGATCCAACTAAGCCCTTCGTAGTCGAGGTCGATGCGTCGGAAGTAGGACTAGGAGCGGTACTGTCACAGCGCCATGGCCACCCAGAGAAGCTGTACCCCTGCTCTTTCTTTTCGAGAAAACTGACACCTGCTGAGTGCAATTATGATATCGGTAATCGCGAACTGCTAGCCATAAAAGCGGCGTTAGAGGAGTGGAGGCATTGGTTGGAGGGAGCAGAACATCCATTCACGGTGCTCACCGATCATAAGAACCTTGAGTATCTCCAACAAGCGAAAAGACTAAACCCCCGCCAAGCCCGCTGGGCACTGTTTTTCACTCGTTTCCATTTCATCATTACATATCGCCCCGGCTCTAAAAACTTAAAAGCGGATGCGCTCTCCCGCTGTTTCGCGGCGCAGGACCGACCCACGGCTCCTGAAACCATTTTGCCCCCGGCACTCGTGGTGGCCCCGATTGCGTGGGATCTCGATGCGGAGATAGTACAGGCGACACGAACCGAGTCCGTGCCGGCTGACTGTCCTCCGGATCGAACCTACGTACCGGAATCACTACGAGAACGAGTGACGGTGGAGGCCCACATTAACCTCACATCTGGACACCCCGGCGAATTAAAAACATTTCAACTACTAGAACCTAGGTTCTGGTGGCCAAATATGCGGGAAACAGTGAAAACAGTCGTTTCGTCTTGTGCTACCTGTGCAACTACTAAAAGCCCCCGAGGGTTGCCAGTTGGTAAATTAATGCCCTTGCCCACACCTAACAGACCGTGGTCCCACCTAGCGGTGGATTTTGTGACGGATCTGCCAGTGTCAAAAGGGTACACGACAGTCCTAGTGGTGGTGGATCGGTTTTCCAAAGGCTGTCGATTTATCCCGTTCTGCGCTCTTCCAACCGCCGCTCAAGTGAGAGAAACCCTATTCGATGCAGTGTTTCGCTACTATGGTATTCCGGAGGATATCGTTTCAGATCGTGGTCCCCAATTTATCGCTAGAGTCTGGAGAGCTTTTTTCCAGAAGTTGGGGACCACTGTTAGTCTAACCTCAGGCTATCACCCGGAGTCTAATGGACAGGCAGAGCGGACTGTGCAAGAAGTCGGGAAATTCCTTCGCGCATATTGTAGTAGTCGACAACATGAATGGGCTGACTATTTACTCTGGGCGGAATATGCGCAAAACTCTTTAAGACATTCCTCAACCGGCCTAACGCCGTTTCAATGTGTGCTCGGATACCAGCCGCCGCTCTGTCCCTGGGATGCCACTCCCACCAATATCCCCATGGTGGATGAGTGGTTTAAGAAAGCGGAAAAAGTATGGGAGGGAGCGCATGCTCATATCTCCCAAGCAGTTTGCCGTTTTAAAAAATTCGCCGATAGGCGGCGAAGGGAAAGTCCTCTGCTCCAGGTAGGTGATCGGGTTTGGCTCTCGACAAAGGACCTCTCTCTCAACCTCCCCTGTCGTAAACTTTCCCCCCGATTCATCGGTCCCTTCCCCATCGTAGCACAAATTAACCCAGTATCGTTTAAGTTAAAACTCCCCCCACACATGCGCATTAACCCTACCTTTCACATCTCTCTTCTCAGGCCAGTAAGAAGGGGACCGCTGGATGGAGGGGTCGTGACCCCCTCGCTCCCCGGGGCTGTGGAGATCGAGGGCGCTCCAGCGTTTAGAGTCCAGCAGCTGTTGGACTCCCGAAGGCGAGGAGGCTCACTCCAGTATCTGGTGGAGTGGGAGGGTTATGGACCGGAGGAACGCAGCTGGGTTCCGGCGCGGGACATCCTGAGCCCCGAACTCATTCCCAAGTTCCACAGGGCACGGCCGGATCGTCCTGCGCCGCGACCCCGAGGCCGACACGCCCGCCGGCAATTCCATCAAGTCGGCGGGTTCCAACCCCCTTTGGTAACGCAGGGGGAGCGCCCACCTCCTCTTCAGGAAGCCGGTCCTGGGGAGGGGGGTAATGTAACATCCGAACCGCCGGTTCACCGGCTTACTGAGCCGTAGCTTTGTCTCCCCCTAGTGTGTCTGCGTATGTCATTGTCTGCCCCTAATGATTTAATAGGAATCACCTGTCTCTACCTCATGTGTCGCACTATTTAACCCAGCCGAACCCATACCACAGCGTCTGGTCACCACTATGCCACACCCTAATCTCACGAGTGTCTTTCTGTGTTTCTCCCCAAGGGCTAGCGGTATCTGCAGGCGAGGTAGTGTGACGCAGGACAGCTTCACACATATGGACTGACTCGGCCGTGGAGCAGTATTCCAGTCTCGTTTTGAGTTCAGCGTTCACGAACGCAATTCTCGTTTCTTGTGTTTCCGCCTGCAGACTGCGCCGGGAAATACCGCCCGCGGGGTGGATATTTTGAGTTTGTTTTTGTGTTGTCGTTTTTGTTGAAAGAGACTGAATCCTAATAAAAGACTGTTAATCCCTGCACCTAGTGTGTCTCATTCTAGGAGTCAGCATGACAGTATCTTACATTCCCAGCTCACGGTAGCTTACGGTTACAACAACCTAGTTGCTGTATCTCACATTCTTAGCTTACCGGGAGCTCACCTTAGCTGACGAGCTTACGGTCAAAAGCTTGTGTTTCCGTAGCCTTCAACATCTAAACTGAACTCTCAATCATATGACAGTCACACAAATGCATGTAATAGTAGAATGACATCACAGACCAACTTACGATTGTCAACTTATGATGCATGACTAAGAAATATAAAGCTTATGGCTTATGCAACAAACTTAATGCTTAATGCATTACTAATGAATAGAACAAGGTAGAATAAATGAAATAACAACAAATAAAATAAAATAAACACAGCCCTGCGATGGATTGGCACCATGTCCAGGGTGTACCCCGCCTAGTGCCCGAAGTCTCCTGGGATAGGCTCCAGGCCCCCCGCGACCCTGAATAGAAGGATAAAGCGGTATAGAAGATGAATGAATGAATGAATGAAAATAAACACAACAACAAATTCATAACAAGTACGATATGGCACTTACATTAGGCATTTGTAAATACACGCTAAACAAAAGGGATTATATACATTTACACGAAATAAATATTCATAAGCATCACTTAGCTACATAAGGCAGTATTTTAGCCACCTGGAATTAGCTTGTTAGTGCTAAACAACATTACTGATAGCAGTGTTATAAGCTAACCAAAATGGAGCCAAATACATATTAGCAACTATAACCTAAAGCTATCCAAAACAAGGTGAAATACATTAGAACATTTATAAACATCATTTCAACTCTATCATTTCAGTCTCATATCAAAAGAATTACCAAATCTGCCTTCTATCACCTAAGGAACATCTCCAGACTCAGGCCCTCACTCTCTGTTTCAGTAACAGAGACCCTCATCCACTCTTTCATCTCCTCTCGTCTGGACTATTGCAATGCCATCTTGTCAGGTCTGCCAAACAAAGCCCTGGATAGACTGCAATATGTCCAGAATGCTGCTGCAAGGGTTCTAACAGGCACTAGGCCCTCGCACCATATCACTCCCATTCTCAAACAGCTTCACTGGCTCCCCATTAAATCCCGCATCAGTTACAAAGTCCTCCTCCTCACCTACAAATCTCTCCATGGACTGGCTCCCCACTACCTTACTGATCTCCTTCACCCCTACACCCCTCTGAGGTCCCTGCGATCCTCTTCTAAGGGCCAGCTGATCGTCCCCCGCAGCAGACTCAAGACCTTTGGCGACAGAGCCTTTAATGTAGCTGCCCCCAATCTCTGGAACAAGCTACCCCCTCATGTCCAGTGTGCCCCCTCACTACCCCTGTTCAAAAAGTACCTGAAAACACATCTCTTCACAGAGGCCTTTGGCCTCTAGTCCCCCCCCCCCTGCACGTACATGATTACATTACACATGCCTCATACTGTAAAGCGACCTTGGGTATTTTGAAAGGCGCTATATAAAACTGAATTATTATTATTATTATTATCTGTAAACTCCATAAGGCATTAGCTTAGCCATCAGGAAATATCATGTTTGTGCTACATGAGGCAGCATGTTAGCATGATTTACCTAAACTATATAAATGGCATTGAAAGCCAATGTGTCACACAAGCTGACAGGAGCTAGCTGTAGTGAGGAAAATATTTACTAATATTAGTTTAATATTATCAGAATAAGAGTTATATAAGACTTAATAACTTACCCAGTGTAGCATGGGTCTATTCTCTGTTCAAAATGCTCCTGTTCGGCGTCTGAGTCACACAGTCTTCTTCTGAGGTAAATGTAAACTCCTCCCACTTTCCAGGACATTCTTAAGAGTTTCCTCGGATGTGTAAGCGCGTGCCATCTTCCAAAACGTGCAGAAAACTCACTGAATCTGAGTGTTTTCAAGCCTGTCTCTCTCTCTCTGTGTGTGTGTGTGTGTGTGTGTGTGTGTTGATCAGGCCGGTGTCCGGGGGCATGGCCTAGTATGTAAATTACCCGGACTGATTTCCGTGTGATTGGCGTGTGGGCATGTCCTGCCTCGGGTTATTAGCAGATAAGTGCAACAGAAATTCTGTGCCTCTCCTTGGTTTCATACGGATTACATAAACTGAGAATATTTGTTTTCAATGTGACTTGCATCATTTAAAAGTAGACACTTTAAGATATATTTCTCATTTCTCATTTCAGTTAATTTTAGTGAGGTGTTTCAAAAAGATTTTCACGGTGACTGAGGTTTCATATATGTGCATATATCCTCATATACTGTATGTGGGCAATTAGGATACCAATTACATGTGTTCGCACATAAGTTTTTTGCATTTTTTTTAAGTTAGTTCTTAGTTATTGCCTTGATAATAGAAAATATGAGCTAGGCATCATGTATGACAGTTGTCAAATCGAGATATGAGCTAAAATGACCAGATCCTGCCATAGGAGACATATCTTGTATGTACATATAGTGCTTATATGTGGATATAAAGAAGCAATACAGGAGACCTACAGTGGTGTGAAAAACTATTTGCCCCCTTCCTGATTTCTTATTCTTTTGCATGTTTGTCACACTTAAATGTTTCTGCTCATCAAAAACCGTTAACTATTAGTCAAAGATAACATAATTGAACACAAAATGCAGTTTTTAAATGAAGGTTTATGTTATTAAGGGAGAAAAAAACCTCCAAATCTACATGGCCCTGTGTGAAAAAGTGATTGCCCCCCTTGTTAAAAAATGACTTAACTGTGGTTTATCACACCTGAGTTCAATTTCTGTAGTCACCCCCAGGCCTGATTACTGCCACACCTGTTTCAATCAAGAAATCACTTAAATAGGAGCTACCTGACACAGAGAAGTAGACCAAAAGCACCTCAAAAGCTAGACATCATGCCAAGATCCAAAGAATTTCAGGAACAAATGAGAACAAAAGTAATTGAGATCTATCAGTCTGGTAAAGGTTATAAAGCCATTTCTAAAGCTTTGGGACTCCAGCGAACCACAGTGAGAGCCATTATCCACAAATGGCAAAAACATGGAACAGTGGTGAACCTTCCCAGGAGTGGCCGGCCGACCAAAATTACCCCAAGAGCGCAGAGACAACTCATCCGAGAGGCCACAAAAGACCCCAAGACAACATCTAAAGAACTGCAGGCCTCACTTGCCTCAATTAAGGTCAGTGTTCACGACTCCACCATAAGAAAGAGACTGGGCAAAAACGGCCTGCATGGCAGATTTCCAAGGCGCAAACCACTTTTAAGCAAAAAGAACATTAAGGCTCGTCTCAATTTTGCTAAAAAATATCTCAATGATTGCCAAGACTTTTGGGAAAATACCTTGTGGACCGACGAGACAAAAGTTGAACTTTTTGGAAGGTGCATGTCCCGTTACATCTGGCATAAAAGTAACACAGCATTTCAGAAAAAGAACATCATACCAACAGTAAAATATGGTGGTGGTAGTGTGATGGTCTGGGGTTGTTTTGCTGCTTCAGGACCTGGAAGGCTTGCTGTGATAGATGGAACCATGAATTCTACTGTCTACCAAAAAATCCTGAAGGAGAATGTCCGGCCATCTGTTCGTCAACTCAAGCTGAAGCGATCTTGGGTGCTGCAGCAGGACAATGACCCAAAACACACCAGCAAATCCACCTCTGAATGGCTGAAGAAAAACAAAATGAAGACTTTGGAGTGGCCTAGTCAAAGTCCTGACCTGAATCCTATTGAGATGTTGTGGCATGACCTTAAAAAGGCGGTTCATGCTAGAAAACCCTCAAATAAAGCTGAATTACAACAATTCTGCAAAGATGAGTGGGCCAAAATTCCTCCAGAGCGCTGTAAAAGACTCATTGCAAGTTATCGCAAACACTTGATGGCAGTTATTGCTGCTAAGGGTGGCCCAACCAGTTATTAGGTTCAGGGGGCAATTACTTTTTCACACAGTGCCATGTAGGTTTGGATTTTTTTTCTCCCTAAATAATAAAACCTCTCATTTAAAAACTGCATTTTGTGTTTACTTGTGTTATCTTTGACTAATAGTTAAATGTGTTTGATGATCAGAAACATTTTGTGTGACAAACATGCAAAAGAATAAGAAATCAGGAGGGGGGCAAATAGTTTTTCACACCACTGTATATGGCCTGTATATGCACATATATGCACCTCAATGTTGCCTACATGTGGCATATATACACATATATGCAGCATATATATTATCATATATATGCATATATACTGCATATAGGTTTCATATATGTGCGTATATCCTCATATAGGTGCGGATATATGCGCATATATACTGCATATAGGTTTCATATATGCGCATATATCCTCATATAGGTTCTTTCCATGTGGGTGCACATCTCAAAAACACGTAGCACAAGACAAGAGGCAAAATGCAAATGTTCACACTCCACATGTACTCTGTATGTTAAATCTACTGGATAATTGCTATTAACCTGCAATAGAAGACTGCAAGTAATACTGTATCAAAAATAAGTTCTTAGTGTTGCCTTCAGAATGCAATCCACTCACTAAGGCAAACACCACTGCAAAATCACTATTGGTCTGGTCATGACTGCCATATCCAGTAAGAGTTGTTCTCACTTCCTGGTAAACAAACAAAAAATAGTTTGGCCTTTGAATTTCAATATTTATACTGTAGTCTAGTGTGCAGTCAGCTAATGAAATTGCAATCTGTGCTAAAGAAATCTGTCTAGACCTTTTTACAAGCTCAGAACAGGGCTGGCTTTGAAGGTTGGACTGTAAGTTAAATTACATCACCAGTTTAGTGGCTGTCTCCTTTTGCACTTACAAGAAATATTGGGTGCCCTTTAGAATCTCAACATACGGTATGCTAGGTGATGAAGGAAAAAGTGAGAGAGGGAGAGTGAAAACTGAAAGTGTCAGAGTCAATAGGAAATTACCATGTAACACACTCTGCTTTTAGTGGAGGTTGGTTACCAGGGTAATTGGTTGAATATGTACCATCAATAATGTCAGGCCACCCAGATTATTTTCACTTCAATTTAAAAAATAAAAGGGTTTTGGCTTTGTTGATATTTCTGCTAAGCATTTTGGCTAAACTGTATAATCATGCATTTAATGTGAGCCATTACATCTGGTAGCAGTGCATCTAATTAAAATCCAAAAAGGAATATAAAACCCCACCAAAACGATGTATCACCTTAATAATTGCTAATCACACAATTGTAAATTTGCTTGAGCTCTAAGAATAAGGGGCAACACATTATCTAAATGGTCTATTTGAGACCATCTATAAACAGACAGATTGAGTCTATCTACAGTACAACCAATCATAAAAGTCTGGATAAGAGACTAATATGGCTGAATGGACATAATTAAAAACCAAGACCCAATATCTATTGAAATTTAATCACTGCTATTATTGCCAAACTTTCAATAAACTTTGCAGTTTTCAGCACTTTTCAAGTGATTAATGGAAAACTATAGCTAGGGGAAATGGGCATTTCATCCTGATGATGCCAGGAAAATAAAAAGATAAACTGGCTGAGCTATCAGTCAGGAGGGATGGTATACTCTGCATTTCCCTGTCAGTCATGGTGTACATAGGTATACAATCATATTCTTTTGAGAGTATGTGGAAAAGGGCAGATGATGCTTTCCTCTGTGTGTTACCCTACACTGTGATTAAGCAAGAGAAGTAGTTAGAAAAAGGTGAAGTAGCTGGTTTCATGTCTCTCAGAGGAAGCACATGGCAGCCCTCAACCAGTCATTTCTTTTTTTTTTAAACAAACCAAAATGTCAGTTCATTATGTTATAGGAGGTGATACAATTAATCTTATCTTCTTTCTATATGAATGAACAATCTTTGAAAATCTTAGTGTGCTAAAATGCTCTTGCACAACTGGAATGTGCTCCACTTCTATATATAGGGTATCAAGTTAGTTGATTGGATTTATGAATATTGATGACTAGTAGACTATTTAGTTAGCTTAGTACATATGTATGTATTTATTTTATTTCAAACATCCAGTAGCAAGAACAGTAACACAATAGAAATTCAGTTACAACTGTGAATCATCAAACATGTAGATCATACAGTCAAAATAAATAAATAAATAAATAAATAAATGTATTTATTCTACAAGGTGGAGAGAACCATGGAGACCAAGTTCCATAGTGCTCCTTATTAACAAGTGTGCAAAGCATCTTCCTTATGCAGTGCATCCACAGAAGCTATCTGAAGTCTCAGTGGCTCTACGAGGTCGCCCAGAGCCTGGATAATGGTCCCCCAGCCATAGTTCAGTGCAGCTAGAGTCCTCATGATCAAGGCATAAAAAGTTGAGCTGGGGAGAAGTGTTGCATGGAACAGGAGGCGCTTTAGAGGCAGAGGTGGCAGGGCGTGATCGAGGGCGTGTGGCAGGCTGCTTCCTTCAAGCAAAGTATTTTCTACACTTTCAGAATGCCATGTGTGACAGCAAACTGATGAGCCGTAATCAGGCCACGGAGCAGACAGACAGGCTAAACCAACCGTCTGCTAGCTGCGCCGTCACTCAGGGTTCACCATATTGAGACTGTGTCTGTTCCCTAAGCAAAAATGTAGAAAGACTCAAAGTCTGTTTCAATAATTTAGTTAACATAAAGACCACCAACTCGGATCACACTGAATGCGCAGCCGGCACCCCTGATCTGAAGCTAGGACTGTTAAATATTAGATCTCTCGCATCAAAAGCGGTTATTGTTAATGAAATTATCACAGATCAGGCGTTTGATATACTCTGTTTAACTGAAACATGGGTTAAACAGGACGAGTATGTAGCTCTAAATGAAGGTAGTCCTCCTGGATACAGCTACATACACCAGCCTCGGCTAACTGGTAGAGGAGGCGTCGCAGTTATTCACAATGATAATCTGTCTATCGTACAAAAACACGGACACAAATTTAACTCATTTGAAATTCTTTATAGTAACATAAGTGTATTTAAGTATATTAAGTCAGCTCAGTCGATTCCACTAATTATAATTTACAGACCTCCAGGGCCGTATTCTGAATTTCTTAGTGAATTTGCAGATTTCATCTCAAACCTAGTCGTTTCTGTAGACAAAGTATAAATTGCTGGAGATTTTAACATTCATTTTGAGAATCCAGAAGACCCTCTAAGAACAGCATTTATGTCCATACTGGACGCCGGTGGCGTAAATCAGTGTGTAGTAGGACCCACTCATAAAGCAGGTCACACTTTAGACTTAATAATATTTCTCAGATTAAGTATAAGAAATGTATTCACAATTCCACCGTCTGAAATTCTCAGATCACTATCTTGTCTCAATTCAAGTGTGACACAATGATAATATACGCACAGCACCGCGCTACCGTTTTAAACGTACATTCACATCAACTACCACACAGAGTTTTATCAGTAATCTCCCAGAATTACCAACTTCGATTAGATCACGGTCTGACCCCACAGAACTCGATCAGGCGACTGAATATTTAGAGTCGACATTCCGTTGTACCTTAGATAATGTAGGTCCAGCTAAAAGAAAAATTATTAGAGATAAGAAACTCACTCCCTGGTATAACAATCACACGCGCACTTTAAAACAGACGCTCGGAAATTAGAACGTAAATGGCGTCAAACTAAATTGTTAGTATTTCAAATAGCATGGAAAGAAAGCATCCTGAACTATAGGAAAGCTCTTAGTGTAGCTAAATCAACGTATCTCTCCACTCTTATAGAAGAAAATAAAAATAATCCTAGATTTTTATTTAATACCGTAGCCAAATCAACCAGAAATAAGACCACTACAGAAATCTCCACAACAACATCATGCAATAGTGAGGACTTCATGAACTTTTTTAATAATAAAATTGTAAATATCAGGCATAAAATTGAGGCTTTGAAACCAAACAATGTAATTGATACAGATGTTAACCTAGTCATTGACACCATTGATCATGCTATTCTTCTTCACACATTAGAAAATGTAGTAGGAATTAAGGGTACAGCCCTCTCCTGGCTCAGATCCTATTTGACCGATCGTTATCAGTATGTAGACTTAAATGGTGATTATTCTGCATGTTCTCTAGTGGAGTTTTGCGTTCCACAGGGTTCAGTTTTAGGCCCACTGCTTTTTTCCCTTTACATGCTTCCTCTGGGCAACATAATCCGTAAGCATGGTATTAGGTTTCATTGTTATGCTGACAACACACAGTTATATGTCTTAGCAAAACCTGATGAGAAAAACCAGCTTACTAAAGTTGAGCAATGTGTGCAGGACATAAGAAATTGGATCCTAATTAACTTCCTTCTGCTTAATCTGGATAAAACAGAAGTTCTAGTCATAGGGCCGCATACAGCTAGGAGTAAAATCTTAGATCACACAGTAACTTTAGATGGCCTTTCTGTTCCATCAAGTGCAACAGTAAAATACCTCGGCGTGATTATAGATTCCAGCCTTTCATTTGAAGCTCATGTAGATAATATCACCAGGATAGCATTCTTTCACCTGAGAAATATTGCCAAGATAAGAAATATATTGTCGCTAAACGATGCAGAAAAACTAGTTCATGCTTTTATCACTTCTAGGTTGGACTATTGTAATGCCTTACTGTCTGGTTGTTCAGTTAGGTGCATAAACAAGCTTCAGCCAGTCCAGAATGCAGCAGCGAGAGTCCTCACTAGAACCAGAAGATATGAGCACATCACCCATATCCTATCTTCACTACATTGGCTCCCTGTGAAATTTCGCATTGATTTCAAAATACTGCTTGACATATAAAGCTTTTAATGGTCTCTCATTGCAGTATCTGAGCGAATTGCTAGTGTCTTACGATCCGCAACGCCTACTTCGATCAACGGATGCAGGCTGCTTGTCAGTACCGTGTATTATGAAAACTACAGCTGGGGGCAGAGCTTTTTCTTACAAAGCACCAAAATTATGGAAAAGTCTTCCAAATAGTGTTCGGGACTCAGACGCAGTCTCAGTGTTTAAGTCACCTCAATATTTATGAGGTGAAAGAATGCTATCCTGGTGATATTATCTACATGAGCTTCAAATGAAAGGCTGGAATCTATAATCACGCCGAGGTCTTTTACTGCTGCACTTGATGGAAGAGAAAGGCCATCTAAAGTTACGGTGTGATCTAAGATTTTACTTCTAGCTGTATGTGGTCCTATGACTAGAACTTCTCTCTTATCCGGATTAAGCAGAAGGAAGTTAATTAGCATCCAATTTCTTATGTCCTGCACACATTGCTCAACTTTAGTAAGCTGGTTTTTCTCATCAGGTTTTGTTGAGACGTATAGCTGTGTGTCGTCAGCATAACAATGAAAACTAATACCATGCTTACGGATTATGTTGCCCAGAGGAAGCATGTAAAGGGAGAAAAGCAGTGGGCCTAAGACTGAACCCTGCGGAACGCCAAGCTCCACTAGAGAACATGCAGAATAATTACCATTTAAGTCTACTTAGTGATAACAATCGGTCAAATAGGATCTGAGCCAGGAGAGGGCTGTACCCTTAATTCCTACTACATTTTCTAATCTGTGAAGAAGAATAGCATGATCAATGGTGTCAAAAGCTGCACTGAGGTCAAGTAATACAAGCATAGTTACACAACCCTGATCGGAGGCCAATAGGAGGTCATTTACTACTTTAACGAGTGCTGTTTCTGTGCTGTGATGAGGCCTAAATCCTGACTGATACAGTTCATGAATGCCATTTCTATGTAGATATGAGCATACATAGCTGCTCCGCTACTATCTTTTCCAGAATCTTAGAGATAAAGGGGAGGTTTGATATTGGCCTGTAATTGGACAGCTGACAGGGGTCGAGGTCAGGTTTCTTAATTATTGGTTTTTTAACTACTAATTTAAAAGATTTTGGAACATAACCAATGCTGAGTGAGGAATTAATTATTCTCAACAGCGGTTCTGTTATTACTGGTACTATCTGTTTAAGAAAATTTGTCGGTATAGGATCTAATATACAGGTTGATGAATTTGCAGAAGAGATGAATAAAATTAGTTCATTCTCTTCAAGGGGAGTAAAGAATTCTAGGTTTGAATCTGACATGGCTAGGTTAACATCTGTATCAATTACAAACCGGATTCCAAAATAGTTGGGACAATAAACAAATTGTGAATAAAAACTGAATGCAATGATATGGAGATGGCAAATGTAAATTTTTTATTCAGAATAGAACATAAATCACGGAACAAAAGTTTAAACTGAGAAAATGTATCATTTTAAGGGAAAAATATGGTGAATCAAAATGTCATGGTGTCAACAAATCCCAAAAAAGTTGGGACAAGGTCATTTTCACCACTGTGTGGCATCTCCCCTTCTTCTTACAACACTCAACAGACGTCTGGGGACAGAGGAGACCAGTTTCTCAAGTTTAGAAATAGGAATGCTCTCCCATTCTTGTCTAATACAGGCCTCTAACTGTTCAATCGTCTTGGGCCTTCTTTGTCGCACCTTCCTCTTTATGATTCGCCAAATGTTCTCTATAGGGGAAAGATCTGGACTGCAGACTGGCCATTTCAGTACCCGGATCCTTCTCCTACGCAGCCATGATGTTGTGATTGATGCAGAATGTGGTCTGGCATTATCTTATTGAAAAATGCAGGGTCTTCCCTGAAAGAGATGACTAGATGTTGTTCTAGAACCTGAATATATTTTTCTGCATTGATGGTGCCTTTCCAGACATGCAAGCTGCCCATGCCACATGCACTCATGCAACCCCATACCATCAGAGATGCAGGCTTCTGAACTGAGCGTTGATAACAACTTGGGTTGTCCTTGTCCTCTTTGATCCGGATGACATGGCGTCCCACATTTCCAACAAGAACTTCGAATCGTGACTAGTCTGACCACAGAACAGTCTTCCATTTTGCCAAACTCCATTTTAAATGATCCCTGGCCCAATGAAAACGCCTGTGCTTGTGGATCTTGCTTAGAAATGGCTTCTTCTTTGCACTGTAGAGTTTCAGCTGGCAATGGCGGATGGCACGGTGGATTGTGTTCACTGACAATGGTTTCTGGAGGTATTCCTGAGCCCATTCTGTGATTTCCTTTACAGTAGCATTCCTGTTTGTGGTGCAGTGTCGTTTAAGGGCCCGGAGATCACAGGCATCCAGTATGGTTTTACGCCCTTGACGCTTACGCACAGAGATTCTCTGAATCTTCGGATGATATTATGCACAGTTGATGATGATAACTTCAATGTCTTTGCAATTTTTCGCTGGGTAACACCTTTCTGATATTGCTCCACTATCTTTCTGCGCAACATTGTGGGAATTGGTGATCCTCTACCCATCTTGGCTTCTGAGAGACACTGCCACTCTGAGAAGCTCTTTTTATACCCAATCATGTTGCCAATTAACCTAATTACTGTTAATTGGTCTTCCAGCTCTTCCTTATGCTCAAATTTACTTTTTCCAGCCTCTTATTGCTACTTGTCCCAACTTTTTTGGGATTTGTTGACACTGTGAAATTTGGAATCAACATATTTTTCCTTTAAAATTATAAATTTTCTCGGATTAAACTTTTGATCTGTCATCTAAGTTCTATTCTGAATAAAATATTGACATTTGCCATGTCCACATCATTGCATTAAGTTTTTATTCACAATTTGTTTAGTGTCCCAACTTTTTTGGAATCCGGTTTGTACATTGTTCGGTTTCAAAGCCTCAATTTTATGCCTGATATTTACAATTTTATTATTAAAAAAGTTCATGAAGTCCTCACTATTGCATGATGTTGTTGTGGAGATTTCTGTATTTGTATCTGGAATTTGGCTACGGTATTAAATAAAAATCTAGGATTATTTTTATTTTCTTCTATAAGAGTGGAGAGATACGTTGATCTAGCTACACTAAGAGCTTTCCTATAGTTCAGGATGCTCTCTTTCCATGCTATTTGAAATACTAACAATTTAGTTTGATGCCATTTACGCTCTATTTTCCGAGCGGTCTGTTTTAAAGTGCGCGTGTGATCGTTATACCAGGGAGCGAGTTTCTTATCTCTAATAATTTTTCTTTTAGCTGGAGCTACATTATCTAAGGTACAACGAAATGTCGACTCTAAATATTCAGTCGCCTGATCGAGTTCTGTGGGGTCAGACGGTGACCTAATCGAAGTTGGTAACTCTGGGAGATTACTGATAAAACTCTGTGTGGTAGTTGATGTGAATGAACGTTTAATACGGTAGCGCGGTGCTGTGCGTACATTATCACTGTGACACACTTGAATGGAGACAAGATAGTGACCTGAGATAATTTCAGACAGTGGAATTGTGAATACATTTCTTATACTTAATCTGAAAAATATTATTATGTCTAAATTGTGACCTGCTTTATGAGTGGGTCCTACTACACACTGATTTACGCCTACGGAGTCCAGTATGGACATAAATGCTGTTCTCAGAGGGTCTTCTGGATTCTCAAAATGAATGTTAAAATCTCCAGCAATTAACACTTTGTCTACAGAAATGACTAGATTTGATATGAAATCTGCAAATTCACTAAGAAATTCAGAATACAGCCCTGGAGGTCTGTAAATTATAATTAGTGGAATCGACTGAGCTGATTTAATATACTTAAGTACACTTATGTTACTATAAAGAATTTCAAATGAGTTAAATTTGTGTCCGTTGTTTTGTACGATAGACAGATTATCATTGTAAATAACTGCAACGCCTCATTCTCTACCAGTTAACCGAGGCCGGTGTGTGTAGCTGTACCCAGGAGGACTAGCTTCATTTTGAGCTACATACTCGTCCTGTTTATCCCATGTTTCAGTTAAACAGAGTATATCAAACGCCTGATCTGTGATAATTTCATTAACAATAACCGCTTTTGATGCGAGAGATCTAATATTTAACAATCCTAGCTTCAGATCAGAGGTGCCGGCTGCGCATTCAGTATGATCGGAGTTTGTGGACTTTATGTTAATTAGATTATTGAAACAGACTTTCTGAGTCTTTCTACATTTTTGCTTAGATCGGGGAACAGACACAGTCTCAATAAGGTGAACCCTGAGTGACGACTCTATGCAGCTAGCAGACGGTTGGTTTAGCCTGTCTGTCTGCTCCCTGGCCTGGGCTCTGGATTGTCACCGATTAACTAGACCTCTACTGAGACTATGAGCTATACTACAGGAAATGAGAGCAGCACCTTCCCGAGTGGGATGGACACCGTCCTGCCCTAACAGGCCAACTTTGCCCTCAAAGGTCTTCCAGTTATCTATGAAGCCCACATTATTTTTGGAGCACCACCTGGACATCCAGCGGTTCAGCGACAATAACCTGCTGTAAGCTATGTCGCCACGTCTCATTGGGATGGGACCAGAGCATATTACTTCATCGGACATCGCCTTCGCTAATTTAAACACCTCTGTAAAGTTACTCTTACTACTCTCTGACTGACGAAGGCGTATATCATTAGCTCCAGCATGTACCACTATCTTAGAGAACCTGTGCTGTCCTAGAGCCCTAAGATTACCTGCTATGTCCCGTGCTCTGGCTCCTGGGATACACCTAACCACTGCCGCTGGCGCCCCTAAAGGTCTAGCTAATTTCACGTGCCTCAGTATAGAGCCTCCTATAACCAGAGGTCTTTCAGGTTTCTCAGCGGGTGCATCACTGAGGAGAGCAAACCTGTTGGACACGTGAAGCGCAGAGGAGGTGTGCTCCGGTGGCCTAGCCTTAGCGTTAGCTTTGGCTGAACGAGTATGCCGTCGAGTCGTCACCCACTCGCCCCGCTGTGAGGGCTCTAATGCCGGAGTCGGGGTCTGATTATCTCCGCCTGTGGCACCCAGACTGTCCGCTACGGGAATAACGCTGCTCCCACACTCTCTAACACTCTCTAAAGTCTGGATGCGCTCCTCTAACGCTGATATCTTCTCCGTCAGAGTGCTAACTAACACACACCTATCACAAATAAAATTATCGCTAATGACGGAGGAAGAATGTCTAAACATCCTGCACTCTACAGACTGAACGAGCTGAATGGTAGACATGATAACGTACCTCTGTGTCGGAGTTTTAGTTGTTTAGAGATGAATTCCGTTTGTTGTTCTTAGACGAGGAAACTCGCGCGTTCTCCAAAAATTGCAGAAAAAAGGCGAAGCCTTTTTATAGTATGGAGATGTAAAAGCTATTTGTTATTAATATTGTTATTGTATAAAGCGATGTAATTTAAACGTTGAAAACTGAAACAAACGCAAAACTTTCGCAGCAACGATACGAAAACAGGAGGCTACGTCACCAACAGGAAGCTCAGATAAGTGTATGTTGTTAAAGTATTTGTGGATATGTATGTAATGACGCGGCTTGCGCGAGGGGCAGAGCCGCACATAAACTGTTCAGAACAGGCCGGGTCGTGATACCGCGAGACTCCGTTTGATCACTCGGTCGCACCAGTAAAAGGTGTCAGTGCCAAAGACAAAGCGCGCTGGAGAAGACACAAGCAAAGCCCAAGCCTCTGTCTGTCTAAGACACCGGAGAGAGAGTGAGGGAGAGCGAAAAGTGCACAAAGCACAAACTCTACTCTCTCTCTTCCTATAAATCCTCAGTAAAGCCATAAGTCCCGAGAGGATCTTTATTTTTTTGTTTTAGTTTCCAGAATCCCGTCCATTCTCGCATAGACGGCGGAGCTCTGGTTATTTTGTGTTTTCAGTTTTCTTTTGAAAAAAGATTCATTACAAAACAATGAAAGACATGACAATCCCTCGGTTTAAATGGTCTTGAAATTTAATTTCCTGATAGTAGGCTATTTGATAGTGTTAACTATGCGAATGTCCTGATTCGTGAATATGCCAACATATATTATTTAAAACGAAAAATGTGCAGGTCCGTGCAGAGATGTTTAAAGGGGCGGGTGCTCAAAGTTAAAAAAGATAGAACATGCTGAATAACAACAACTCACATTCATAATGAATATAATATGGAATAGCATCATACTGTATGACTGTCATCAGGTCGGGACAATGCAAAGCAAATGTAGCCTATGTTATACCTGATCGCGTACAATGTTGATTGATTATTATATTATTAGTAATAATTTTTAAAAATCTATACACATAAAACACACAAACATGCACATGCAGTGCTTATTAAATGTTTACACTGTAGAGATACAATAATTTTACTGCTATAAAATCAGCATTTCATCTAATTTGAAATATAAACCTAATATTATCTGTTACTTAATATATTTTCTTTAAAAACAGTGTTTTTTATATCATAAATATAATAATCCATAATTATGTGGATATCCATATTAGATGGCTTTTAGTGAAATAAAACTCTAACTTACTTTAAAACTAAACATGTTCCCTAAAACGGTGGACACAGAGCTACAGACCCCCCTGTAACCCCCTTACCCAGTTAGCTAGCAGTTAATGACCACCACTACTTGTGCAGTTCTTAAAAGGACAGGTAATGTTTGTCGCGCTGTTGCACAAACAGCATGCTCATTTATTTCAATTCATTTGTTGTTATAGACTATAGTGTGCGCTGTACACCATATTTACTGTTTTGTTACAGTCTGCACCTTCCAGTTAATCTGCCTGCTTCTCCTACAGTTCCGCACCGCCCAGCCTGCAAAAATGCGCATGCACTTTGCGTGCTCGTACCCGGCTCGTAACGAGTGCGCTCTGCCCTCAAGGGCGAGCATTGGTTAATGGCAGGCATGTGACTGATGCAAGCCAGATCCTTTTATTTAGCAAAATTGAGATTAATAGTTACATTTTATTGTTGAGGGGTAAAGACAGGGCTCCATACGCACTTACACATAAAAAAAAAAGGGCACTTGAGGCATGCTGGAGGAAAGGGGCGGGTGCTTGAGCACCCGCCGCCCCCCCTCTGCACGTGCCTGTGTGTGTGTGCGTGTGTGTGTGTGTGTGTGTACAGTATATACAACGTGACCGCGCGCTCAGTTACAGCTCAGTCCCTCTTCTCACCTTTGATAGGTGTGAAGTTATCAAACCGGTTTCGGATGGGGGGAATTGGCACAATTGAGGGGTTTAAAACTATTTAACAAGACCGTGACGTCTCTGCCTAAAATGTATTTCTCCAGCAAAACAAATAATAAATAGAAATAAAATGTTTAATATTAATAATATTGATCTTAGCTGGATGGTCTAATTCTCAAAACCGTTTAACCTAAAGAAAGACTTAACACACTATAACTAGAATATTTACAAAACTGAAAGGTAATAAAAAACAACAATTCATAACTCAAAAAGATCATATTATGTGTTTATATATTTTTTTAGATCTTAAATAGACATGAATTAACTATATATATATGCTGGACACAAACAGCAAAAAACATGATGAAAAGCAATAAAGTGCTTAGGGCTTTGTTAATCGGCCTTGTTAATAGTTTTTAAAACCACCAATTCTACGAATTCCCCCATCAGCGAAACCTATCATGAATGAAAGGTGAGGAGAGGCATTACAGTGGGGGTTCTGTGGGTCTCCAAACTCAGAAGGCTACGTGTCAGCCGATAACTGCTCGTTTGATCTTCTGGTTACAGCGGGGCGCCGACAGCTGATGAGCGTATAGTGGCCTGTACAAGCCAAGCTCTTCCCCAAAAAATAATGTGAATGTCTGCAACAATCACTATCCATTACATTTTTTTTTTTTTTTTGTAATTAATCATGAATATATAAATTATATTTTCTTTACACATAATATTTTCATTATATATACACGGGCATCGCTAGGCCATTTTTAGGGGGGCTTCCATCGTCCGCTTTATATTAATTTAAAGAATTTTTTCATATTTTTTATGTCTGCCAGTTTCCAACAAAAAAGCAGCAGTATTGTCAAAGAATCAACAGATAAATATTTAATATTATTGGCACCCACACAGTTTATTCCATTGTCCAGCCTCATAGGTGTGTTGTTAATATTGCTAATCAATGTAAGTTTAAAGTTATATGTTGTTTTCTGGTTAAATTTTTCTGATTGTACCTGTACATAGAAAAAAGTTTATACGGTAAACACACACACAATTCTTAAATCATCGTGTTCACCCATGCACTGAAGAAAAGAACTTGTAAGATTTACTTGATAAAATCCTCTTAACAATTTGCACACATAGATTTTAAGTAAATTTTATTGCTCCAATATTAAGTAAAACTCACCCGTAATTGTCAGGTAAAATCTATTTAATAATTAAATTAACAATCAAAGAAATCAAGTAAAAGTTACATCATTATATTTAATGCACAAATTAGATTTATTTAAAATAATCAAGTAAAGTTAATTAATTCCCAGATAGCACACACACGTCGCAGAGACAATGCTCCCTAATGCATGTTACAATGACCAAATATGATAATAAATAAATAAACCACACACTCAGCTAATAATAAAACACAGATTCGTTTATTTTTATAAAAAATACATTGGATAACAAGCAAACATTTTATTAATTTATACAAAAATGAGATAACAGTAACTTACAAATGAGGTCTCAATTTGAAAAGATGTACAAAACATAAAACACCACAAATAAGTATTAATCATAGAAACAAAATTAAACACCAACAGAAACGTTTTGTACTTTATAACTGTACGTTATGATTTTTAAATATGACCGTTAGATACGTTGGTCAGGAAACTCCTGAAGTCAGATGCAGACACACTTTCAGTCACAAACTGCTGTGAAAAAATACAGAGATAGATATTCAATTACAATTCATGATATTTAATTTAGCAAATAAACAATATTTATACTTTGTTCCTCTCGCTTCACAACTCATGAGAACAGACAGAAACCAGAACCGAACCGTAGATTAAGGAAAAAGTGAGAAGCAATAATCATGTGTGGAAAGATTAAGCATGCAAGGTCACAGGATGACTACTTCTTTTTCTTGTCTGCAATGCGATTTAGACAAATTAGAGCTGCTGTCAATACTGTATGAACATATGTACATACAGGTTCTTTACAGTTGAAATTTAACTCGTAACTCATTAATTAAATTCGGATTCAGAAATAAACGTTTATTGCTAGTGCTCTTTTACCATTTAATGCTTTAACGCACACGACTCAGTTTGTTCAGAAATGGCATCTCACTGGCGAACCTTTCTCTGAACACGCCGTTTTCACGAGGGGTGGGAGTAAGAAACACACATCTCGGTTTATTAATCTGCGAGCTCGGTTCGTTATTATTTATTTACTGTATTTATTTACCACAGGACCCCTGGGGGGCTCCGTAGGTTCAGGTTTTTACACGAAAACCGTGTTTTGTGAATATCCACACTATTAAAAACTGAAATATTGCTAATTGTACGTCCTGAGATTAAGATGAACATTAATTGGGAGTCATGAAAACGAGAATCACATCCAAAACAGAAAGGTAAACTTACCTCGAACACGACAAACTCCAGCTCCAGCCACGCCGTGTAGTACCTCCATGATGATCCACAACCGACTGATCCACAGCGCGGGCACAGCGTCTCCAAACACGCATGCGCGGTTTAATTTGGACACATTTTCGGCTTCAGTAGACACACAATACTTCAGACTGAAACACGACTGCCCCCTACAGGTAATGAAGGGCATTTTCACAGCTTCCTGCACACAGCCGCGCAAAGCCGCGGCAAGTCACGGGATCCCTTTTCTCGAAACGTGCGTTTTTAATGGCGACATCTGTAGGATCGGTGACAAGGGAGGTGTGTTGCCTGTCTTTTACAGAAAACCTACGCCAGATCCCGGTAGACGGTGGGGATGGCGTTGGTGTCGACGTCGGGGGCCTCGGACTCCCTAGAGCACGTCCCAGCCGAAGCCCTAAGGCAGAGTTCAGTACGGGTCGCGCCCCACTGTAGAATCCTGCTCTGGGTCCATGAGATGAGAGGATCATGTTGGATTAACCAGGGATATCCTAGGATGATGGGTGGTGATGATACGGTGGTGAGGTGGAATCTGAGCTGTTCTTGATGTTGGTCAATGAACAAGGTGATGGGTTGGGTTTGCGCGGTGATGGGGCTAGATGAAAGGGGCCGACCGTCAACGGATGTAATTCGTTGATCAATTCATAGAGCGAGCTGGATCAGCCCTTCCAGCGTGGCGGGGAGCTCTCGTCCGGCGAGCTCGTCTATTATTCATTTATTTATTTAGCCAAGCATTTTTATAAATAGATTTGTAAAGGTAAAGGAACAGATCTAGGGGACTCATGGACGCAGAGTATTATGATGAACTGGTATGTATAGATGCTGTCTTCCTCACTCTCATTTGTTCACTCAGGTTTGTTGACGGTGAGGTGATTGTTTGCTTGACATCTCAGGGAGCCCTCATGTTTGTGTTTCCTTCTGGCTCTCCCTTTTAGTTATGCTGTCATAGTTAGTCCTGCCGGAGTCCCTGCTTGCACTTTCCAGTAAATATGCATTCACATTATACATTATGTGACTGTGACCATACCTAACTGCCATCTCTCCTCTTCTTCTCTTCCTCCCCCTCTTTCTCTTTCCTCTCTCCCCCTGTCTCCCCCTTTCACTCTTTCTCTCTCTCTGTCAAGCTACACATGTCATTCCTGAGCTGCCAGTGATCCAGACTCCCTCTGCCCTCCGAACCTGTCTGATCCATCCTGGTGCCCCGTTTCTGGTTGGAGGTCTCGTCGCATGGATGCCCCATGTGTCTCTTTGGGAAGCGTTTGGCGTCTGGGGATGATTCTATCTACTTAGAAGATGGTTCTGGCCTCGACTGGTGTTGTCAGCTGTTTCTCTGAGGACTTGACAATTCGATAGTTCAGGACTGGAACTTTCTACAAGTCTATCTGAGTCTCCAATAACTACCTGGACTCCATTTTAACATAAATTAACATCAACTATTATAGCTGAACTGCCTGCTATCTGTTTCACCCAAATGAGGATGGGTTCCCTGTTGAGTCTGGTTCTTCTTAAGGTTTCTTCCTATTACCATCTCAGGGAGTTTTTCCTTGCCACTGTCGCCCTCGGCTTGCTCACCAGGGACTATCTGACCATTTTGATTCATACACATTCACATTCCATACAAACTCAAATAATTCTTTTGATTGTGTAAAGCTGTTTTGAGACAATGTCAATTGTTAAAAGCGCTATACAAATAAAACTTAATTGAATTCAAGCCAGCCCCTTGTAGAAAGATGTCCGGAGCGCGGCGTCCCCCCAGGTGGTCTGTACGGCGAGGGTGCGGAATTCGGCGGTGTACTGGCTCACGGAAGATCCTCCCTGCCGCAGGTGTAGAGCTTTGTGTCGGTCTCCACCTCGCCTGCTGGGTGTTCGAAGGTAAGCCTGAGTTGACGGGTGAACTCATTGTATGAGTGGGCGGTGTCCGTGTCTGCTTTGAGAACTGTCGTGGCCCACTCAGCTGCCTGCCCTGATAGCAATGAAACGAGTAGAGCAATGCGTAGCCGATCGGTGGAGTACTTGGTGGAGTTGAACTCAAACACCAGATCGAGCGCTGTTAGAAACACACTGCACTTCCCGTCCGTGCCATTCCATTTTTCTGGTAATGATAGAAAAACGTCAGAAGGGGAAGGGGAGGGGGGAATGTGGTTCTGCGGCCGACGCGATGGGAGGCCGGCTAGCCGCGCTAGCAACAGCCGCACGGAGATCCGCGTTCTCCCGCCTGAACTCCGCAACCTCGCGGTGCAAGGCCGCGACGTCTTGGATACCCTGGTGAAGAGTAGCGATCTCTCTGGTTAGCTTATTGATTAGCACAACATGCTGATCCACCATGTCACATGGATAGGATAACCACGCAATTTATTCTAAGGACTCTCACGAAAGGGGAGCAAGGGAAAAACACAAATTTAACCCACGTCCTATAAATACACACTCAAGATCAGAAAGCAAAAACCCAAGAAAGGTGAGTACTCACAGTTTCGTAGATTGACGACCTGAACCGACATGGGCCGAACTCAATGACTGAGCAATGTGAAGTGGTTTGTTTACTCCTCTTATACTTCCTGGTTCGCGACCTCATTACTTCTGGGTCCTAGTGCTGGTCGTGGATTGAGTGTGCGTGACAAATATACCAATTTCTTTTCTGGGCTACATACATGTTTTAAATGTTTTCCACTAGACAGAAGTTACTGTATATGTTTTGAAGGGAAGATCCATCTTCCACCCAGAATGTACATGGTGTTCTCATATACCACATGGAATTGTATCATGAATTATATCATGTATATTTTAGAGACCCACCCTTCTTTCTCCTGTAATCCATTTGAATGAGACATGAATTAGCACTGTTTGAATTCTAGAACCTGCTGTGTGCTTGGCAGGCACAATTCAATATGGCTCATCCAGAGATGTGCCAATCAACACTATTAGCACTACAGGACAACTTAGTAGGCATAGACTATGCTCACTGGAGGTGAAAAGCACAGGACTTGATTACTGACTTTTTTAGTCTTTTGACAAAATAATTGTTGGTGGTTGTTGATGGTTGTTGATTTATGTTGAAGAATACATTTAGAAATTTGATAACAGTATTAATCTAAAGCTTAGATTAGTCATTGACCATTTTAATAGGAACACCTCTACCCATGTATATTCAGTCTAATTACCCAGTTAAGACAAATTTTTATTTAATAAATATCTGATAATTGATTGAACTAATTTGATAATTGCCTGAAGGTGAAGATAAAAAATTAATGTATTTTAACATATACATTTTTCAATTTTGTTCTTCCCACATTGTTAAAAATGTTGCAGTCAGAGCACATGCGCCCATTAAGAACAGAGGGTTAACCCTCAAGTGGGGTGCTACTGGTAACTGGAAGACTTTGTAATGATTTGAGTTTTTAAGAGCACCCAGAATGCACATGCAGAATGTACTTCCACCCAGAATGTACATTGCTCAATGGCCCAATAAAAGCACCTTGCAAGTGCAAAGCATTGTACCAATAACCTTCTGGGCCCGGTTTCTCAAAAGCTTCTTAGTAGTTACTTCTAAGTAGTTCTTAAGTTGTACCTTAACCTCTCTCTTAATGTTATGGCGCATTTCCCGAAACGTTCTTATGCTAAGTATCCCTTAGCTAAATCACACATTTGTAAGGATTGTCTCGACCAACCTTAACTCATTCTTAGCATAGTTTCAGCGCGGGACACTAGTCGCCGCCACTGAGCAGCAGTCTTTATAAATCAGCGGTGTATGGAAGCACATTATGCATCAAAGTCGTATTAATGATGGAATATACTGTAAGCCTGTTTATGATAAATTTTATATCAGTACTAATAGAGTGACTTTTAATTAGCCTATTTCATAATGTGACTAATGCATTCAAATTGTCCATCACTTTTAACATCACTAATAATATTGTAGCGTTTTACCGCCCGAAAGGATCTTGGCGAGACGAGTGAGCTAACTTGCTGCCCAATGCAATGGCTGGGAGTACTTTATTTAGCACAGCACTGTATAGCATGAGCAGCACATTCACACGAGATAGCACACATACCTAACACACCCAACATGGCCGAAACCCCTAATCACCTAAACAACTTTCCCTAAGAGGGTGAACACATAGAAAACCTCCCGCGAGGCATGATGGTCGTCAGTTGCCGCCCTGCCTACGCCACACTGCACCCACCCGAGCTGCGACTGTCCCCGTGCACGATGAATACCTCAGTCTCTGAGGCGTGAAGGCGGTCCGCGCTGGCATTGTGAAAGCCAGAGTGCTTCTGTGGGGGATGGAGGAGCGCAAACATTGTCCTGAGGCGGTCCGGCCTCCGCAGAGTTCGATGTTTCGCTGGCATGTGGCTGGTAGGGAGTGAGACGGTCTCGGTGCAGCACAACCACTCGCGCTCGCCCCGCCAACCGTACCCGGTAGACAACATCGGAGAGCTGTGCAATTACCGTACAGGGGCCCACCCAGTGGGACATAAGCTTGGGTGAGAGCCCTCTCTTCCTTCCGGGAGAATACACCCATACCTGCTCTCCAGTAGCAAAGTCTTGCTCCCGGCTGTGAGTGTCATAGACACAGCACTGCTTAACCCTCTGAGGTCCGCGAACACATATATGCGTTTTGAGGCATTTTCCCCTGATGACGCCAATAAGAACTTAAATTACACTTCCATTTTTGATCGTACAGACAAGATCTATATATTAATCGAATCTGTAACGTGTCTACTTTTTTTTGTATGCACACATGTTAAAAATAAAACTTTGTGCATTAATAAAATAAACCGGGTGCGCTTTCAGCCGTCTCAGTCTCTGCGAAAATCTTTTTGAAACACGTCACTAAAATGAACTGAAACTCCGCGAATACTGCACACACAGACATGAGAAATATATCTATAGAAAGCTTAAAGGGTCTACTTTTAAATGATGCAAGTCACAGTGAAAACAAATAATCTGTTTTTATGTAATCCGTATGAAAGTAAGGAGTGGTACAGATTCTTCTGTATCGGCTCATTACAGCTAATGCGCTCCCGCCTCCCTGCGCGCGCTGTTCATATGGAAATGAACTGAGGTGAGCCAGGTAATCACGTACACGCCCCCATGGCATAAAACAACAAGCTTCATCATAGAGTTACTTACTGTTTCTGCGTTTGAATGATGTCACGCTACACAGGTGAAGAAGCGCTTCAGATGGTTCTGGACAGCGATGAAGAATTTACTTTCTCATCAGAGGAAGAGCAAGACTCAGATGAGGAACGTCTTTATTTTGAACAACGTCTGGACTCAACGGAGGATGTAATTCCTGATGAGTAAGTCTTTTATTCTCACCATCATTGCTCTATATTTTATATGTACATTTGGAAAATACTAAATGCCAGCAAGAGTAAAATTGGTTAAAATATGAAATATGTATGTTACTTACAAGCCCGCAATAAAATCTGATTACGATCTGTCTAAAGTTTTATTTATTTATTTATTTATATATATACACGTGTTTTGTATTGTTTATACCGTGTTTCAAATGGTCAAATTGTTCACCAGCTGTTGTTTGCGAATGATTGTATGCGCGTCCATTCTTCAAGTTTCAATTTTCTTTTTTGTTTAGGCCTGTGGCTGCATCACCGACGCCGTGCACAAGAAAGTCACGTGAGTGTCGTTCAGTTTCGAGTTCGCTGGAGAACCATGAGTAAGTGCACATTCAGTATATCATAGATGTTAGTTAACACTGGCGTCCGCCAAGTGTTTACGCACCAACTCATGAACCCGGAACAGTTTGTCTCTCAACGAACAAAAATAATCCAAACCAGGCTTTGGGGGTAAATCCGGCTGTGGAGGTGGTCAGAATACAAGGTCCACGGGAGTGCGCAGCTCGTGGCCAAACATTAGAGCAGCTGGAGTTAGCTGTGATGACTCTTGCACTCCTGTGCCGTATGCCCAGAGCACAAGAGGCAAATGTTCGTCCCAGTCCCATTGCCGATCGCTAGTAAGCATGGCGAGTTGTGTGGTGAACGTCCGATTAAACCGTTTCACGAGTCACTTTGTGGATGAAGTGGGGTGGTGCGGGTCTTTTTCACCCCGAGGTGCTCGCACATCGCCGCAAACACCTCCGCCTCAAAGTTGCGCCCCTGATCGCTGTGTAACTGCTCCGGGGCGCCGAATCAGCTGAACACCTCACCCACCAGAACTCGAGCCGTGGTGGAAGTGCTCTGGTCAGGCACAGCAAAAGCCTCCGGCCATTTCGTGAAATAATCCATGACTACCAGCACATAATGGTTACCGCGATTCAAAATGGGAAACGGGCCAAGAATGTCCACACCCATGCGCTGCATAGGTGCCCCCACCCGAAAGTCCTGCAGCGGTGCTCGCGAGCGCTGGGTAGGGCCCTTCCTTGCCATGCAGAAGTCACATCTGTGAACAAAGAGTTCGCTATCAGTATGACAGCCCGGCCTGAAGAAGTGAGCCCGCAAACGGCGCAAATTTTTAGTTACTCCAAAGTGTCCTGAACCTGCATGCCCATGAACCATCCCCAGCACACATGCCCACAAAGTCTTCAGTACCAGCAGCTGAAAACATTCGCCAGCGCCCCATGGCCGTTCCCAGCGGTGGTAGAGTAAACCTTCCCGCAACGCTAGGCGGGTAAACTGCGAGTGGAGAGCCTTAACCTCTGTAATCCGGTCTCAGGCCCGCTTTAACCCAACCCAGTACCTGATGCAAACCCGGGACATTCTCCTGCTCGGCAATGAGCTGATCACTGTCCAGCTGTGGCACAGGCGAAGAGACTTTAGAAGATGCCCTAGACGAGGCAGTAAATCAGCTGCATGCCGGCTCGGTCGGCTGATCACCCCAGGGGGGGTCCAGAGGATTGAGCGGGGTGAATGTTGTGGATTGGTGGTTTCGGAGGTTGGTCTATGTCACAACCGCACACGCGCTCTTCAACCCGCTCGCAATACCGACAACGCGCTTCGTTGCTCTTTAAAACTGAGCAGCCAAACTAGCGAAGCGTGATCAGTCCGTAGCAAGAAAGGTTGCCCGTATAAGTACACCCGGAAATGTTTTAACGCTGCGATGACCGCTAACAGCTCGCGCCGCGTGACGCAGTAATTCCTCTCGGGTCCAGGGTCTCGGGTCGGCTGAAATAAGCGACAACACACTCTTGGTTACCAGAAACCTGAGACAGTACAGCCCCCAGCCCTACATCGCTCGCGTCCGTGTCAAGGATGAACGTGCGCGATGCATCCGGATAATCAAGAACAGGACACGTGATCAAAGCTTCACGCAACTGAGCGAAAGCACGCACATGTACAATGTCCAAGCGAAACGGCTGGTTCTTTTTTGTTAGCGCGTGCAGCGGGCTTGCGATCGTAGCGAAGTCTTTTATGTACCGGCGATAATACAAGGCTAAGCCAAGAAAGGTGCGTACCTGTGACACATTGATCGGTTCAGGCCAATTTCGTACTGCAGCAATTTTGGCTGGATCGGTAGCAATCCCTCGAGCACTAATTATGTGACCCAGAAAAACGGTCTCTTGCCGCAACAGCTGGCACTTTTTAGGATTGAGCCGCAAATTCGCCCGCCGGATAGCCAGAAATACATCCCGTAGAGAACGCAGTTTTCGGTCGGGCTTCCGGGGTGAGCTCTACTTGCCTGTACCCGCTGCGGAGACCCAACGAGCTAAACCAAGCCGAGCCCGCGACATGTTCCAGCGCATCATCTATCCGCGGCAACGGATAAGACACCTTCCGAGTTACCTCGTTTAGCTGCCGGTAATCGACACAAAACCGCCAAGAAGTGTCCTTTTTATGCACGAGCACAAACGGTGAAGACCACGGTCCGGATGCTGGCTCAATGACATCCGAGTCGGCCATCTCACGCAGCTTCTGTTCGGCAACAGCCCGTTTAGCTAATGGAAGTCGTCTCGGAGCAACTGAACAGGAGCTGCGTTTCCAGTATCGATCGTGTGCTGCACCAAATTAGTATGGGTGCATTCGCGCTCATCTACCGCGTATATATCCGCGAACTTGTGAAGGAACGACCTCAAAGTATCTGTCTGTGTTGGATTCAACCCCATGATGGTCGTCAGCCACCCCGCCTACGCCACAATATTAAACAGGTGGCAAACAATTTGGCAGCGATACAGAGTGTTGTTGTGTTAAACCGAAGACGGCGCCGTCCGCGGAGCCGTGTGGTTCATGTACATTTTTCCTTTAGGCAAAACTTCAGCCCTTTTCATATTTTGTTATGTTTTTGTCATGTCCAGCTGCTTGCTGCTTTTATATGTTTCATTGATCATTAATCATCATTCATGACTGGATGGGCTTTTCTTTTGACACGTTTTATTTTATGATGAAATTTGATTTAGTTAAATGAGAAAATAAATGAGTTTCAAACACCGCATCCATTCATTTTTCTGGGTGATTCTAATGCTTAATACCCCTATTCACCTATACGGTTTGACTTGCTGTGAGATACGGTGTTATACCCCTATCTCACCTGCGCGGTCTCGCGCTGTGGCCGTAAGTAGGGTTCATCATGATTCACGGGGTGTTTTTGCGCTGTGATTACTTTTCCATCTTTCCGTGTGAAAAATTAAACGTTTAATTTATTTTTTGCAGTTTTCATCTTTCCGTGTGAAAAACTTTTGACACAGGAAGATGGAAACGTAAACTTAAACTTAATGTAACATGTTTAATTTTTTTGGCGGTCCTCGTGGAAGCTTCCGGACATTGCAGAACTTTGCGGAATGTCGCAGTGAGCCGCCTCGAGTGACCGCCCGACGCCCGGAGAAGATCTGCAAGGTCCGCGAGGTTCTGCATGTTAAACATGTTTCATTTATTTTGTATGGAAAGATGGAAACGTAACCACGGCACCAAAACTCGCACTGAATCATGATGAACTGCACTTACAGCCACCGCGCGAAACCGCGTAGGTGAGATAGGGGTATTAAACCTCCACTCTGTCATCTCATCGTATTCATTCCATAAGTGCGCTATACAACCCCAACAACTGACATGTTTCACATTGTTTCTGAAGCTGGTGAAGAGTGTTATCAGCTATTTGTCAATCAATTATGATTGTATCCCCGGTTCGTTTCACCGCCACAGGTTACATGAAAATATTAGCGACAGTTTGGTGATTTAATTTATATATTTGTTTATTATGGCATGTTATTGATAAGTTAACCCATGTCAAAATAAACGCTATTGGAAGAATTTTGTGCATTGTTTAATTTACATAGAAAGTGCCGTCGTTCTTAATGCTGTCGTGCAAAAGGAGTCAAAAATCAATTCCTGAGCAACCGATGTCAGCTAATTCAAGACCTTCACTGTAGACAGCGCCTTGTAACATCGGACGTAAGAGGCAGCGACTTAAGAAGACTCCTAAGAGATAGTTCGAGAAATACACTTAGAAACGTTATCACTTAACATAAGATATATCTTAAGAGTCTTCTTAGCGCGCGAATAGTGTGCGTTATTGAGAAACTGGCCCCTGATCAGTAATGCTAAGCCTTGGTATTACAGTCTCTAGATGTGTGTGAAAAACCTTGACTGACCCAAGCAAGAATCTCTTCCCCTTACTTTCCAAAACAAGCTGTCTTTCGCTTTAGCATTAACAATAGCTCAACAGCTACCATTTGGCAAATGTAAGCCCCTCACAATCACTGAATCTAAATCAACCCCCAGCCAGAAGTCCCAACCTGAACCTAACTCCACAGTGAAAAGTTTATCTAATAGTGTGTTCTAATAAATTATTTGTGTTCCACAACTTGTAGTGGTTAGCACTGTCGCCTTGCACCTCCAGGGTCCGGGTTCGATTCCCGGCCAGGCTCGATTCCCGTCTCTGTGTGCATGGAGTTTGCATGTTCTCCCCGTGCTTGGTGGGTTTCCTCCGGGTACTCCGGTTTCCGCCCACAGTCCAAAGATATGCAGGTTAGGCTAATTGGCGTTCCTAAATTGCTCATAGTGTGTGATTGGGTGTGTGATTGTGTGTGTGTGCCCTGCGATGGATTGGCACCCTGTCCAGGGTGTACCCCGCCTAGTGCCCGAAGTCTCCTGGGATAGGCTCCAGGTCCCCCGCGACCCTGAACACAGGATTAAGTGGTATAGAAAATGAATGAATGAATGTGCCACAACTGTGTACATTTTTGGATATCTCTTGTGTTGGCAATCAAACATACAAAGCTCACTTACTGCTGTCATGTAGCAGGTCGGTGACGTAGCTTCCTGTTTTTGTATCGTTGCCGCGAAAGTTTCGCGTTTGCATCAGCGTTTAAATTACATAGCTTTTTCATTTATACAATAATAATATTAATAGCAAGTAGTTTTTTACATCTTCATACCATTTGGCTTCAACCAGCTGTACTGTAAGCTGGAAAAGTATGCTTTTCACGAGCACTCCACCACGTTCTTGCATTTTGTCATCTCACCCCAGGGTGTGGCCATGGACCCGCAGAAGCTGGAGGTTGTACGTCACTGGCCCCTATCCAGGACACTGAAGCAGCTCCAACTTTTTCTCGGGTTTGCGAATTTCTATCGTCGCTTTATCCGGGGCTACAGTACAGTTGCAGCACCACTTACTACACTGACCAGCCCTCAACTCATCCCTTTCAACTCAACTCAACTGCTATCTCCGCCTTCAAAAAACTCTGCCACCTCTTCACCACCGCACCTATTCTCCTACATCCAGATGCCAACCAACCATTCGTTGTGGAGGTGGACGCGTCGGAAGTGGGCGCCGTTCTCTCCCAGCGAGGTCCAGACCAGAAGCTACACCCTTGTGGCTTCTACTCCAAGAAATTTAACCCCACTCAACAGCGATACGGAGTAGGGGACCGTGAACTGTTGGGCATAAAGTGGGCCTTGGAGGAATGGCGTCACTGGCTCCAGGGCGCCAGTTAGCCGTTCATCGTCTGGACTGACCACCAGAACCTTCTCACCATCAAGAACCATAAACAGCTCAACCCACGACAGGCGCGGTCGGCCCTATTCTTCGAACAGTACGAGTTCCACCTGTCGTACCGCCCAGGGTCAAAAAACACCAAGGCCGACGCCCTCTCTCGTCAACACGAGAAAGAGACGCCCCGGTTAGACCCCGTGCCTGTCATCTCACCCACTTAGATCATCGCACCTCTCCGCTGGGACATTGAAACGAGGGTTCGCCAGGTACTGACCGTAGAAACCGCGCCGGCAGGCATGCCGCCTGGACGACTCTATGTCCCACAGCAGCTAAGGCCCGAAGTCCTCCAGTGGGGCCACTCTTCGCCCGTCGCTCCAACCCCTTCCCGTTCCTCGATGGCCCTGGACACACATCGCCTTAGATTTCATCACGGGCCTGCCGGCTTCAGAAGGAAAAGACGCTGGAGCGTTACCTGAGGTGTTTTGTGTCGGATCGCCAGCGCTCCTGGGCCCGCTACCTCAAATGGGCTGAGTTGTCACACAATCTCCACGTCTCCTCAGCCACCAACCTAAGTCCATTTGAGGTGTGCCATGGTTTCCAACCTCCGATGTTCGACCACCAAGAACTGGAGGTTGACGTACCATCGGCCCAACAGTTGGTCCGCCAGTGCCGGCAGCTATGGCACCAAGCCAACCTTGCCATCCAACGTGCCAACACCAACTACGTCACTCAACACCACCGTCGGCACCCTCCGGGACGACTGTACCACATAGGTGACAAGGTACGGCTATCCACCAATAACTTACATCTGCACACCGAATCCCGGAAATTATCACCAAAGTTCATTGGACCATACCGCATCACACTAAGGATTAACCCTCTCACCTACCGGCTCCAGCTGCCTGCGGCGCTCCGGATCCACCCCGTCTTCCATACTTCTCAGCTAAAACCATTCATCACCTTACCTATGATTCCATCCACCCCCGCTGCTCCTCCCCCCCGTATCATTGACGGCGGTCCCGCGACGGATCCTCGACTCGCGAGGAACGATCCTGGATCCCAACACCTTTTGTCCTCGACCCCGGGCTCATTAGGGACTACCGTGACCGGGTATCCTGGACAGGGGGGTACTGTCATGCGCACTCAGCTGCGACCGGCACTAGGACCGGAAGTAAGAAGTTTGCGAACCTGAAAGCATAAAAGGAAACAAGATGGCGCCGCACATCGCTCTGTCATTGAGTTTTGCCCATGTTGCTTCGGAATCGTTCGTTGACATGTGACTCACTTTCTTGGGTTTACTTTCATACTGAGTGTGTGTTTATAGGATGCGGGTTAGATTGTGTCTTTCTCTTGCTCATTGATTTTGAGAGTCCTTATAACAAATCGCGTGATTATCCTGCCCGCTCGTGTCCATCCGCGTTTGCGTTTACGATTCACGCTACAGGGCTAACTGCTAAAGCTAAGTCTTTCTGGTCTCCTCGGGTTAGTTCACGACACAACCATGATGAATCCCCGAGCAATATGGGTCTGACCTCAAAAGACTGGGACAAAAATATTGTCATGGTCTAAATAAACAGTCAACTCATGATCTTAACTTAACCTCCAACATGAAGATTATCTTTTTTCGATTTGTTTTGTCTTCAGAGTGTCATTTTCCTCTGTCTTGTAGGCCTTTAAGTGTCTCATTTCTGTTTCATAAGGGCTATAATTGAGAAGAAAACATGTTTACACATCTCGGCTTAGGCAGTGAGAGCCAATGTGTTGTGGTGCTAATCACTTTTCCAAAGGATCTTCTGTCTTTTGGAAAAGGCTTATAACAGACTTTCTGACTGACAGAGCTTTGGACAAAGTGCAAATTATGTTATTAATCGAGTCTAACAGATATACTGTAGTGGTCAGTAATTATCCATAAGCATTGTAAAGCTTGAACGTTAGCAGGAACTAATCAACAGGGTAATGAGGTATTCTAATTTTTGCTAAAACACAGACAAATAAATAGTTAACCACTGTAATATATCGATGAGGTAAACTGGTGTTTAGGAATTGGTGGAGCCCTACTTTGGTAGCAACAATGTGAAAACAACACTGTTCATTTTGTCTTCTCTTTCAATTCTGAGCTCATAAAATGTTTCTGCTAATGGCTTGATATGGCTTGAGTACAATTCTGAATAGTTTAGTTTTCAGGTTGTTTATCAGGTTGAACAATTGGACGACATAAGCATTATCATTATCACTTGTATGTTATTCTATTATTTAAATTCCCATCATAACACCAGGGCTTGGCTTCACTTGTCATTCATTTAAAACCATTCACTAAAAACCATTCACACTTATATATTCATATACATATACCTAAAAATCTCGTTGTCTCAAGTAGTGAAAAGCAGAACATTGCATTTAAATATTCCAATCCAATTTTACATGAATGGAACCTATAATTATTTATTTTATTTGCATTAAATTTAATATAATAATAAATAATGAAACAGCAATTTGGAAATTATCTTGTAAATCATATTGATCTTACTGACTGACCATCCTGCCCCTTGAGCAATAATTTTGCTTAAAAATAATAATAATAATAATAATACCCCTTATGTTAAAACAAATATTTAATGATTATTAGACATGTACAGTATATATTTAAACCAAAGTTCATTCCAAAAGTCAGTTTAACTCCCGAATATCTTTTCTGATCATTTTGTAACCTGGTTTATTATGAATTAACAGAATGACTGCAGGGCTGAATGGTGTTGTAGTGGTTAGCACTGGAGCCTTGCACCACCAGAGTCTGGGTTTGATTCCTGGTCAAGTATGATTCCTGTCTCTGTGTGCATGTAGTTTGCATGTTCTCCCCATGCTTGGTGGGTTTCCTCTAGATACACTGGTTTCCCTTCACAGTCCGAAGACATTTAGGTAAGGTTAATTGGTGGCCCCAAATTGCCCATAGTGTGTGAATGAGCATATGTGTGTGTGCCCTGCAATGGATTTGCACCCTGCCTTGAGCTCTAAGTTTCCTGGGATAGGCTCCAGGCCCCCACGACCCTGAATACAGGATAAAGTGGTATAGATGATGAGTGAGTGATGCAAATAACTACTTAATAACTACTGAGCAAATTATGAGAGATGTATTTTGCATATAGGCTTTATTTCAACGCAATTGGCCCACGGGAAGAGAAGATATGCTAATTGTATTTTATTTTATTCTAGTAATGATAATAATAACTAGTTGCCTTTATACATTTACAATGAACTTTTTTTGATTATTTTGATCATTACATTTGCCTATGCTGAATCACTGTGGACATTTTGACCCGTCTGATTACACAATTAATTAATTATCTTATAGCTTTCATTTACTGATGTAGCTATAGCTATGGATGTAGCTATGTAGCTATCTAATATCTTGTCAGACAGACTACATTAACCACAACGTTTGGTACTGGGTCCTTGCCAAAGAGAGCCAAGGCAAACCTAAGAAATAATCTACATAAAACAATTTCCACAACATTTCGTGAAATATACATATAATAACAATGTAATGTTGGCATTTCTGTACATTGAAGATATTTGGGAAAAATTATTTTGGGGGATGTAAGATGATAAATACCATACCATACCACTTTATTTCTAAAGCACTTTAAAACAACAACAAAGCTGACCAAAGTGCTGTACAAAAGTCAACATTTAGGCCATAAAACAGCAGGGTAAATCGATAATATAAAATAAAAAATAAATAAAAAATATATAATAATAAATTTAAATGATGGTAACAAGAAAAAGAAGCAACTAAGAACATAGCGAACCAAATAACATACTTCTAATAATAATAGTCATAAAAAATAATGATAATAAAAGTAGCAGCAAGAAATAAAACACAGAACATCTCAATAAAATACTTCACACTGGGTTGAAGGCCAGAGAGTAGAAATTAGTTTTTAAACGAGATTTAAAAACAGCCACTGAGGGAGCTTGTCGAATGAGTAAGGGTAAATCATTCCATAGTTGAGGAGCAGCTACTGAAAAGGCTCGATCACCTCGAAGTTTGCATCTGGTTTTTGGAATTTGGAGAAGCAGCTTGTCAGTAGACCTGAGGGAGCGAGATGGAACATATGGGTGCAGCAATTCCACCAGATAGGCAGGGGCAAGACCATTTAAACACCTAAATACAAATAAAAGAATTTTAAAATGGATCCGAAAATACACTGGAAGCCAGTGAAGGGAAGCCAAGATTGGGGTAATATGCTCCCGTCTGCCTATATCAGTTAAAAAACGAGCTGTGGCATTTTGCACCAACCGTAGGCGAGCCATAGTGGTATGGTTGATACCGAAGAATAAAGCATTACAATAGTCAAAATGAGAGGTTATAAAAGCATGGACAACTGATTCCAGATCCCGCCTTGACAATATAGGCTTAATTTTTGCTACTCGCCTCAAATGGAAAAAACAGGATTTTACAACAGCATTTACTTGAGTATCCATTTTTAGAGTAGGACCCATTTTAATACCCAAATTTGTAATCATGGCTTTCTCAAATGGGGCCAAGGAGGATAGGTCAAAGCGAGGAGATTTGCGGGAGCCATTGGGTCTAAACAACATAACTTCGGTCTTTTCCTCATTGACATTCAAGAAATTAAATGCCAACCATCTTTTAACATCAACAAGGCAGTCCAGAAGAAGCTTGACAGAACATGCACCACTGTGCTTTAATGGGAGGTAAACCTGACAGTCATCTGCATAAAAATGAAAGGAGATGTTATATTTCCGGAAAATAGCTCCAAGTGGGAGCAAATACAAGGAAAATAAAACACATCAATAGAATAGAATAATAGTAATAGAACACATCAAGATGATTTGGGGAATTTTTGTCTGTTAATAATATAAGAATAATAATAAGTTTCTGCACTCTGCCTGTTTCTATATGTGAGACCATCAGTGTGCATTATCTACTGTAAAAAAAAATATATATATATTATGTATGTATGTATGTATGTTCCCCCTTTTACCTAATTTACACAATGTCTATTTATTGTTATGATTTTAGCTTTTAAGATTTATGTACAGTAGGTTATTGTTTATAGGTTATTTGTAAAGGTTCTAACATTTTAACTAGCAATATTTTTGGGGATGTAAGATGAGTAATAGAACACATCAAGATGTTTTTGAGAATTTTTGTCTGCTTGTTTATAATAATAATAATAATAAGAATAATAATAAGAATAATAAGAATAATAATAATAATAATAATAATAATAATTTTATTATTATTTTATTCTCTATTTTGTTCTCCAGAATTCATGCACACCAACATCTAGCTGTTTGCCCCAACGAAACACAACAAAACCTGCACAAGTTCACTAGAACACTGAAACAAATATTCTAAATACCTCGTTTTTAAAGTTCTTTGTTAATAATAAGTTACTCACTTCAGCTTACAAGTCTAAGGCTGAATCCCAATTCTACCTCTTACCCCTACACTTAGCCCTACCCCTCCGCTTGGCGCGTTCACGTGAAGGGGTAGGGGTGTCTCGTTTCTCTTTTGGTTGGAGGGGTAGGGGTAAGGGGAAGGGCCAGGTAGCCCTCCATACGAAGATTTTTCTGGACCTCACTTCAAACGAAGGGCTAAGTGAAATTTTCAACAGGGCTGCTCACTCGAGCAAGCAGAACCATAAATGTTAAGTAATTTTTGCCATTAATAAAGATTTTTATGACAAGTTTTCATTAAATGAAACTTGTGTTTGTGTTTATGGTGATGTTCTGTAAAGAAATGTTTGCAAAAAAATCGATAAAGTTTGCTAGTGGATAGCACTGATTGCACGGCATTACAAAAATATATTTTCATGTAACATACACTTTACTGCATGCTACAAACAAATATGAAAGTTCAGTAGCACGGCAGTTTGCCGAGCATTTGATAACGCATAATTTGTTTTGCTTATGGCCATATGTGTACATGTAAATGAACGGTGCTTACACTATTCTTACTTATTGCAACGTGACCACAGTTTTGTAATTTATATTCTGTATAGGGATGGCTGAGGAAACCCGAAGGCTCATCCGTTTTCGTGGTGAAAATGAGCAACTTTTTCAAAAATCGAAATACGGCGCAAAAAAACTTTGGGAGTGAGTAATCTCTCTCTTATTGGAATGTGTGATAAACATAGGCGCATGTCCTCTGACGTAACATTAGGAACCAGCGACAACATATGATGATGTATAACAGTGTTGTAGTGGTGTCCCATTTCTTAGGGGAAATATGTAAACCCTTCCCCTTTCCACTTCGTTACAAGGGACATGGGGAAGGGGTGAGGGGTAGGGGAATATGTAGAAAATAGAATTGGGATTCAGCCTAAGTTTCTGCACTCTGCCTGTTCTTATATCTGTTTCTATATCTGAGACCATCAGTGTACACTATCCATCCATCCATCCATCCATCCATTTTCTTCCGCTTATCCGAGGACGGGTCGCGGGGGCAGCAGCTTCAGCAGGGATGCCCAGACTTCCCTCTCCCTGGCAACTTCTTCCAGCTCTTCCGGGGGGATCCCAAGGCGTTCCCAGGCCAGCCGAGAGACATAGTCCCTCCAGCGTGTCCTGGGTCTTCCCCGGGGTCTCTTTCCGGTGGGGCGTGTCCGGAACACCTCACAAGGGAGGCGTCCAGGGGGCATCCTAAATAGATGCCCAAGCCACCTCATCTGGCTCCTCTCGATGCGGAGGAGCAGCGGCTCTACTCTGAGCCCCTCCCGGATGACTGAGCTTCTCACCCTATCTCTAAGGGAGAGCCCAGACACTCTGCAGAGGAAACTCATTTCGGCCGCTTGTATTCGCGATCTTGTTCTTTCGGTCACTACCCACAGCTCATGACCATAGGTGAGGGTAGGAACGTAGATCGACCGGTAAATTGAGAGCTTTGCCTTTTGGCTCAGCTCCTTCTTCACCACGACGGACCGATACAGAGCTCGAATCACTGCAGACGCTGCCCCGATCCGCCTGTCGATCTCCCGCTCCATTTTACCCTCACTCGTGAACAAGACCCCGAGATACTTAAACTCCTCCACTTGAGACAGGATCTCACTCCCAACCCTGAGAGGGCACTCCACCCTTTTCCAGCTGAGGACCATGGCCTCAGATTTGAAGGTGCTGATTCTCATCCCAGCTGCTTCACACTCGGCTGCGAACCGATCCAGTGAGAGCTGTAGGTCGCTCCATGATGAGGCCAACAGAACAACGTCATCTGCAAAAAGCAGTGACCCAATCCTGAGCCCACCAAACTGTACCCCCTCAACGCCCTGGCTGCACCTAGAAATCCTTTCATTCATTCATCTTCTATACCGCTTTATCCTTCTATTTAGGGTCGCGGGGGGCCTGGAGCCTATCCCAGGAGGCTTAGGGCACAAGGCAGGGTACACCCTGGACAGGGTGCCAATCCATCGCAGGGCACACACTCATACGCACATTCACACACTCATTCACACACTACGGTCAATTTGGGAACGCCAATTAGCCTAACCTGCATGTCTTTGGACTGTGGTAGGAAACCGGAGTACCCGGAGGAAACCCACCAAGCACGGGGAGAACATGCAAACTCCATGCACACAGAGACGGGAATCGAGCCTGGCCGGGGAATCGAACCCAGACCCTGGAGGTGCAAGGCGACAGTGCTAACCACTACACCACCGTGCCGCCACACCTAGAAATCCTGTCCATAAAAAAACAGGATTGGTGACAAAGGGCAGCCCTGTCGGAGTCCTACTCTCACCGGAAACAGGTCCGACTTACTACCGGCAATGCGGACCAAGCTCTGACACTGGTCGTACAGGGACCGGACAGCCCTGTACAGGGAATCCGATATCCCATACTCCCGGAGTACCCCCCACAGGACACCCCGAGGGACACGGTCGAATGCCTTCTCCAAGTCCACAAAGCACATGTAGACTAGTTGGGCAAACTCCCATGCCCCCCCCAGGACCCTGCTAAGGGTGTAGAGCTGGTCCACTGTTCCGCGACCTGGACGAAAACCACACTGCTCCTCCTGAATCCGAGGTTCGACTATCCGACGGACCCTCCTTTCCAGGACCCCTGAATAGACTTTCCCGGGGAGGCTGAGGAGTGTGATCCCTCTGTAGTTGGAACACACTCTCCGGTCCCCCTTCTTGAAGAGGGGTACCACCACCCCGGTTTGTCAGTCCAGAGGCACTGTCCCCGATGTCCATGCAATGTTGCCGAGACGTGTCAACCATGACAGCCCTGCCGGTACCTATCAGCTGCCTCCGGAGTGCCACCAGCCAAAAAGGCCCGGTAAGACTCCTTCTTCAGCTTGATGGCATCCCTCACCGCCGGTGTCCACCAACGGGTTCTTGGGTTGCCACCACGACAGGCACTGACCACATTACGGCCACAGCTCCAGTCGGCCGCCTCGACAATGGAGGCGCGGAACATAGTCCATTCGACCTCAATGTCCCCGACCTCCCCCAGGACGTGGTTGAAGCTTTGCCGGAGGTGGGAGTTGAAGCTCGTCCTGACAGGGGACTCTGCCAGACGTTCCCAGCAGACCCTCACAATACGTTTGGGTCTACCAGGCCTGACCGGCATCCTACCCCACCAACGAAGCCAACTCACCACCAGGTGGTGATCAGTTGACAGCTCCACCCCTCTCTTCACCCGAGTGTCCAAGACATGTGGCCGCAAGTCCGACGATACGACCACAAAGTCGATCATCGAACTGCGGCCTAGGGTGTCCTGGTGCCAGGTGCACATATGGACACCCTTATGCCTGAACATGGTGTTCGTTATGGACAATCCGTGACGAGCACAGAAGTCCAATAACAAAACACTGCTCTGGTTCAGATCGGGGGGGCCGTTCATCCCAATCACGCCCTTCCAGGTCTCACTGTCATTGCCCACGTGAGCATTGAAGTCTCCCAACAGAACGATGGAGTCCCCAGGAGGGACGATCTCTAGCGCCCCCTCCAGAGACCCCAAAAAGGGCGGGTACTCCAAACTGCTGTTCGGCGCATAAGCGCAAACAACAGTAAGGATCTGTCCCCCCACCCGAAGGTGGACGGAGGCCACCCTCTCGTCCACTGCGGTGAACCCCAATGTACAGGCCCTGAGCCGGGGGGCAATAAGTATGCCCACACCTGCTCGTCGCCTCTCACCGGTGGCAACTCCAGAGTAGAAGAGAGTCCAGCCCCTCTCAAGGAGACTGGTTCCAGAGTCCAAGCTGTGCGTCGAGGTGAGTCCAACTACAGTGGTGTGAAAAACTATTTGCCCCCTTCCTGATTTCTTATTCTTTTGCATGTTTGTCACACTTAAAAGTTTCTGCTCATCAAAAACCGTTAACTATTAGTCAAAGATAACATAATTGAACACAAAATGCAGTTTTTAAATGAAGGTTTACGTTTAAGGGAGGAAAAAAAACTCCAAATCTACATGGCCCTGTGTGAAAAAGTGATTGCACCCCTTGTTAAAAAATAACTTAACTGTGGTTTATCACACAAGAGTTCAATTTCTGTAGTAACCCCCAGGTCTGGTTACTGCCACACCTGTTTCAATCAAGAAATCACTTAAATAGGAGCTACCTGACACAGAGAAGTAGACCAAAAGCACATCAAAAGCTAGACATCATGCCAAGATCCAAAGAAATTCAAGAACAAATGAGAACAAAAGTAATTGAGATCTATCAGTCTTGTAAAGGTTATAAAGCCATTTCTGAAGCTTTGGGACTCCAGCGAACCACAGTGAGAGCCATTATCCACAAATGTCAAAAACATGGAACAGTGGTGAACCTTCCCAGGAGTGGCAGGCCGACCAAAATTACCCCAAGACCGCAGAGACAACTCATCCGAGAGGCCACAAAAGACCCCAGGACAACATCTAAAGAACTGCAGGCCTCACTTGCCTCAATTAAGGTCAGTGTTCACGACTCCACCATAAGAAAGAGACTGGGCAAAAACGGCCTGCATAGCAGATTTCCAAGGCGCAAACCACTTTTAAGCAAAAAGAACATTAAGGCTCGTCTCAATTTTGCTAAAAAACATCTCAATGATTGCCAAGACTTTTGGGAAAATACCTTGTGGTCCGACGAGACAAAAGTTTAACTTTTTGGAAGGTGCGTGTCCCGTTACATCTGGCGTAAAAGTAACACAGCATTTCAGAAAAAGAACATCATACCAACAGTAAAATATGGTGGTGGTAGTGTGATGGTCTGGGGTTGTTTTGCTGCTTCAGGACCTGGAAGGCTTGCTGTGATAGATGGAACCATGAATTCTACTGTCTACCAAAAAATCCTGAAGGAGAATGTCCCGCCATCTGTTCATCAACTCAAGCTGAAGCGATCTTGGCTGCTGCAGCAGGACAATGACCCAAAACACACCAGCAAATCCACCTCTGAATGGCTGAAGAACAACAAAATGAAGACTTTGGAGTGGCCTAGTCAAAGTCCTGACCTGAATCCTATTGAGATGTTGTGGCATGACCTTAAAAAGGCGGTTCATGCTAGAAAACCCTCAAATAAAGCTGAATTACAACAATTCTGCAAAGATGAGTGGGCCAAAATTCCTCCAGAGCGCTGTAAAAGACTTGTTGCAAGTTATCGCAAACGCTTGATTGCAGTTATTGCTGCTAAGGGTGGCCCAACCAGTTATTAGGTTCAGGGGGCAATTACTTTTTCACACAGGGCCATGTAGGTTTGGATTTTTTTTTCTCCCTAAATAATAAAACCCCTCATTTAAAAACTGCATTTTGTGTTTACTTGTGTTATCTTTGACTAATAGTTAAATGTGTTTGATGATCAGAAACATTTTGTCTGACAAACATGCAAAAGAATAAGAAATCAGGAGGGGGGGGCAAATAGTTTTTCACACCACCGTATATCTAGCCGGAACTTCTCAACCTCACACACTAGCTCAGGCTCCTTCCCCGCCAGAGAGGTGATATTCCACGTCCCTAGAGCCAGCTTCTGCAGCTGAGGATCAGACCGCCAAGGCCCCTGTCCTCGGCCACTGCCCAGCTCACACTGCACCCGACCTCTTTGGCCCCTCCTACAGGTGGTGAGCCCATGGGAAGGGGGACCCACATTGCCTCTTCGGGCTGTGCCCGGCCGGGCCCCATGGGTGCAGGCCCGACCACCAGGCGCTCGCCATTGGGCCCCACCTCCAGGCCTGGCTCCAGAGGGCGGCCCCGGTGACCCACGTCCGGGCGAGGGAAAACGTTTTCCAATGTTTGTACTCGTCATAAGAGGTCTTTTGAACCACTCTTTGTCTGTTCCCTCACCTAGGACCAGATTGCCATGGGAGACCCTGCCAGGGGCATGAAGCCCCCGACAACATAGCTCCCAGGATCATTGGGACACGCAAACCCCTCCACCACGATAATGTGGTGGTTCAAGGAGGGGAGTGTACAGTATCTACTGTAAAAAATATATACACTACCGTTCAAAAGTTTTAGATCACTTGAAAATTTCTTTGTTTTTGTTTAGTGATTTATTTTTCTACATTTTACAACAATACTGGGGATATCAAAACTATAGAACAACACATTAGGTAATTACGTAACAACAACAAAAACAACAGTTAGTTGTTATTTTAAGACACAGAGGTCAGCCTTTCTGTAACAGCTCTTGCAAGAACAGTATTGTCAAGTGCATTTGCAAAATCCGTCAAGCACCATAATGAAACTGTTTCTCATGAAGGCCATCCCAGGAGGGCGAGACCAAAACCTACCTCTGCGCCCAGACGAGAAGTTCATTTAGAGTTATCAGCCTGAAAAATGACGAATTAACAGCACCTCAGATTAGAGGCATTATGAAATCTTTACAGAGCATAAGTAGCAGAAACATCTCAATATCAACTGTTCAAAGGAGATTAATGAATTTTTTGGACGCCTTCAGCATTCCTTTACAATGTAAAAATAAATAAAAATAGGGAACGATCATGGAGTTAGAAAGTGATCTAAAAGTTTTGAACGGTAGTGTATATATTCCCCCTTTTACCTAATTTACACAACGTCTGTATTTATTGTTATGATTTTAACTTAAGATTTATATACAGTGGTGTGAAAGTTTTATTATTTAGGGAAAAAAAAAATCCAAACCTACATGGCCCTGTGTGAAAAAGTAATTGCCCCCTGAACCCAATAACTGGTTGGGCCACCCTTAGCAGCAATAACTGCAATCAAGCGTTTGCGATAACTTGCAACAAGTCTTTTACAGCGCTCTGGAGGAATTTTGGCCCACTCATCTTTGCAGAATTGTTGTAATTCAGCTTTATTTGAGGGTTTTCTAGCATGAACCGCCTTTTTAAGGTCATGCCACAACATCTCAATAGGATTCAGGTCAGGACTTTGACTAGGCCACTCCAAAGTCTTCATTTTGTTGTTCTTCAGCCATTCAGAGGTGGATTTGCTGGTGTGTTTTGGGTCATTGTCCTGCTGCAGCAGCCAAGATCGCTTCAGCTTGAGTTGATGAACAGATGGCGGGACATTCTCCTTCAGGATTTTTTGGTAGACAGTAGAATTCATGGTTCCATCTATCACAGCAAGCCTTCCAGGTCCTGAAGCAGCAAAACAACCCCAGACCATCACACTACCACCACCATATTTTACTGTTGGTATGATGTTCTTTTTCTGAAATGCTGTGTTACTTTTACGCCAGATGTAACGGGACACGCACCTTCCAAAAAGTTAAACTTTTGTCTCGTCGGACCACAAGGTATTTTCCCAAAAGTCTTGGCAATCATTGAGATGTTTTTTAGCAAAATTGAGACGAGCCTTAATGTTCTTTTTGCTTAAAAGTGGTTTGCGCCTTGGAAATCTGCTATGCAGGCCGTTTTTGCCCAGTCTCTTTCTTATGGTGGAGTCGTGAACACTGACCTTAATTGAGGCAAGTGAGGCCTGCAGTTCTTTAGATGTTGTCCTGGGGTCTTTTGTGGCCTCTCGGATGAGTTGTCTCTGCGGTCTTGGGGTAATTTTGGTCGGCCTGCCACTCCTGGGAAGGTTCACCACTGTTCCATGTTTTTGACATTTGTGGATAATGGCTCTCACTGTGGTTCGCTGGAGTCCCAAAGCTTCAGAAATGGCTTTATAACCTTTACAAGACTGATAGATCTCAATTACTTTTGTTCTCATTTGTTCTTGAATTTCTTTGGATCTTGGCATGATGTCTAGCTTTTGATGTGCTTTTGGTCTACTTCTCTGTGTCAGGTAGCTCCTATTTAAGTGATTTCTTGATTGAAACAGGTGTGGCAGTAATCAGACCTGGGGGTTACTACAGAAATTGAACTTTGGTGTGATAAACCACAGTTAAGTTATTTTTTAACAAGGGGTGCAATCACTTTTTCACACAGGGCCATGTAGATTTGGAGTTTTTTTTCCTCCCTTAAACGTAAACCTTCATTTAAAAACTGCATTTTGTGTTCAATTATGTTATCTTTGACTAATAGTTAACGGTTTTTGATGAGCAGAAACTTTTAAGTGTGACAAACATGCAAAAGAATAAGAAATCAGGAAGGGGGCAAAGAGTTTTTCACACCACTGTAGGTTATTGTTAATAGGTTATTGTATAGGGTTCTAACATTTTAACTAGCAACATCTCCCCAAAGAAAAGCAATTTCAACAAAAGTTATGTTTAAAAATGTGATTTCTTCATTTAAATTTGGACTTTGGACTTCTTAGGACTTTTCTTTGGTTTATTAATTGTACAGTATGTCAACAATCCCATGGCACCTGCCTCACTACCATCTCTTTAACTCAAAACAAACCAACAAAATATCTTACAAACAAATGAACTAAGCCAATCATCTATTAAAACGGCAAATATAGTGAAAATAGTCTCCAAGCTGCTGGAAATGTTAAATGCAAGAGTTTTTACCTGATGTTGAGACTGCTTGGTCCTAACCTGCTGTGCTCAGTACTCTTGCAGCCCCTCTCCTGGGGGCATTGCTAGGGGGGATTTTGACTTCCAGGCCTCCTGTTGCATCACTATGGTCCACATAGCTCTGCAAATTGCTCTCAGGGGGGCTTTGAGATAAAAAGAGACATATGCCAGATACTTTCTCTTCTAGACACCTGTCCATTTCTTCTCTCCACTATCAGTAGTTGCCAAACCAGGATTCAGCAGCCAGGATTCAGAACACCATTAGGTAACAGCCAATTACTGCATATGTGGACAAACCTCACAAAGTTCCGAGAGCATAGCATTGCTGTAGCCTTACAGTATACCTAAGGAAAGGAACTTAAAATGCCTGATCTTTCAGGTGCATATATTTAGTACTGCTTTAATATACCTTTAACCTTTAAACATTATTCAGTGTGCAACTTACAGTAGTTAATGTTTTTCAAGGGAGAAATTAAATGCTTTTTTTTCTTTTTTTTTGTCTAGACCAATGTTTTGGAAAGCCAACACTTTTATTAAGAGTTTAATTTATCTGTGGGGGAAAAAGGTAATTAGTGTGACATGTACATCTTGAACCACTATACAGAAAGAAACCAGGCAGTTTCTCAAGTATGACTCTACAGTACTTCAGTCTTCAAACATGATGTGGAAGGAAGTATTAAGTATCAGATCATGGAAAGTGTTTCTGCTGATACTCACAATTAGAGGACTGTGATTAGTCTAAGGGTAGTGTAGGACATACTTCAACAGATTTAGATAGAGTTAGGTGGGCTTAATTAAATTCAAATTGAAATTGGTGGGGCATATAGGCTTTATTTATAGGCTATATTTAAAAATGTATACATTTATGTAAACCAGATGACAAAATTTGTTTCTAAATAACCATACTGTGCATATGTGATGATTATTATTATTATTATTATTATTATTAAGTTTCAGGTATGGGGTGTTTGAAACAACATATATTGTACCTAAGAAAAAGGGGTGGTTGTTGCTCTCTACCTAGGTTTTTGAAAATGCGCATAAGTCTACACCAAGCTTCACTAAAATATTTAGTGATATTAAAAAATCTACTGATTACTTTATTCATCTTCTTCCATTCATAGTCACAGAATTTGGAATAATCTGCATGATTTTGTGTTTAAGGTTGTAGTTAGAATCAGGGCTAGCAATCATATATTTTATTAAAACTTACTTTACTTGGAACTCAATTACATATAAACACACAATGCTTACTTATTTGAGTTTATAGATGTTGCATAATTTTTGGTAATAGTCTATGGTTATACACTATTGAAACATAAGTAGAACAAGTATGTATTTCTGTATCCATTAAAGGCAATAGCTGATGCACCTTTGTGTGCCATTTTAGCCAACTCGTAGTCAGATTTATTTCAATAAAATTATTTGCATCATCACACCTGGTCTGTTTTACCTTACTTTTTGTTTGTTCCTTCATGCTTAACCTACAGAATCCTGTTCCTGTAATTTCCAGTTATCTTTGGTCTAAGTGGTCTTGTGAGATATTATTGTTTTTATTGGTAGTATTTTTATTGCGTGCAAGTTTAATGAATTATCACTAAATGATTTTCTGTACAGTTTTTAATTCTTAAAGAATTGTGAGAGTCGCATTTACAGTGACCTACTGGCAAATTGCTTTGTCAGCAGCTTGAGAAGTACAAGCCCTCAGGGTAGCATAGGCATGAACCCAAGCAACAAAACCTCACCATCTTAACCTTTTTCTCACAGAAGTAGACCTCTGCTGAATACTGAGGACAGGGACACAAGACATAAACAAATGCACATGCAAATACATGTAACAGTACAGTACACGCATGTGGGCACTCACTCGCTCACTCACTCACTCACTCACTCACTCACCATGTGCACCTCTTTTTGCCACTTCCTCCTCATTTTAACCCTTTCAATAAGAGGAGCAGGGTGCAGCTGAGGGCACATACGAAGAGTTGACATTAAGCAAGTAATGTCATGTGGTACGGGCAAGGCATTTTCTTATCCAACATAGAGTAGGAAAACAGCTTTTTATTATATTCTGGCGTGGGCGGGCTGGCGGCTGACGACCGTCATGCTTTGCGGGGGTTTCCTCTGTCTCTACCATGAGAGAGAGGGGTGTTTGGGTTAGTGGCTTCGGCCAAGTTGGGTGCGTGTATGTGTGTGCTTGACCTGTGTATGTGTGCTTGTACTGAGAGTAATAAACTTCTCCCCAGCCATTTGCATTGGGGAGCAAGTAAGCTCACTCGTCCTCCAAGATCCCTGCTAGTGTCGAAAAACGCTACAATATTGTTATGCTAAGAACTGAAGGAAAATAAAATTAAAATCCTAAGCCAGCATTTAACTATGATACAATAAAGCACTGCAACAATGATATATTTATGGAGCATTAAAACATTATTATTGTGGGATAATGATGTTTCCATACTCCATAAATATGAAAACATTATTATTGTGGGATAATAGGGGTACCTTGCCCAGTGGTTGAGGGCTACTATATACTGCTCACCCTCAAAGAGAAGCTTTCTGCCTTGGCAAAACCCTGGAGAACTATTACTGTGGAACCAAGCAGCACATTGGGAACTTCAGTAAAGGTATCACAGTATCACCACTGCCGTCTGGATTTCCAACACAAAAAAGGGATTTCCTTTTTTTATTTCTTACTTTTTTAATGCCATTTTTTTAATCATTTTGTCATTTCTATTGTTTATATTATTCTGGAGTTTACATCATATTTTTAATGAGGCAACACCAGTCAACTTTATTATAAGAAGTAAAAAAAAATCTATATTTTAGAAATTGCTGTGAACTGATGTTTTAAAATAATCTTAGAAATGAAGTTAAAGGAACAATTCTTTAAACTATCTTTTCTGAAGAGAAATATTGATCATGAGATGTGCAAGTATACAGCAAATATATGAAGGTCTGGGAACACCCATCATATGTTGCTAGGGTTGAATATTTGAAATTAAAAAAAAATCATTTGTTCGAAACATAGGTAATCTTATAGTAAAATACTCTGATATTATTACTTGAAGAAAACACAATATATTGTCCCAAAAAATGGAAATACTTGGTGCACACTGGGCATGCCTGGATGAACTCGTCGATGTCCCGGGTCATGGATGGCCACTAGAAGGCACGCTGGACGAACTGGAGGGTGCGCCTAGTACCGGGGTGTCCAGAGAGAGGTGATGAGTGGCCCCATTCCATGACGTCGCTCCTAACGGTGGAAGGCACGTAGAGTCATCCAGGCGGCACACCTGCCGTTCGGTCTCTGCGGCCTGTGCTTGGCGAACTCTCGTTTCCAGGTCCCAACAGAGAGGTGCCAGAATCTTTGATGGTGGGAGGACAGGTGCGGGTTCCGCCCGGAGGGCGTCCCCTTCATGCTGTCTTGATTGAGCGTCAGCCTTGGTGTTTTTCGACCCCAGCGGGAAGACAGATGGAAATTAAAATGTTCAAAAAAACAATGCCTACCACGCCTGCCTCGGGTTGAGTTGTTTAATGTTTTGAATGGTGATCAGATTTTGGTGATCGGTCCAGATGATGAAAGGCTCGCTTTGGAGCCAGTGTCGCCATTCCTCCAATGCCCACTTTATGGACAACAATTCACAGTCCCCTACCGTATCACTGTTGAGTGGGATCAAATTTTTTGTAGAAGAAGCCACAGGGGTGTAGCTTCTGGTCTGGACCTCGCTGGGAGAGGACAGCTCCGGCGGCCACATCCGAAGCATCCACCTCCACAATGAATGGTTTGTTGGCATCTGGATGTAGAAGGATTGGAGAGTTGGTGAATCGATGACATATTTCTCTGAAGGCAGAGACGGCGGTAGGGTTGAGGGTGAAGTGATGAGGTGTTGGACGGGTCAGAGCGGTTAGGGGTGCTGCAACTGTACTGTAGCCCTGGATAAAGCGACAATAGAAATTCGCAAACCCAAGGAACCGTTGAAGCTGTTTGAGGGTCTTGGGTAGGGGCCAATGACGCACAGCTTCTAGTTTCTGTGGGTCCATGGCCACACCCTGGGGCAAGATGACAAAGCCTAGGAATGTGGTGGAGCGCTCATGAAAAGCACACTTTTCCAACTTACAATACAGTTGATGGGTGAGCAGTCTCTTAAGGACCGCCCTGACATGTTGGGTATGTTCTTCAACAGTCTGAGAGTAGATCAGTATGTCATCCAAATAGGCAAATGCCCACCACCCCAACATGTCCTGAAGGACGTCGTTGATAAAACTTTGAAAGGTGGCGAGGGCATTGCAGAGTCCAAACAGAATGACTAAACTTTCATAGTGTCCAGTGGGTGTGATGAAAGCTGTCTTCCACTCATCGCCCTCTCTGATACGCACCAAGTTGTAGGCGCTCCGAAGGTCCAACTTTGTGAAAATGGTGCCACTAGAGAGGGCGTCCAGGGCAGAGTTGGTAAGAGGCAGTGGGTGTCGGATCTTGATGGTAATGTTATTTAGCCCCCGATAGTCGACACATGGACGAAGTTCACAGCCTTTTTTTCTTTTTACAAAGAAGAATCCCGCAGCAGGGGCGAAGAAGAGGGACTGATGGTACCTTGTCATAGGGCGTTGGACACATTCTCCTCCATTGCCTGTGTCTCGTGAGTGCGAGAGAGTAGAGATGGCTGCGGGGAGGAGCCGAGCCTGGCTGAAGGTCAATCGCCAGGTTGTAGGGGCGATGAGGTGGGAGATGGGTGGCACGTCTCTTACAAAACAGCCAGGTCTCGATAGGCCGGGGGAATGGCGTTGGAGTCGACGTCGGGGGCCTCGGACTACCTAGAGCACGTCCCTGCCGATGACGATAGGCAAAGTTCATTGCAAGCCGGCCCCCACTGTAGAATCCGATTTTGGGTCCACGAAATCAGAGGGTCATGTTTTAGAAGCCATGGGTATCCAAGGATGATGGGTGGTGAAGAGATGGGGGTTAGATGAAATTGAATAGGTTCCTGATGTTGATTGATGCTGAGGGTGATTGGTTGATACTAACAGGCTGGGATAACACCTCAATGTTTACCCCCAATTTTTTGGCATAATTAGAGTCAATGAAGTTACCTGCGGCACCGGAATCAATGAACGCTGTACTTCCGACCCGTCTGTGACCAAATTGGAAGAATACCTGAACCATGAGACGAGTGGTGGTGTTGTTGGACAGCGGGACTGGGCGTTTCCCGGACAGAGTGGACAGATTGCTCGGTGGTGTGCTGCGGATCCACAATAGGCGCACAAACACTCCCAGAAGCGGCGTTCATGCTCAGCCACGGTTAGGGAGGCGTGTCCTAATTGCATGGGTTCCCCGGCTCCAGTGTCAACCACAGCAGGAGGTGGAGATCTGACATGTCCAGTGGGGTCAGCGGTGAAGGTGGTTGATGGTCGAGGTGCAGTGTAGTGGTAGGTGGGAGCAGGCGGCAGGGTCCTCAGGGCTGGCTTCGGATGAGAGAGGAGGCGCTGATCAATGTGGAGGGCTAGCTGGATTAATCCCTCCATCGTGGCGGGAAGCTCTTGTCCGGCAAGTTCATCCTTAATACATGACGCCAGCCCTTCGTAGTAGGATGTCCGGAGCGCGGCGTCTCCCCAAATTGTCTGCACAGCGAGGGTGTGAAATTCCGCTGTGTAACGGCTCATGCTGATCCTCCCTGCTGCAGGTGATAAAGCTGGGTGTCGGTCTCCACCTCTCCCGCAGGATGTTCAAAAGTGAGCTTGAGTTGGTGGGTGAATTCGTTGTAGGAATGGGCGGTGTCAGAATCTGATCGAAGAACTGTCGTGGCCCACTCAGCTGCCTGCCCTGAAAGCAAAGAAACGAGTAGCGCGATGCGCAGCCGATTGGTGGAGTACTTGGTGCAATTGAACTCAAACACCAGATCTAAAGCCGTCAAAAACACACTGCACTTCCCGTCCCAAAAGAATGTATTGAATTGTTAAACAAATATTTTGTCATCAATATTAGATTAGAAGAGGAAGAGGAAAGGCTAGTTTGAAACTGAAACCTGAAACTGAAAATCAGAGTTTGAAACTGAACCCTTTGATGACTTGGAAATTGAAAACTTTCAAAAGTTTGCAGAATATGTATTTTCACATAAATAAATTGTGGTAAAAGAGAGATGTAGAGCAACCTTTAGTGAAGCTTTAGTGAATGGTTAAATTGTAGAGTGAAATTTGCTGTTGAGATCCATGCAAAAAAAATAAATAAATAACAGTGTTGAAAATTTTAAAACTTGTCACACATACAGTACATTATATAGGATAATCTACAGGGACTATCTGACCATTTTGATTCATACACATTCACATTCCATACAAACTTAAATAATTCTTTTGATTGTGTAAAGCTGTTTTGAGACAATGTCAATTGTTAAAAGCGCTATACAAATAAATAAATAAATAAATAAATAAGGTATAGTTTGTTAGGTAGGAATGTGTATTCTAAGGGAATACAACCAGATGCATTCTGCATTCATAATATAACATTACAATAACAGTCTCTCAGTAAGTATAAAGACCTCTCTTTCTTGTTTAACTACATGTTTTTTTTTTGTTGAAATAAATTGAAGAGTGTCAAGAAAAATAAAGATCACATGCAAATTATTGCACATATGGTGTCCCCCACAATTATTGGCACCCCTTGGAAAGATTAGATTAGCTTTATCTCACACTGAGGAAAGACAAGCTTTAATTGAAATTAAGGAACAATTACTTGGACAAATTTGGAAAGCCGTGCATTTACTATTTTGTACAGCCTCCCTTTGCCAATAAAACAACACTTAGACTACTTTCATAATATTTTACAAGTTTGCAGAATATAGAGTAGGGTATCTGAGACCATTCTTCATTAAACGCTCTTTTCAGATCATCAGCACCCTATCTTATACACTCTCAACTTCAGATCAACTCACATATTTTCAATTGTGTTAAGGTAGGCTGATCAAGGGAAGAATCTTGATTGTGTGGTCAGCTAAGGATGCGTGTTGATTTAGCCATTTGATTTGGACCATTGGTCTGTTTGAAGATCCAATGATTAGTTTCCGTGCAGAGACGTTTAAAGGGGCGGGTGCTCAAAGTTAAAAAAGATAGAACAGGCTGAATAACAACAACTCACATTCATGACGAATCTAATATGGAATTGCATCATACTGTATGACTGTCATCAGGTGGGGACAATGCAAAGCAAATGTAGCCTATGTTTTACCTGATGGCGTACAATGTTGCTGTTGAGGGATTACTGCTGCTCCTGTTGCTGATAGTGCTGGAGGGCAGGGCTGTGTTGTTCTGAGAGTGTAGACATTAAAAAAGTTCATACAGTAGCTGATTAAAGAAGTGCTTTCAGATAAAAATAAAATGTAAAAAGATGGTGACAATGCTTGGAACCATAAGGCAACAGATTAAAAAAAAAAAAAACTGGTAAATAAACTGAAACCAGGATATTAGTAGTACAAAAGACAGGGGAGGTCATGATAGGGTGAGAATGTATTTTAAAAAAAAATCTATACAGACAGTGTGTGTGACTGTGTGTGTCCTGTTAGCACCTTCTAAAAGGGAGGGATTAGATTCACTCTAAAAAAATGCTGGGTTGTTTTTTCTACCCAAACGCTGGGTTGCCGCTGTTGGGTCATTTTTCTAGGTTATTTACAGAGAGTTGGGTAGTTTTTGTGTAACCCAGCTGCTGGGTTGAAGTTTGCTTGGCCCCTCCCCCAAAGTTCACCGGTGGATTCAGCAGCTGTCACTCAGCTTCGTGTCTCTTGAGCTCCCACACCGCTGATGACGGTTCATTCTCCTCGGGCATTTAAGGGAAAATGACATTAAATACAAGGTCTGTATACACATGTTCACTCACCTAAAAAATTATTACTATGTGAAACATTTATTACTGTTACCGTGTTAAGGTTACACACAAACTTTCCGGCTGGTCTGAGTTACTGTATGATAATTTAGCTGAGAATAGCTGCTAGTTAGCCAAAATACCCCACCTGTGTATGAAAGAAACGGCTAAGATGTCTGAGCTTTTTAGCTTTCTCTGTAGAATGTTTGCAGTGTTACGAAGATGGTGAAGTAATGAATGAACGCTAAACTGTTAACTGTAGTGCTAGCATGACGCAGGCATTTAGTTAGGTTGCTAGCGTTAGCAACCACATTAACTTTAGAACTTCATTAATCTCACTGCTTAAGACAATAAAATGCTGGAGAGCAACAAAACACTGACCCTCCCATTTTTCACTAGCTAGTAATTTACTCTGCGGTCACATTTCTCCTGCATTTCTCCCGAGTTATAACAATATTTTACACCTTTCCCCCTTTGGCAAGTATGCAAATGTATCACCAGTAATCGCATGTAAGCTAACCAGTTAGCTCTCTTTAACCAAAGTTAAATTAACTATCAGTCAGCGCGCCAACTACAGGAAAAAGTACGACAGCGGTACAGATAATTACTAGATGGAAGTATTAATATTTTGGTGATTGTAATGTACCAGTATGACACGAGCTATGACATTTTTTCGGTAATTAGCTTAAAATCAATGCAGACCACAATATCAACTAGTCTGACATAAAGAGCTGTATCCTAAAAGCCATGCTTATTCTGCTGTTTTATTTTTGGTAGTAGCTGCCTCCATGGTTTTGTTTCAGGTTACCTATACCCTATCTTAATGGGCAGCTTTGTAATTTTTTAGTATCAATCCTATTTCACACTAAATTAATAGTCTTGTACAGTTTAATCTTTGCTATTCAACAAAATTTTAACTTTCTTTCATTTCTTTCTTTCTAAGGTTGGAACCAACATGGTAGAATACCGTTGGGAGATAATGACCAGCGCTGCTCTCAGTAATGTTGTAATGTTGCTATGAAATAGCGAGGCCTACCTGAAAAGTCATAGACAGTGTTTGTATGTTAAAATGAGAACAGGGCTGGATAGTTTTGTTCTGCAGAAAAGATATCTTAAGTCACAGAGAGATCCTGCTCTGTAGAAGCTGCCTCAGCCTATTTGTGTAGTTACTCCATTCTGCCCTTGTCAGTAATAGTATAGTAATGATGTCACTGTTGATTATCTGTTCTTGTGCTTTTGAAAAATAAATGTTTTATTTAAGAACATTTAATAGGATGTTGTTTATTGCATATATGTATGCTTTTTTGTAATAGACCAGTATTTCAAAGTAATTTAACTGTTTAATAGACATGGGTGTTTTTTTTTGTTTAGTTTTTTTACAGATTCACTGTAAAACATGAAAATAATAATAAGCTATTTGTGAGGTAGAATTAGCCCAACATTCCAGTTAAAATGAACCAACAAACCCCGTTCATTTTAACTGGAATGTTGGGTTAATTCTACCTCACAAATAGACCAATTTGATATAAAATTGATCCTCTGTATCTTCTGTCAGCGTGCATGATGTCCCCTTAAATGGTGCTAAGATGATCCAAATGTGCAAAGAAAGGTGTCTCCGTCTGGCAGCCACACCTTTTCTTTTTATAAACCAAGGTTTAGGCGGCTGATTGAATTAATGAAAAAATTTAATTAAAATTTTTATTTGTCACATACACAGTCATACACAGTACAATGTGCAGTGAAATGCTTACACGACCGCCAGTGACCTTAAAAAGAAAATAAAAGCTTATACGTAATCAATAAAAGGAAATATTAAAGAAATAAATTTAACTAGTAAAATAAACTGTACAAATGAGGGCATAATAAAATATTGCAAAATATATAAATATAGGGGGGGGAGTGTATATATATATATATATATATAGAATTTAAAGTGACAATGGTTGTGCAAATATGCATGAAAGGTGACTAATGAAAGTGACATGTGCAATTGTTCAGATATATAAATATTTAGTGCAAGTGTGTATGAATGTGTCCATGATTGTCGAGTCAATGTCAAGGTTGTGAGCTTAAAAAGATGTTATTAGTCCTGTGTGGTGTAGTGATGATTGAGAGACCTTATCGCGTGCGGGAAGAATCTCCACCTCAGTCTCACGGTGTTGGCCTTCAGGGAGCGGAATCGCTTCCAGACCGCAACAAAGAGAACAGTCCATTACTGGGGTGACTGAGGTCCTTCACGATCTTCCTGGCCTTGGTCCAGCACCGCTTGCTGTAGATCGAGTGCAGGTCAGGGAGCTCGGCGCGGATGATGCGCTCAGCTGATCGCACCACCCTCTGTACAGCTCGTCTGTCCTGCATGGTGCTGTTCCCGAACCAGGTCGTGATGTTTCCCATCAGGATGCTCTCTATGGTGCAGGAGTAGAAATTCCTGAGCACCTTGGAGAGCAGTCTGAAGTCTCTCAAGCGTCTGAGGTGGTAGAGACGCTGCCGGGCCTTTTTCACAGCGGTTTTGATGTGACAGGACCATGACAGGTCCTGAGTGGTGTGAACACAGAGGTATCTGAAGCTCTCTCCACTGGGCTCCTGTTGATGACGGTAATCTGGTAGTTCCTCTCCTGCTTTGTACAAAATGTCCACTATCAGCTCCTTTGTCTTGCTGACGTTCAGGAGGAGATTGTTCCTCTGGCACCAGTTCTCCAGATTTCCAATCTCCTCTAGGTAGGCCGACTCATCATTGTTGGTGATCAGACCACGACGGTGTCGTCAGCAAACTTGGTGATGGTGGTGGAGTTGGTAGTGGCCACGCAGTCGTGGGTGTACAAAGAGTACAGCAGGGGGCTCAGAACACAACCCTGGGGGGCTCCAGTGCTGAGACTGAGTGTAGCTGAGACATGTCCGCCCATCCTTACTGCCTGTGGTCTGCCAGTCAGGAAATTGGAGATCCACTGACACATTGATGAGCTGAGTCCCAGGTGCTCCAGCTTGGTGGTGAGTGTGGAGGGAATTAATGTAGTGCAATGGTATTAAATGCAGAGATGTAGTCGATGAAGAGCATTTTAACATAATTCCCTTTCCTAGTGTCCAGGTGAGTAAGTGATGTGTGGAGGAGATGAGAGATTGCATCGTCTGTGGAGCGGTTCTGACGGTATGCAAACTGTAGTGGGTCCAGTTTGTCGGGTAGTGAAGAAATGATGAAGTCTCTGACCAGGCGTTCAAAGCACTTCATCACTACTGAGGTGAGGGCTACAGGGCGATAGTCGTTGAGGGAAGCAGGATGAGGTTTCTTTGGGACAGGAACAATGATGGACTCCATGAAGCATGTGGGGATCACTGACTGAGATAAAGAGATGTTGAAAATCTCAGTGAACACAGGTGCTAGCTGGTCGGCGCAGGCTCTGAGAATACGACCTGAGATGCCGTCTGGTCCTGCTGCTTTCCTGGTGTTCACTCTTTTGAAGGCTCTCCTCACGTCGTGCTCGGTGATGATGAGCGTGTTTCCGATGCTGACGGTCTCTTCCTGTCTGCAGCCGTTAGCGCCGCTAGCATTAGCATTGCTAGCGCCGCTAGCATTAGCATCGCTAGCATCTTTAGCTGCAGCCTCGAAGCGAGCATAGAAAGTGTTGAGCTCGTCTGCCAGAGTCGCGTCCGCGTTCGTCATACCGGTTGTTGGTGTTTTGTAGTCCATTATTGTCATTAGTCCCTGCCACAGGCTCCTAGAGTCATTCTGTTGGAGTTGTGACTCTAGTTTCCTTCCGTAGCGCAGCTTCGCCTCTTTCACCGCCTTCCGGACGTTGTATGACGCAGCCTTGTATGGTTCCATGTCCCCCGACGCAAGTCCCGTGTTGTAGGCAGCGGTGCGAGATCTCAGAGCCTCGCGGATGGTTTTATCCACCCACAGCTTCTGGTTGGGAAACATTCTGATAGTCTTTTTCTCCACGGTATCATCCGCTAGTTTCCCAATGAAAATGAACCTCCCTCTGAACCAGAACTTCCTGTTTCAGCCTTTGTTTGTATTTTGGCATGAGGAAGATTGCGGCGTGGTCGGATTTACGAAATGCTGGACGAGATTGCGCCTTGTAGCCGTCCTTGACCGTTGTATAACAATGATCTAGTGTCCTATCACCCCTGGTGGGGCAGGTGATATGCTGATGAAAGTTCGGTGCTGCGCGATTGAGGTTGGCACTGTTAAAGTTCCCCGCCACAATGAGGGCAGCGTCCCGGTGTTGTGTCTGGTGCTTTCTGAGAGCCTCATGCAGCTCGCTTAAGGCAGTGTCCGTGTCCGCTTGTGGTGGAATATAAACGGCACTTATTATGACCGATGTGAACTCTCGTGGAAGATAAAAAGGATGACACATGATGGACAGTAGTTCCAGATTTGGTGTGCAGGAGCGTGCAAGAGGAACAACACTCGCGCTGTTGCACCAGCTGCTGTTCCCCATTAAACACGCACCGCCTCCCCTTGACTTCCCCCGAGTCCCGTGTCCTGTCCATGCGGTGAACCGAGAAGAACTCGGCTGGTTGTATGGCGTGGTCTGGCACCGCTGGGTTCAGCAATGTTTTGGTGAAGCAGAGGAGATTGCAGTCCCGAATGTCTCTCTGGAACTTTATCCTGGCCCTGAGGTCATCGAGTTTGTTCTCCAGTGACTGGACATTGGAGAGCAGGATGCTAGGCAGAGGTGTGCGGTGTGCACGGGCTCTCAGCCTGTTCCTGACGCCGGCTCGTTTCCCTCGGGGCCGCCGCTTCGCCTCGCGTCCTTTGTTCTCCCTCAAGATCTCACTTGGCCAGCTCGGATCCGGAGTTAAAAACGTCGAATTGTGAGTACATTGTATACCAATAGAAACAAGAGTGTCTCTATCATACCTAATATACTCCATGGTGATGATTTTGCCGATTTTAAAACACTGAAAACTAACTTAAAAAACAAAAACAAAGAAAAGGTGGTCGGAGCAGTCGTGACGGCAGCCATCTTGGAAACCACAAACGCCATCTTGGAAGTGAGAGCCATTTTTCACCTTAGCCTGCTTTGTGTTTTGACTGTCTTGGGGCCATTAACATGTTGCATCTTTTGCTGACTCAGTTGTGTTATTTGACATTGTAGTAACACTCAAGCATTTTCCCTGCAGGTCCACTAACTTGGACATATTTTTATTGTTTCTGACACTTACTGTAAATGTAAGTTGCTTTAAAGTTACTTTGGTTTAAACATCTGATTGCAGTCAAACAGTGGCAATTTTTTCCACTAGTCTCAAAAATATTTTGTCTCAGACTGCTTTAAACATTTATGTTTATGTTGCTTATTACAACTAAGTTTCATAAAAATAATTTCATGTAATATCTGATCTTATATCAACTAAATGAGAATGGTTCCTTTTTGTGTTTGTTTCCTTTGAAGGTTTCTTCCTATTGATATTTTTTCCTACTGATAGTTTTTCCTGGCACTATCAACCATGGCTTGCTCCTCATGGACAATCTGATAATTATAATTTATACTGTATCTCAAACTCATTTCCATATTTATTTTACTGTTTTATTTAAGTTGCTTTGTAAAAAAGAAATATTGTTAAGCACTATTGTTAAATATGCTATATTAAAAAAAAAAATTGAATTAGCTTATCATCAATGTTTCTGGGACTTTGCCCTTGAAAAAAAATCTGATCCAGCCATTTGAATATTGAGTTTGAGAACTCCTGATTTAAAATAACACAAACTATATCAAGAAAAATTTATCTTTTATTTTAAATTAAAATGGGAAGAATTTTATTTGTATAACGCTTTTATCAAATGTCGAAAGAGCAGGTGTTTTTACAGTATATATCAATAAATAACATCACATAGCAATTAAATACTATTTACTATACCCATCAGTGGTTATAATGTTACGGCTATCACTTGTTAGCGTGAATGCTGGGATATGCAAAAGAGCCCCACATCCCCCCTCCCCGACCCCAACACAGATTTTAGAGGCCAAATGTCTTCTTGTGCCCTCATCTGCTCCTGCTGACTGTGGCCTTTAGCAATGAGGTACAGTTTCAGTGCAATACTATTACTCACATATCATACGACCTTGCTATCCTGTACAGCTGCTCTCCTCTTGAAGTTAGGAAGTGAGTGCCATAGCTGGGGGAAAGAGAGATAGAGAGAAAATGAGAGAGATAGAATTGTGCACAGAGAACAAACACTAGTACACGCTGATGTCAGCAGTATCAAAAGATAAGACAGAGGAAACTTTTTTGAAAAACATCCTTATCTGCACTTCATCTCTCTTTCTCACATTGCTTTCTTCTTCTTGATCTGTGACATTTTTCGCTTTTTCTTTCATCTTAGATGTGACATACCAAAAAAAAAAACTATCAGCATTTTGAAATGAAGGTTTTGAAAGCTAATTTTAAAGTTTCTTTCTTACAAAATGAATAAAAAATTTTTGTGTGTTGTGTAGTTATGTTTATAACATGTAGTACATTATCTATTCCACTATGATGTCATTGGGTACCCGTCAAACCTTAGTTTCAGACCATATACGTTTTAGCACTTTCCTATCTTGCTCTGCCAGTTTCTATTAGCATGATGATATGATTGATGATAGTATTTATTTATTTATTTGTTTGTTTGTTTGTTAGTTTGTTTTGGTCAGATGTATCCACACCTTTCTTTTTTACTAGAATAATTTATGCCAGTGGATTGGCAAGCTTGTAGTAGTTGTACTATAAATGTCATGCACACTCAATCTGCGCCCGGCACTAGGACCCGGAAGTAAGACGGGCGCCAAACCAGGAAGTATAAAAGAGGTAAACAAACGATGGCTTACCGCTCAGTCATTGAGTTCGGCCCATGTCGGTTACAGTTGTCGTTTCAGCAAACCGTGAGTACTCACCAGTTGGTTCATCTGTCTTTTGCTATTGTGTGTGTATTTATAGGACGCGGGTTAAATTTGTGTTTTTCCCTTGCTCCGCTTTTGTGAGAGTCCTTAGACTAAATTGCGTGGTTATCCTGCCTACTCGCTTCTTTCCGCATTTGGGTTTACCATCCACGCTACATTGGGCTAACCGCTAAAGCTACGTCTTCTGGTCACCTCAGGTTAGTTCATCTTTGACAATAAATGTCTTCACATAATAATCAAAAATGATCAAAGCTGTTCTAAGCTTTACAATGGCAATTCACAATGACATTTATTTGAAACCTAATCATTACAGGCAAAAGCTAAACTTTAATAATTTTTACAATACCTTTAATAATTTAGTTTTATTATTTTACCAGTTAATAAATGGCTTAACTTTGACAATAATTTGTTTCTGCAGGGTAAAATAATAAAAATTAGTTGTTAGTAGTGGCTCAGTAGTTAAGGCTACTCTTGAGTACTGACTGGAATCTGGAACTGTAATTGACTATGGTTTATGAATATGGTCAATTATTTGTATTTCCAAGCTGTACCCTTCTGATACTTTCTCTGCTCAGCACACTAAATTAAATTATGTTGGATGTTATATTATGTTGGACAGTGGCGGTTCTACACTGAATTGCTCCCTGGGCGAGACTCTCTCCTTGAGGACAGTTTCCAAATGCCTGTAGATAGCACATTCACCTGTACAAACAATACTATGCAAATATAAACACCACAGGGCCATACAGTCATCATGCCACTCAGGAAGGAGGCACGTATTTTGGTGCAAAAATTACTTATCTCAGAACAAGCAAATGACCTTGTGAAGACCCTGGTGAAAACAGGTACAAAGTTATCTATATTCACAGCAAAACAAGACTCAAATCAATGTAACCTGAAAGGTTGCTCAGCGAGGAAGATACAACAGCTCCAAAACCATCAAAGTTTGGCCAGCTTCACATCTGGGAAATAATCTTTAAAAAAATACAACAATCAGTCCCTAACTGATTGTTCATTGTTGTTTGGAGAAAAAGGAGGCAGGCGTGCAAGCTGAAGAACACATCACATCCGTGAAGCAGGGAGGTGGCAACATCATGTTGTGGGGTTGTTAAGGATAATAAAGAGGTATTGTTCAAATTGTGAAGATTTCAACTTAAAATAGTGATCCTAAATGACCTAAGGCAGGACATGTTTATTATATTTAAATATCAGGTAAAAACTGAGTTTAAATGTATTTGCCAAAGGTCTATGTAAACTTTTGACTTTAACTGTAGGATGTGTTAAAGTAACATCCACATGAATGTCAGGGCCCAATTTTTCCTTGCAGAACATCCAGGGCCCGGTTTCTCGAAAGCTTCTTATCGCTAAGTAGTTCTTAAGTTGTACCTTAACCTCTCTCTTAACTTTATGGCGCATTTCCCGAAACGTTCTTACGCTAAGTGTAAGTGCCATATCGCACTTGTTATGAATTTGTTGTTGTGTTTATTTTATTTTACTTGCTGTTATTTCATTTATTCTACCTTGTTCTATTCAGTAGTAAAGCATTAAGTTTGTTACATAAGCCATAAGCTTTATATTTCTTAGTCATGCATCATACTGTAAGTTGACAATCGTAAGTTGGTCTGTGATGTCATTCTACTATTACATGCATTTGTGTGACTGTCATATGATAGAGAGTTCAGTTTAGATGTGGAAGGCTACGGAAACACAAGCTTTTGACCATCAGCTAATGAGAGCTCCCGGTAAGCTAGAAATGTAAGATACAGCAACTAGGTTGTTGTAACCATAAGCTAACGTAAGCTGGGAATGTAAGATAGCACGAGAGTGTTGTTATATACCCAAGCCAAGATTGTAATCTACAAGATACAGCAAATAGGTTGTTGTAAAGGTCAGAGATTTGCAAGATGCAGCAACTGGTGTCTGTAATCACAGTGGATTTACTCAAGACGACTGTATGAAGTGTTGATTCTTTGATGCTGACAAATAAACTACAAGAGACAAAGAGATCGGACTTCTGTCATGTGAGTGAAACTTTAAGACATTAGCTACGCGTCAAAACTGGTGAAATAATATGACCGCATCTACATAAAGTCAAAAGCTTTTCCGCTGTTTGAACGAAAACAAGTGAACGCTGAAAGGGAAAGTGAAAGAGGAATAGCCGTCGAACTTCACCATGCCTAACAACTTCACCATGCCTAACAACGAGGACAACGCTCCCAGCATTTGGCTGGGGAGCCTAACGGTGCTCCACGAGATGAACAGAAAGAACCTCAACGAGGCGCTGGATGCAAGAAAAGGCAAGCGAATTCGACTGAATGCAACGTCTACTGCATTAAAGACACCTATGAACTATGCACGTAAGTTAGACATCGTTGAAACTGAGTACAGCCCGAATACGGGAAGCTGAGAGAGAACGTTATGAGAAGTAACGTTGATATGCTTGTGTACACTCGTAAAGACGAACACAAACGCAATCAGGGTGCCTGCAGCGCACTTGAGGCTCAAGGCCGCACAGAATTCATAGCTAAGGTGGGTCGCTGGATAGCGGACACCAAGGACACTAAGGGCCACTCTGTGACGTCGCGAATACGCGAAGATGTCTCGCTGGGCGTCAGCGTGTCACTGATAACGGCAGCATCCAAAAGGTCTGTAACTACTACATCATCCTCAGCCCTAATAAAGAAAGAAGAAGCCGAAAGAGCAGCGCTGTTAGCAAAAGCTGCAACCTTGGAGGACCGTCTCCAACTAGAAATAGAGGAAGCACAAATAATGGCACAACTAAAGGCGAAAAAGGAACGACTGGAAACCAAAACGGCGCTTGCTATGCACGATGCCAAATTGAGAGTGCTTCAACGTCAAGATCGCAAATAAGACAGCCGATCGCCCAAGAGCAAAAGCGCACTCATTGAATCGAGCAGCGCGTGCCCGAGCAGCGCGCACTGTCAACTTTCCAACTCAACATGGAACAGCCGAGCGGAGCCTGCGAACGAGAGCGCACTCACTGAATCGAGCAACGCGCACCTGAGCAGCGCGCACTCTGCGGACCTGGACGCCGCAATCAGCGACGGAAAACCCTGTTACACATCCCTTCAAGGACCCAAACAAAGGGGCCAAGGAGAACCCATGGTCAGCGTCGCAACCGAGGACAGACAGGTTGGTAAAATTCACAAAGACTTGATTAAAATGAAGAATGCCGGTACATCACCTGTCAGCGCCTTCACTAAGCCGTGCGCACATTGCAAAGGGGAGCATATCTTAGACGATTGCTTCCAATTTAATGATAAGACATACAAAGACAAAGTAAAATTCTTAAAAGGAAACGGATTCTGTTTCGGATGTTTAAGAAAGGGTCATTTGTGGAAAGACTGTACCAGAAAAATTGTAAGTTCATTGTGTTCAAAGCCACATCCGCGCATGTTACACAGCGCAGTGCAAGACATGGCGCAGCCAGTTACACGCGCTGACGAGAACGAAACCGAAAGTGACACAAAAAATACACCACCGGCAGAGAGTCACGAATCAAATGCGCTCACTGGGGCTGGAGGTAATTGCATCCTCCCCATTGTGCCCGTTAAAATAAAGTCCAAGAAAAAGGACACAATCGTAGAAGCCATGTGAAAGTCCCCGAGAAGGACACAGATCTGCTGCGCTTCATGTGGTGGCCGAATGGAGATGTGAACCAAGACTTATTTGAAAATAAAATGGTAGTTCATCTGTTCGGTGCAAAATCGTCGCCTAGTGTTGCTAACTTCGCCCTCAGAAAGACAGCAGAAGAAAACCGCAGCAATGCATCTGCTGTGGCAGTTAATACAGTGCTTAAAAACTTTCATGTAGACGACTGCCTGAAATCTGTTTCGAGTCATGACCAAGCAGTCGCCCTATACAATGATCTCACTAGTCTCTGTGCAAGCGGTGGGTTTAACCTCACTAAATGGGCAAGCAACAGCCGTGCCCTACTGACTGTCATTCCCGAGAGCGAAAGGATCAAAGACATGAGAGACTTAGACTTGAGTAAAGATGCACTGCCCATAGAGAGAGCTCTGGGGGTGCTGTGGTGCACTGATTCAGACATGTTCAAGTTTAAGATTAGTTTAAAGGAACGACCTGTGACAAGACGAGGAATCCTGTCAATCACCAGTTCGATTTATGACCCTTTAGGGTTTCTCGCGCCTGTCATACTGCCAGCCAAAACTCTAATGCAACAGCTATGTAAAGAAAAACTTGCCTGGGATGATGACATTCCCGAGCAGTTTGCAACGGCATGGAAAACCTGGCTGCAAGAGCTGCACAGACTGTCCGAGTTCAGCATAGCAAGGTGCATAAAACCAGCCGACTTCGGAGTTACAGCTACAGCACAACTCCACCACTTCTCGGATGCAAGTGAAATGGGATACGGAGCTGTCTCATACCTCAGGTTAGTAAACGCTGATGGACTTACACATTGTGCATTCATGATGGGGAACTCCCGTGTAGCACCCCTGAAACAAACCACCATTCCACGAATGGAACTGACTGCGGCAGTGGTCGCTGTAAAAAATGACAAAATGTTGAAAGAACAGCTAGAATTGAAATTGATGGACTCTATGTTTTGGACTGACAGTACAACTGTTTTGAGATACATTGATAACGAAACACTTCGTTTTAAAACCTTCGTGGCCAACAGAATTGCCATCATAAGAGAGTCAACCAAGTCACAGCAATGGAGGTACGTTAATACCTCAAAAAACCCAGCTGACTCCACCTCCAAGGGGGTATCCTGTGAAAAGTTCATGAAAAATGTTAACTGGATCCATGGTCCCTCCCTTCTCAAAGAAGCAGAGTGCAAATGGCCTGAAAATATTCATGACACATCAAAAAAAAGAAAATTTTGATGAAAATGCTGACGAAGTTAAGCTCTCAGCTTTAGTGAATATTGTGAGCATTACAAAATGCGCAGACGCAGTGAGTAAACTGATTAATCATCACTCTGATTGGCACAAGTTAAAAAGATCCGTTGCCTGGATCCTTCGCATCAGAGACATGCTCAAACAAAAAACAGAAAGGGTTAAAACACAAGTAGATAACCCAAAGACACAAAATCACAAGTCGCTAACAGCTCAAGAACTAACAAAAGCAGAAAACGAAATCATTAAATTTACTCAAAGACAAAATTTTAAGGAAGAAATTCTCATGTTGCAAAAGAATAAAGCAGCAGCAGAACTCAAACAGGGAACTCACACACAGCAAAAACGCAAGGCATCTGTAAAAAGAAACAGTTGCTTGTCCAAACTGGACCCAGTGCTACAGGATGGACTGCTGAGAGTCGGAGGACGTCTCGGCAGGTCCGCAATGCCAGAGCACGTTAAACACCCAGTCATTGTACCTAAAGACTCACATATCACAACGTTAATATTAAGAGACATTACATGCTCTCAGAATTACGGCAAAAATACTGGATTCCGACTGCTAACTCACTCGTAAGACAGTTTCTCTCCAGGTGTATAATATCCAGGAAGTCTAAGGCTAAAGCATGTGAGCAAAAAATGTCAGAATTGCCACTCGACAGAATAATACCAGACCACCCACCCTTCACCAATGTGGGAGTAGACTACTTCGGACCCTTCGAGGTCAAACGTGGCAGAAGTAACGTTAAAAGTTATGGCGTATTTTTCACTTGTCTGACAACAAGAGCCGTGCACATTGAAATTGCTCATTCGCTGGACACAGACTCTTGTGTGAATGCCATGCGACGCTTCATAAGCAGGAGAGGTCAGGTGTCAGTGATGCGAAGTGACAATGGAACAAACTTCATAGGCGCTGAGACTGAACTGCGCGAGGCTATTCAGCAATGGAATCAGTCACAAATTGAAAGCTTCCTCACTCAAGGGAACATACAGTGGACATTTAACCCGCCCTCTGGATCTCACTTTGGCGGAATATGGGAAAGACAGATCAGGTCAGTTAGAAAGATTTTGAGATCAGTGCTGAAAGAACAAACATTAACTGACAAGAGCCTGCATACATTCATGTGTGAAGTAGAAGCGATAATGAATAATCGACCCCTCACTACTGTTTCGGAGTATCCAACAGATCTCGAACCCCTGACATCTAACCACCTGCCGCTGATGAAAAAACAGCCAAACCTTCCCCCGGGATCTTTCAAAAGGGAAGACATCTATGCACGTCGCAGGGAGAAGCAGATCCAGCATCTATCAGAACTGCTCTGGAAGCGGTGGGTGCGTGAACACTTGCCCTTTCACCAGGAATGGCAAAAATGGTTCAAAAAAAAAAAAAAAAACCTCTCGCTTGGAGATATAGTTTTAACAACTGATGAGTCGTCTCCAAGAAATGCATGGGTCATGGGAAGAATCACGAAAGTGCTCCCCGACAAAGGGGGACTTGTGGGACGTGTGCTAGTTAAAACTAAGACCAACACTCTGGAAAGACCCATCGACAAGCTGTGCCTCATATATGAAATGGACTGTTAAATGTGTGGTAATATGTTATGAAATTTGATATGCAAATACAGTATAAACACCTGAGATAAATATTACACACTTAAAAGATTTAAAACGTTTTAGAAGGTTAAGAATGTTTGATTTCATGGCTTTATCAAAAAAAAAAAAAAAACACAAAATTGTAATTGTCAGTCTCCATGCCTGTCAATTAGGGGCAGGAATGTAAGTGCCATATCGCACTTGTTATGAATTTGTTGTTGTGTTTATTTTATTTTACTTGCTGTTATTTCATTTATTCTACCTTGTTCTATTCAGTAGTAAAGCATTAAGCATTAAGTTTGTTACATAAGCCATAAGCTTTATATTTATTAGTCATGCATCATAAGTTGACAATCGTAAGTTGGTCTGTGATGTCATTCTACTATTACATGCATTTGTGTGACTGTCATATGTTAGAGAGTTCAGTATAGATGTGGAAGGCTACGGAAACACAAGCTTTTGACCGTCAGCTAATGAGAGCTCCCGGTAAGCTAGAAATGTAAGATACAGCAACTAGGTTGTTGTAACCGTAAGCTAACGTAAGCTGGGAATGTAAGATACAACGAGAGTGTTGTTATATACCCAAGCCAAGATTGTAATCTACAAGATACAGCAAATAGGTTGTGGTAAAAGTCAGAGATTTGCAAGATGCAGCAACTGGTGTCTGTAATCACAGTGGATTTACTCAAGACGACTGTATGAAGTGTTGATTCTTTGATGCTGACAAATAAACTACAAGAGACAAAGAGATCGGACTTCTGTCATGTGAGTGAAACTTTAAGACATTAGCTGCGCGTCAAAACTGGTGAAATAATATGACCGCATCTACACTAAGTATCTCTTAGCTAAGTCACACGTTCGTAAGGTTGGTACTCTGGACCAACCTTAACTCATACTTAGCGTAGTTTCAGCTCAAGACGCTAGTCGCCGCCGCTGAGCAGCATTCTTTATAAACCAGCGGTGTATGCAAACACATTATGGCACGTTATCAAAGTCGTCTTAATGATGGAATATACTGTAGACCTGTTTAAGAATATTATTTTATTTGATATCAGAACTAATAGAGTGACTTTTAATTAGCCTATTTCATAATGTGACTAATGCATTAAAATTGCCAATCACTATTAATATTAAACAGGTGGCGAACAATTAGGCAGCGATACAGCGCGGTGTTGTGTTAAACTAAAGACGGCGCGGTCCATGGAGCCGTGTGGGTCATGTACATTTTTCCTTTAGACAAAACTTCAGCCCTTTTCATATTTTCCCCGTGGTCGTTATTAAAAAAATATATAAATAAAAGTTTTGACTCCTAAGGCAACAGATTATGGAGCTTCTTGAGCTGCTCAGACCTGCGCGTGCCAGACCAATGCGTCGTACTTACACTCTACGTCCCGATGTCCAGCTGCTCGATGCTTTTTGTTTAAAATATGTTTCATTGATCATTAGCCATTATCCATGCCTTTATGGGTTTTTCTTTTGACACATTTTATTTTTATGAAATTTGATTTAGTTAAATGAGAAAATAACCTTGGGAGTTTCAAATCCCGCATCCATTAATTTTTCTGGGTGATTGTAATGTTTAATACCCCTACAATATTCACTTATGCGGTTTGACTCGCTATGAGGTGCGGTGTTATACCCCTATCTCACCTGCGCGGTCTCACGCTGTGGCCGTAGGCTTGATCATGATTCACCCCGAGTTTATGCGCTGTGATTACGTTTCCATCTTTCCGCGTGAAAAATTCAACGTTTAATTTTTTGCTGGACCTCGCGGAAGCTTGCAGACCTTCGCGGAACGTTTCAGGAACGTCGTGGGCAATCGTGGCAGCACACGGAGATGAGTCAGGCCACACAGGTGAGAGAGGGGTATTAGGCACCGTGATTTGCCTCGAGTGACCGGCGCCCGACGGTCCGCGAAGATCTTCCGCATGTTAAACATGTTTATTTTTTTTGCGTGGTAAGATGGAAACGTAATAACAGCACCAAAACTCGCGCCGAATCATAATGAACCGCACTTACGGCCCCGCGTGTGAGATAGGGGTATTAAACCTCCACTCTGTCATCTCATCGTATTCATTCCATAGTGCGCTATACAACCCCAACAACTGACACTTCACATTGTTTCTGAAGCTGGTGAAGAGTGTTATCAGCTGTTTGTCAATCAACTATGATTGTAAACCCGGTTCGTTTCACGGCCACATGTTCCATGAAAATATTATATATTATATTATTATATTAATTAATATTAATTCATATATTTGTCTATTATGACATGTTATTGTTAAGTTAACACATGTCGAAATAAACACTATTAAAAGAATTTAGTGCAATGTTTAATTTGCATAGAAAGTGCCGTCTTTCTTAACGCTGTCATGAAAAAGGAGTCAAAAATCGATTCCAGAGCCACCGATGTCCGCTAATTCAGGACCTTCACTGTAGACAGCGCCGCGTAACGTCGGACGTAAGAGGCAGCGTCTTAAGAAGATTTCTAAGAGACAGTTCGAGAAATACACTTTATAGAGATATATCTTAAGAGTCTTCTTAGCGCGTGAATAGTGTGCGTTATCGAGAAACCGGGCCCAGATCATTAATCTGTCTTGCCGACTTGCCTTCTTCCACAGGTAAGTAACCTAAACATATCCAAATGTCCACATGAAACATGTATGTAATTCATCAGGCTAAGCCACCTTCTTCCATTGCTACTATACAGTATGTGTTCTTCATCAAGCAGAACTTGAAAAATATTTCCAAAAAAAAGTTTGATTTAAAAATACCATTTTTAAATGGCATGAGGGAACATAATATCAATAACCAATAGAATCTCAGTAAATTGTTAACTTATAGACGATGAAAGAAAAAAACATATCACTTATCCTGTGTTCGGGGGGTCTGGAGCCTATCCCTGGAGACTTAGGTCAATGTTACAGTACATTAAATTCAATTAAATTATGCAAAATAATGTACATAAAATTTAAAGAAAGGAAGAAAGAAAGAAATGTGTAATAGGTCATGTTGCTTACCAAACTCAAAAATTGTCTTGTTAAATTTGTCAGGAATAAGGACTAGACTTGAAAACCAAAGACTGAGCCAATAACTTGTCAAATATTGAAAGCAAAAAAAGTATTTCAAGAAGCCTGAAGAACAACTTTTAGACTTTTTTTATATTATTAATGTAAATGTGTTAATGTCATGTTGTGTGTTATGTTCTGTAAGTTGCAATTAAATATCAGTTTACCCAAGATATTAACACATTTATAGCATGAGTTTGTCCTCAGCCTTAGAGATGCTGACAGCTCTTCATTCTGAAACATTTTTGAAAATGTTCAATATGTAATTACAGTGTATCCCATAAGTAATGTTGGTATTATATTGAAATGTGAAAGTTGTTCATGGAAACCATCCAAAAAAATCTTGAGCAAAACTATTTTGTGGCATCTTGATAGAAAGATATTCCAGGAATAAGGAGGAGTTTTTCAACATTTCTTCATCATCTGGATATTCATAATTAACACGGGGCACATGATTAATGAATTTGTTTTTACTAAGGTAAAAAAACAAACAAACAAACACAGCTGTAAGAAACTAAGAGGGAAAACACTAAAAAGTAATTATACAGATAAATGAATTAATGCATAGAGATTAATTCTGTGCTTGGTTTAATTTATGCCAAGTTGTACTGTAACACTATTTAGTATAAAACACAAGGTTTTAATATAGCTGGTGACTGAATAAAGAGGGTAAATAATGTGTAAGCATACCATCATAATAATTATTAAGTGCAATCTTAATGGCTCTTTTGCAGCTTCTAAATTTAAAAGCAATATTAATGATGAGGACCATACCAAAATGGCATGGTAGTGAAGTTAATTTCATAATTGAGTAAACATAAATTAAATGCGTTTGCACATTGTGTCTTTGTGCATAGATGCTGTCAGTTTCAAAGGCAGTGAATGATAATCAGGTCTTCCACATCACTAATATATGTGTTTCTGATAGTATATGGTTTTAGAATTTATACTCTCATGGGTCTACAGGGATTAAAGTGAAAAAAAAATCTTCTGACTGAACTTTTTTCAGGCCGAGCCATATTCCTTTAACAAACACTTTATTTAAATAGTCGAGACCAATAGTGTTAGGGGAGATTAAACTGCTTTAATATTGCCAGTTTGCATATTTTAAAAGCTATTTGTAATCTTTGAAAAAAAATATATACCTTCACAAATAATCAACCATCTACCACATATCTTTTCAGTGCATGTTTTTATTTATCTTATAACACCAAACAATGTTTTGTGAAACTCTTAATAATTAACTGAAAAAAGTAATAGCACCACCATTAAATTCCAAAAAGTGCTTTTTCAGTGCATGTTTTATGTATCTTAAAGAAAACATCTTCGTTTTCAGCTTAGATGACAAATCGGATTTCCAGTAAGCAGCAATGCCATGTGTGCAATTACGTTTACACTGCAGGTCTCGATGCTTAATTCCGATTTGTTGCCTATATCTGATTTTTCTGAGCGTCTGTTTACACGTTATTTTAACTATGACTCATATCCGATTCACGTGTTTACACTCGCCATACCATCTGAAACATCGCGCTTACTTAAAGGGAGGTTCTTGCGCTGCACACTGGCCAAGAAAGATGAAGGTGAAATATACTTAACGCTATCTCTGCTATATATATGCAAAGCTCGCGCACCATGGTTTTAAAACGGAGGAGGAGAAAAAACGGCATAATTGCAGCCTGCGCATATGTTTATTCATCAAATACTGATTTAATGTTATTTAGCCCAAATAAGCATTAACACAAGGCGGGGTGTGTGTGTGTGTGGGGGGGGGTCTTTTCCTCTTCCACGTCACCTGTGATGTTCTAATTCCACACGCGCTTCCACCGGAGAATAACATTACGTCATTAAACCGCGAAGAAGTGGCAGTTTTAATGACGTACAGAACACAAAGCCTCAGGAAATCCGATCCGTCTGTTTACACGACAATCACATTAGCACATATCTGATTTATTTCCACATATGAAGGAGGCCTGAAACCGATCTCGAAATATCGGAATGCATGCGTTTTTTTCCTGTTTACACGGACATAGAACATATCCGATATGTGTCACATATGAGCAAAACATTGGAATTATGTCACATTTACCTGGCAGTGTAAACGTAGCCTATAGACAATCTTGAAAGTGCACTCTTGTCTTGACAACTTATTGCATTAAATTAACTAGTGGTTGTGAGACTGTGAGCGACAGGTCATGCTCCGCTATGAAAGAACATAGGCGCACTTTTACATCGCGCACACGGTCGGCCACAGATGTGTGAATCTCCGTTGTGGTTCTTGTCGCACCAGACAGGGAGCATGTGTACTGTTAGAGCACGAACCGCAGCATTGTGACGAGCTGCTGACTGATGGCGAACTCGCACTTTGTTTTGCCATTATTGCCATATTGAAGTTTCCTGTGGCATACTGTGCAAAGACACCTACCTGGATGTTTGATTTTTTTAGTCCACGAACTAAAAGGCTTGCCATTCTCCCCAATTTCGCTAAGCCAAGCCCATCTCCATTTATGTTTTTACACTTTTATAATGCAGGAAGGCTCCGATGTTTCGGAGATTGATGTGTGTCCATGCTATCTTAAATATAGTTATACCTCAGCCTGACATGTAGTTCTTCAAAACTAAACCAAAACCCGGAGTGGATCCATACCGGAGTGATAACAAAACGCTTAGAGTGGAGAGAGGAACGTGCATTCGCTCCACTCCAGGCTTTGATCACATCCTCCTCAGCAGGCTGAATACACTGTCTTTCCTTAATTTAACACCCATGTAAGCCTATATATACACAGCATTAAAATTATGAAAAGTGAATTTTAAACATTAAGGACAGGCGGAACAGTGTGATTGACGGAAATCCGTCGTAACGACGGAGAACTTTAATCCCTGGGTCTATGAGTAAAGGAAATCCAATTGTCATCAATAAAGGTTCTGCCCATTAACATGAATGTGACATACAGTGGCTTGCAAAAGTATTCGGCCCCCTTGAACCTTTCCACATTTTACAGTCACATTACAGCCACAAACATGAATCAATTTTATTGGAATTCTACGTGAAAGACCAATACAAAGTGGTGTACACGTGAGAAGTGGAACGAAAATCATACATGATTCCAAACATTTTTTACAAATAAATAACTGAAAAGTGGGGTGTGCGTAATTATTCAGCCCCCTGAGTCAATACTTTGTAGAACCACCTTTTGCTGCAATTACAGCTGCAGCTCTGTGCGGTAAAATTCGCAGTGGCGGCTTGTGTGTTTACATCAACGCGAAATGGTGCAAGAACTCTGTGCTAGTTTCTAGTTATTGCTCATCGCTGGAGGAGTTTGTGACTTTTAGATGCAGACCTTTTTATTTACCACGAGAATTCACCACGGTTTTCATTATCAGAGTGTACATTCCACCTAGCGCTTATGCTAAGGAAGCGCTATGGGAACTGTATGCAAAGATCAGTGAACTGCAAAATACCCCTCCCGGATGGACTGTTTATTGTTGCTGGAGATTTCAACCATGCAAATCTCAAGTCAGTGCTTCCTAGATTCCATCAATATGTGGACTTTGCAACGAGAGGGGATAGCACGCTAGATCTTGTTTACACAAACATCCCCGGCGGATATCAGAGCCCCACCTCCACCTCGTCTACTCAGACCACATTCCAGCATACAGACCACTCGTCAGGCATTCAAAATCGGTTCTGAAGCAGGTGAAAACCTGGCCAGCAGGAGCCATCTCTGCTCTTCAGGACTGTTTTGAGAGCACTGACTGAAACATGTTTAGGGAGGCTGCAACCTACGGCGACTTCACTGACTTGGAGGAGTACACGTCATCAGTGACCCAACCAGAAACCATGGATTACTGCGGAAGTGCTTGCCCTTCTGAGGACCCGAGACTCTGCCTTCAAAGCGGGAGACAAGGTGGCGCTTAGAAGAGCAAGGGCCGAACTTTCTCGGGCCATCAGAGAGGTGAAGCGCGCATACGCCCAGAGAATCCACAACCACTTCACGGACAGAGGCGACACACAGCGCATGTGGCAGGGCTTACAAGCCATCACTAACTACAGGACGACACCACCTGCCTGTGACGGTGACGGCTCCCTCCCAGATGCGCTGAACAACTTCTATGCTCGGTTTGACAGGCAGAACGACGTGGCGGCGAGGAAGACCACCCCTCCTCCGAATGACCAGGTTCTGTGTCTCACTACAGTTGAGGTGAGGAAAACTCTATGCAGAGTCAACCCACGTAAAGCTGCTGGACCAGACAACATCCCAGGCAGAGTGCTCAGAGAATGTGCTGAACAGCTGGCAGATGTTCTCACCGACATCTTCAACATCTCTCTGAGCAACGCCGTCGTTCCCACGTGCTTCAAGGCCACCATCATCGTCCCCGTGCCCAAGAAGTCTACTGTGTCCTGTCTCAATGATTACCGTCCCGTTGCACTTACACCCACCATCATGAAGTGCTTCGAGCGGCTCGTCATGAGACACATCAAGACCCTGCTGCCCCCCTCACTGGACCCACTGCAATTTGCGTACCGTCCTAACTGCTCAAAGGACGATTCCATCTCCACTACACTCCATCTTGCCCTCACACACTTGGACAAGAAGGACACATACGTTCGAATGCTGTACATAGATTTCAGCTCAGCATTCAACACTATCATCCCCCAACAACTGATCGGGAAGCTGAGCCAGTTGGGCCTGAACACCTGCCTCTGCAACTGGATCCTGGACTTTCTGTGCAGAGGCTAACGGACTGGTGTAAAGACAACAACCTGTCTCTGAATGTTGACAAGACAAAGGAGATGGTTGTTGACTTTAGGAGGACACGAGGTGACTATTCTCCACTGAGCATCGACGGCTCCTCTGTGGAGATCGTCGAAAGCACCAAATTCCTGGGCGTCTACCTGGAGAAGGACCTCAGCTGGTCCCTCAACACCAGCTCCCAACACAAGAAAGCCCAACAACGTCTCTTCTTTCTGAGAAGACTGAGGAAGGCCCAGCTTCCACCACCGATACTGACCACCTTCTATAGAGGAACTATCGAAAGCATCCTGAGCGGCTGCATCACTGTCTGGTTTGGGAATTGTGCCATATCGGACCGCAAGACCCTACAGCGGATAGTGAGAACAGCAGAGAAGATCATCGGGGTCTCTATCCCCTCTATTGAAGACATTCACACCACACGCTGCATCCGTAAAGCCACAAGCATTGTGACTGATCGGACACACCCCTCTCACACACTCTTCACACTCCTGCCATCTGGAAAAAGGTACAGAAGCATTCGGGCACACACATCCAGACTGTGCAACAGTTTTTCTCCACAAGCCATCCGTCTCGTCAACAAAAAGGGACTGGACTGATAAACACACACACACACACACACACACACACACACACACACACACACACACCACACTCAGCTTAACTCAACTACCTCAAAATATTGAGACTGGACTGACAAATCAACACAAGCGCAGACACACTGACCCACACTACCAAACTATCATACACACCAACCTGTAAATGCTTCACTGTTTATCTATTTTGCACAATAAGCATTACTGGACTACTTTTTGCACTAATTCCTCAATTCTTGCTGCTATGTTAAGGAATGTTTACAGTTTTTCACTACCTCAACACCATAGTATTCTGTTATGTTATGTCGTGTTCGTTGTACTGTCACTTTGTTGTTGTTCTTGTTTGCACATGTCTTACTTAGCTAGTTAGTTTTTGTAAATTTATGTTGTAATTTATGTTACTGTAGGTCTATCTGTCTTGTCTCTACTAGCCACCTAACTAGGCATCTTTAGTTAGCTAGTTTAGTGTTTCTGTTAATTTATGTTGAAATTTATGTTGCACGTAGCTCCTTGGTCCTGGAGGAACGTTGTTTCGTTTCACTGTGTACTACCTGTATATGGTTGAAATGACAATAAAAGCCTTTGAACTTTGAACTTGAACTTTGAACTTTTGCCAGTCTTTTAGGGTATGTCTCTACCAGCTTTGCACATCTAGGGACTGAAATCCTTGCCCATTCTTCTTTACAAAACAGCTCCAGCTCAGTCAGATTAGATGGACAGCGTTTGTGAACAGCAGTTTTCAGATCTTACCACAGAATCTCGATTGGATTTAGATCTGGACTTTGACTGGGCCATTCTAACACATGGATATGTTTTGTTTTAAACCATTCCATTGTTGACCTGGCTTTATGTTAAAGGGTCGTTGTCCTGCTGGAAAGTGAACCTCCGCCCCAGTCTCAAGGCTTTTGCAGACTCCAAGAGCTTTTCTTCCAAGATTGCCCTGTATTTGGCTCCATCCATCTTCCCATCAACTCTGACCAGTTTCCCTGTCCCTGCTGAAGAGAAGACCCCCCAGAGCATGATGCTGCCACCACCATATTTGACAGTGGGGATGGTGTGTTCAGAGTGATGTGCAGTGTTAGTTTTCCGCCACACATAGCGTTTGGCATTTTGGCCAAAAAGTTACATTTTGGTCTCACCTGATCAGAGCACCTTCTTCCACATGTTTGCTGTGTCCCCCACATGGCTTGTGGCAAACTGCAAACGGAACTTCTTATGGTTTTCTGTTAACAATGGCTTTCTGTTAACAATGGCTTTCTTCTTGCCACTCTTCCATAAAGGTCAACTAAGGTCTAGACAAAGGTCTAATAGTTGTCCTATGGACAGATTCCCCCACCTGAGCTGTAGATCTCTGCAGCTCGTCCAGAGTCACCATGGGCCTCTTGGCTGCATTTCTGATCAGCGCTCTCCTTGTTCAGCCTGTGAGTTTAGGTGGACGGCCTTGTCTTGGTAGGTTTACAGTTGTGCCATACTCCTTCCATTTCTGAATGATCGCTTGAACAGTGCTCCGTGGGATGTTCAAGGCTTTGGAAATCTTTTTGTAGCCTAAGCCTGCTTTAAATTTCTCAATAACTTTATCCCTGACCTGTCTGGTGTGTTCGTTGGACTTCATGGTGTTGGTGCTCCCAATATTCTCTTAGACAACGTCTGAGGCCATCACAGAGCAGCTGTATTTGTACTGACATTAGATTACACAAAGGTGCACTCTATTTAGTCATTAACATTCATCAGGCAATGTCTATGGGCAACTGACTGCACTCAGACCAAAGGGGGCTGAATAATTACGCATACCCCACTTTGCAGTTATTTATTTGTAAAAAATGTTTGGAATCATGTATAATTTTCGTTCCACTTCTCACGTGTACACCACTTTGTATTGGTCTTTCACGTGGAATTCCAATAAAATTGATTCATGTTTGTGGCTGTAAGGTGACAAAATGTGGAAAAGTTCAAGGGGGCCGAATACTTTTGCAAGCCACTGTAAATTTACTTAAACACATAAATTGATTTTAGGGTAAAAGTTCCTAACTGGGATAGTTTGCAAAGAAGAGAAGTCCATATAGCAAATAATGTGTATGCACTTTCTGTAAATAAAAGTATTGGTAAATAAAAACAGGTGGTAGTTGCTACAGTACTTTTTAGCAATGTTTAAATCTGTTCATTTGTGGCATTTAAACAGACACGACACATTCACATCCAGACTCAGGCCACTGTTGTGGTGCCATTGGGCCTGTGTGTCTCGTCCCCTGTGAACTCTCTTGGTTATTGGTTTAGGCTCTCCCCTTGACATTTTCCTTGCTCTGATATTTGGACGTTGCCAGCTGTCACATTAAAACAAAGGCTGCTGAACACACGGTTAGCAACATATGCCTTGCTTTTGGGAACAACCTCTGAGCCCTTTGACTCATGCAAGAAAAAAGCTCACATGATCCATAATGTCCAATTTTGTCTGCAGAAAAAGGTGCACACATTGTGAACTCAAAGACACGAAATGGGATTTCAGAGACATTTGTGATGTATTTGATTAAGCATTGCCTTTGGCTTATTGGCCACAATTATAGGATTTAGGAGAAACTGCAAAAAAGATTGCATGATTATAATTTTTGTGAGTATCATTGTCCGTAAATAACCAGTATTAATCAAGCTTAAAAAATCTGGACACTTTTACTGGAATTTACCTGGGAGAACAGGTCCCCGCGACCCTAAATACAGGATAAAGCGGTATAGAAGATGAATGAATGAATGAATGAATGAACAATCACACCTTTAGATTGGTTGCCCACATTATATTGTCTAGAGTCTGATTTAGAGTCTGTCTAAAACAGTGTGCCATGGGGTGTTTCAAGTAAAGAGTATGCATTTTTTTTGTCACAAATGCCAACATAGCCATCATTAACTAAACATCATTCTAACTGTAGAGAATGTGACGAAAGTATACTGTTGTGGATATTTATCATCAGCAGATGCTGGGGAGGTATTCCAGACTGAGTTAAGCAGTCACAACTTCAGGGAGATTTTTGCCAAGATCCTAATAAAATTCACAAAACAATTAAACATGGGTGGAAACTTCATATTCCAACAGAATAATAATCCCAAAAATGGAATGGTTTGTTAGGCACAAGGTGGGTCATCTGGGGTGACTTAGTCACAGCTCTGATCTAAATCCAATTGACAATCTTTATGCATAACCTGAAGGTTGCTGTCTAGCTTGATTAACCAGGCCTAGCTTAAATCCTTGAACCTCTAGTAAACAACCGAGTAAAGTGCTAGTAGTGTATTTTAATCAGCAGTCAGTGAGTTAAAGGAATCAGCTAGCAGAGAGCAATGCAAAAAAATACTACAAACTGGCAGTGACACACCCATGCTCTTAGATAATAATCATTGCAATTAATCTTACACTTTATCACTTTATAATTACAGACTGCCTTAAACTTCATGGACTATTGTTTGTTTGCATTTTCCATGACCTCTGTGTCATGGCTCCTTACTCATAATGTATCAAAGCACACAATTTGTGTTTGGAATTCTAGGGGTTACTTTTTCCATGGGAGTTTGACTTTCATTCAGTGAGGATTCAGTTTGCCCTTTAAATAAAAAATTTCCTTGAAACTGTTTTGCCATTCTCTCTCTCCCTCCCTCCCTCCCTCTCTCTCTTATTTATTTTGTGCTTACTACATTTCATAATAGGTGCCATTAATTCTGAAGCTGACTACATATATTTTGCATGTTTATACAACAGAACACTTGCCATGACAGTAATTTTCATCTTGGCTTAGCGATGATGCATACTACAGATCTTAGCCTGTCTCTAGCAGTGTGTGTGTGTGTGTGTGTGTGTGTGTGTGTGTGTGTGTTCCTCTTAGGATTATTTTCAAAAGTCAAATGCGCTTTTAGACTCAAAAAAGATTCTGTGTAAAGTCTTTAATCTTAGTATGTATACTGTTGATACAAAATCATAGTGGACTGTATAACAATCACATAATGTGCATGTTTATAGCCAAATATATGTGGAAATCTTGACCATCGTGCCCATATTTGCTTGTTAAAAAGAAAAAAAATTCTTTTGGACCCTCATTTGCTTGGCAAACGATATTTTTATAGCCCTAAATTGCATCAATTGTTCTTAGTCACCATCATGTTTTGGGACAAGTTTGGGCCCCTGAGCAAAGTGAAGTGGTAATGCTAAAGGATACAAAGACATATTAAACAATTTGTTGGCAACCATCTTTGTGGCTATAGTTTAGGGAGAACCACATACAGGTGTGATGACCAGATGCCAACAAAAGTTTGGCTATACGATATGCGGATTATCCTATGACAGGGAATGGAATGGGAATGAAAGTAGTAAATTGCACTGTAACTGTAGGGCAGTGTGTAAAAGTACTGTAGATACTCAGGCCTGCAGTTGTCAGTCTCCTAATGTAGACCGAGTGTTAAAAAGGCTTTGATGTGCACTCCTAATAGATTACACATGCAAGAAAAGTTCAAAGGCAATGTCAGAAATTCAGAGCATCCCCAGATTCCTTTGTGGTTTCTCTCCTCACACTCTCTCCCTACTTTTTGTCCCTCTATCTTTCCCTTTTCAAAACCAGCTGCCTTCCCCAGCAGTCAGCAGCATATTATAATTTCCAGCTCCCCTTCTCTCCCTTATCTCTCTCCATCTCTTTTTGAGGAAGCCTTATACAAGGCTGATCGATAGAGAGAGGGAGTGGGAATGAGCAAGGAACCTCAGTTCTCATGTCCTTCACTAAATTAGGCTCCTCTGTCAGTTACACTGCATTTCATCTCCTACCGATTAGGAGGGAAATAACATGCACCATTTTCATTGCACTTTTGAAGGCATTTGAAGTTTTCCTCCTACACAGCTTGGCTCAATGCAGGAGGCTGCCAAAATGTTCTCAAAAGCAATACTTTATATTTTACATATAAAATACATGTCTATTCATATACATGCTGACTTGCCAGTTTATTGGGTATATCCATGTAGTACCTGATGACTCCAAAACCTTGTAAAACCTTTAAGAGAAACCATTTGCAGAGCCGCTCTGTTTAGGTAGCCTTGATTGTATTCTAAAGCTGATGTTTAATTAAAAGCCGTGGGGTGACAAAATCACGTCTGTGATTTGTGATCAGTAAGAGAGAGAGCATACTGCAGTGACTGCATTTTCTCTAGGTGGACACTTTCTTGGATAAAGTGTTTATGATTTAGAAAACCTTATGCACATTTACAGTCCCCAGTTGTGTTGCTGGATTTAAGCAGTCCCCTAAAGGCAGAAAATGGTTTACGAATTTGCAGGAAAGTAACTTTGTATAATAGAGGAAAAGGGCATGCCAAATATGGTTTTATGCAGCTTATACATACATTGTAACTTATAACTATCTATAAGCTCAAAAGATAAATGGTGGTCATGATATTACAGTATTAATATTATGTAAATATAGTATGGCATTAACTATATAGTTATATTTTTAGTTATATAGTTTTATATATAGTTATATATGTATATGGCTTTTCTCAGAGTTGCACATAAGTCCAATCATATGAATTAATCTAAATATAAAAACTATTGCACAATTTAGTTTGACCAAGACACTTTAAAAATATGCATGTTTGTACCTTCAAAGCTCACAGATTAAATGTTTGTTTTCCTAAACAGACAACTATACATAAACAGCATCATTTCATTCTCAAAACTTTTAGAAGTGACTCTGTGCTTAAATAGAAATGTAGTCATCTGGGCCCGGTTTCTCGAAAGCTTCTTATTGCTAAGTAGTTAAGTTGTACCTTAACCTCTCTCTTAACGTTATGGCGCATTTCCCGAAACGTTCTTGCGCTAAGTATCTCTTAGCTAAGTCACACATTCGTAAGGTTGGTCTGGACCAACCTTAACTCATTCTTAGCGTAGTTTCAGCTTGAGACGCTAGTCGACGCCACTGAGCAGCAGTCTTTATAAATTAGCGGTGTATGGAAGCACATCATGCCACAGTATCAAAGTCATTTTAATGATGGAATATACTGTAGACCTGTTTATGAATTTTATTTTATTTAATATCAGAACTAATAGAGTGACTTTTAATTAGCCTATTTCATAATGTGACTAATGCATTAAAATTGCCCATCACTTTTAATATTAAACAGGTGGCAAACAATTTGGCCGCGATACAGCATGTTGTTGTGCTAAACCGAAGGCGGCGCTGTCCGCGGAACCGTGTGGTTCATGTAAATTTTTCCTTTAGGCAAATCTTCAGCCCTTTTCATATTTTGCCTAAGGTGGATATTAAAAAAAAGGTTTCCAAGGCAACAGATTATGGAGCTTCTTGACCTGCTCAGACCTGCGTGGGATAAACGTTTAATTTTTTTGCTGGTCCCAAGCTTGCAGACCTTGAAGAACTTCGCGGAACGTTAAAGGAACGTCGCGGGCAATCGCGGCAGCTCACGGAGATGAGTCAGGCCACACAGGTGAGAGAGGGGTATTAGGTACCGTGATCCGCCTCGAGTGACCGCCCAACGCCCATCTCATCGTATTCATTCGCCCTGGGCCCGGTGTCTCGAAAGCTTCTTATCGCTAAGTAGTTCTTAAGTTGTACCTTAACCTCTCTCTTAACATTATCCGCCTCGAGTGACCGCCCAACGGTCCGCAAAGATCTGCAAGGTCCGCGAGCTTCCGCATGTTAAACATTTGTATTTTTTTTTTGCATGGTAAAATGGAAACATAACAATGGCACCAAAACTCGCGCTGAATCATGATGAACCGCAATTACGGTCCCTGCGTGGAACCGCGTAGGTGAGATAGGGCTATTAAACCTCCACTCTGTCATCTCATCGTATTCATTCCATAAGTGCGCTATACAACCCCAACAACTGACATGTTTCACATTGTTTCTGAAGCTGGTGAAGAGTGTTGTCAGCTGTTTGTCAGTCAACTATAATTGTATACCCGGTTCGTTTCACCGCCACTACAGGTTACATGAAAATATTAGCGACAGTTTGGTGATTTAATTTATATATTTGTCTATTATGGCATGCTATTGATAAGTTAACCCATGCATAAACGTTATTGGAAGAATTTAGTGCAATGTTTAATTTGCATAGAAAGTGCCGTCTTTCTTAACGCTGTCATCCAAAGGAGTGAAAAATCGATTCCTGAGCAACCAATGTCAGCTAATTCAGTACCTTCACTGTAGACAGCGCCTTGTAACGTTGGATGTAAGAGGCAGTGACTTAAGAAGACTCCTAAGAGACAGTTCGAGAAATACACTTAGAAAAGTTATCACTTAACGTAAGATATATCTTAACAGTCTTCTTAGCGCGCGAATAGTGTGTGTTATCGAGAAGCCGGGCCCGGGTCAATATACTTTGAAAGATTAAAGAAGATCTCTGATTAATTTATATAAACAGCCTTTTACGTATAGCTAATAAATTACTGAGAAAAAAGTGTAAAAATTAAATTGGAATGATTTAAAGTTGAAATAATATCATGCACTTAGTGCTATAAGGTTGTAGGCAAAGATTTCAACTTAATACAGTAGATTAAAGTTTATTGTTTATTTTGTAGTATGGGTTAAATAGTATTATTACATTTGGAAAAAAGTGTGCAGTTAAGATAGAAACCCCATGGACCTATCAACCAGGCCTGAAAATTAACAGGGTAACAGATAGAATGCATGAGAAATTGGTTACATACTAAAACCGCACACTACAATAAATCATACACTGCACACACACACACACACACACACACACACACACACACACACAAAACCCCTCAATCATATCTTAAAAGGGTTACAAATATACAGAAAACTTGTTAGCCTAGGTACCTAAGAAGGTTCCCATTTGGATTGAAGAAAAAAAGAATATTTAATTGGATAATGACTGCAGTGATTTTTAGGGTTCAGCTGACAGTAATGCTTTTAACCATAAGTTATCCAATGAGTAGCTTTTCATTTAGAAAAAGTAATGTCAGAAGGCAAATCCCTCAGTCACAGAAAAGATGTTACTGTTTTTCAGAAGGATTAAATTACTAGCCCCTGAATGAAGCAAACAAAACAACTAAGGAGATGGCACTAAACAGTTGGACATAAGATAACCACTTATTAGTAAGACTAATTAGAAAACAATGTTAGAAAAAATTTAGATTCCATTTTTTTTTAGCATTTTTAAAAAAGGTAATACAGTCTGGTGAGTCCAAAGCATATAAATATGATTTAAAGTTGATCAGTTGATCATGTCTAGGCTTTAGAAAGGTCACAGCCATGATGTGGTTTGAGGTTAGTAGATTTTTATGTTGCTGTTTTTTTTTTTTTTTTTTACAATTATGACATGTGTAACTCCGCTGGTCTGTTTGCATCCACACTCTGTTTGAGCTAATGTGATAACGGTAACTTAATGACCTAAATTCTTGCCTGAGAGGGCAATAATCCATATTGGGATAAATGCGAGCAGACATGCACAATGATGCCATCAGTACTCAGTACACAGGAGTAACACTGAATGATCTTACGTCCCTAGTTCACTGTTGCTCCTTTAGAACACTGTCTATTGATCTTCCCATTTCTCAGTGGAGTCTGACTTCCAACCCAGAGCACCTTGACTTCTTTACAGTCTCTGTCCCTTCTTCAGAGCACAGTAGGAATATGGAATGAGGAATGTATTGTCTTGCTCTGTTTTCTTGTTGTTTACACCCTGACAATATTTTTTGTCTTTAAAGATATTCTTAGAGGACCTGTTAAAGTGCTTATTTCTGTTATCTATTGTTTTTTCTTTACTATTACAGGTAATGACTTTAAAATGTTTTGGGCTAAAATCTTCTGTGATGTGAGCTCCAGTACTCCTCTAGTTCTAATGCAATAGACACCACACTTGTATTTTTCTGAGCAAGGAAGGTATGTGTGGCTGTCAAGTGATACTTCGCAAAATGATTCTGCTGGCAACATGAATGAGAGCTAGTGAGGTGAGATCACACATTTCTCACAAGAGGGATGGCACTCAGAGAGGACAAGAGAGGGCATAGCCTTTCCTTTTTATCTGAATTTTAGTGCAAAATTGAAATGTTAAAAAAAAAAGGAAGTTGATCATAGTCATTTATCGACATGGCTGCATTGATACTATTTTGAGTGATCTAAAAGGTGCCAGTTTTCTTGTGACCAAATTTCTGCTTAAAAAATGTTTCCAATTTTCCAACTAAACATTCTTCCAAACATCCAAAAACATGCTATCTAACAACTTAGAAAAGTATATGATTGAATACAAAATAAGTAATAAAAAAAAAGTTAAAAAAAAACTAATTAATACTAAATATTTAATTTAAATAATACAATTTCTGAGAAAATTCAACACTGCACCCTAAACTAAGTAATGCACCCTAAATACCTAAATAATATGACTAAACAGTAATGAAGCAAATTGTGTCTCAAATTATTTTGTACTGTAGCATGGAGTTTGAAACCTCAGTCAAGTATACATCATATATTCATCTAACCATATAATTTCTTGATAAAAATAAAATAAAAAATAATACTGTTGATATATAATTTTCTATAAACCTGTTTCTTTCTGAATCAATTTTCATATAAAGTACAAGCAATGTAACACATTACATGTAGTTTCAGATAACTAGCTATAAAACATTGTATATTACAGGATGCTTCATTACATTTTATTTTTTATTACAGATGTCGCCATTAAGACTGCGCGCAACTTGCCGCAAGTAACATTCGGGAATGTTTTGTGCTTCACGGAATATCCGCCAGATGGCGCATGGAAGGACTTTATCTAAAAGCCGGACCAAGTATTCATCAACGATGAATTGTGTATAATTACAGTAGTTAGCCTAAAATAAAATTGTTTCCAACGCTGAAGCAAACATGAATTTTATTTTGTTTTACAACAGGTATTTCATAATGAACGTATATGTGCTTCATATTATTTTCATAATGATGAAATGAGATGCCCAAATCCGTGCTTTAAAAGTTTCTTATATAGTTTTTGTAATGTCTTAACAGGGACAACACAATGAAAGACATGGCAATACCTCAGGTTAAATGGTATTGAAATGAATTTAATTTCCCGATAGTAGGCTATCTGATAGTGTTAACTATGCGAATGTCCTGATTTGTGAATATGCCAACATATCTTATTTAAAACGTGAAAATGTGTCGCCATCATCAGAAGACATGAATGAACAATATATTACAAAAGGCAGCATTTTTATCAAAAGACTGATAAACGTGTGTTGTACAGTATATACAACGCAACAGCGCGCTCAGTTACTGTAATCCCTCTTCTCAACTTTGATGTACAGTCTCTACCTAAAATGTATTTCGCCAGCAAAACATAGAATAAATCGAAATAAAATGTTTAATGGTACCAATCAAATCAGACTTCATAATTACTTTGAGTGTAATTCACAAATTTACTGAATATATTATGTTTCTTATGTGTATACAGTATGTGCTTGTATATGAATATATTATATAAGAATGCGTTTGTGCGCGCGTCTCTCTCGCTCTCGGGTTAAAGTGCACAAAGCACAAACTATACTCTCGGTAAGGGCATAAGCCCCGAGAGCATCTTTAGTTTTTTGTTTTAGTTTCCAGAATCCCGTCCGTTCTCGCATAGACGGCGGAGCTCTGGTTTTTTTGTGTTTTCAGTTTTATTTTGGTTTCCTTTTAAGCTTCTTAATTAATAATACCATGGTATCTCCAAACGGAAATGTCTTCCCGTATCTGTTATAACCACTCACAACCAGGGCCGGTTCTAGACATGCACATATGGGGGGCAGTGAGAAATGTGAAGGGGGCATCATGTGTACACATCATGTTCAAGCACCGTTTTTTCCCCTGTGCTTATAGTAACAGTATTATCCTTGCTGAATTGTGTTGTTTGCTTCATCAGAAGCCTGGAGAAGTGGACTGCACTTTGTCAGACCTCTACTTTCAGACCTGTCCAACTTGGGTGTCCCACTTGAAGCCTAAGCTCCTGCTCCTAAGCTCTTAAGGTCAATGAGGCACGCAAACCTAGGGTTTTTAGGCAGAGACTGCTCAGTCTTGTTAAATCGTTTTAAACTCCTCAATTCTGTGAATTCCCCCATAAGCGAAACCGGTTTGATAACTTCATACCTATCATGAATGAAAGGTGAGAAGAGGGATTACAGTAACTGGGGTTCTGGGTGTCACCTCGGAGCACGCTGTTGTGTTGTATTCAAATAATAGACTAAAACAAAATCATGTTTGCTTCAGCATTGGAAACAATATTGTATTAGGCTAACTTTATTAAAGATTATTCACTTTTGTATTATTTATATTCGTCTTTTTGTATGTACACGCGGGCATTTTTAAATTTGAACAGAAAATAATAGTGGACTGGTAGGAACATTATTTTTCATATAACTTAAATGGCTGAATGAAGTTAAATATACACAATAAATTAATAATTGCGTTTGCTTTATATTTGAGCACTCATTGAGCTTTTTCATTTTATATACTACCATATCATATATTTGTGTCTAGTACTGTTTTATTTATATTTTACATTACATGCAGTTTATTATTTATTTGCAATTGTACTTTTAAAATGTAACCTACGTATCTACAGTATAAGCATATTTAACTACTTCAGCAGTGAATGAGAAATTTGGTCGGTCTGGCTTTTAGATAAAGTTCTTATTTGATATAATTTTATTATTTAATTAATTATCTTATTATAAATATGATTCTTATCCTCTATATTCTTGTCGAGTATAGTCCTTTGGAGCAATCATTGTGTCAGAAGCTTCTGTGGAATCTCTTCTCATTCACGATAGGTGCGAATTTATCAAACTGTGTGCGCTGTTGGCAAATACTGTAGGGGGGTTTAGATGAATTAAACGGACGTCTCTGCCTAAAATAGATTTAAAAAATAAAAATGGTTTATGATAGCAATTGGATCAGACTTAATAGTTGGATTTGATACTTTTCTTTTTATTTACTGTATGGGCAGTCGTATTATGCTTTCTCTATGTTATTTATCTCTCTATATATTCTCTAATTATGACTTGAATAAATCGGCTCACATCGGAGCGCGCTGGCGTGTTAGAAAAGCCAGCGTTTATCTAGCGAGTAGCCTATATATTTGTGTTTGTTGTTTTTCAGGGGGGGTTTATGTCTGCATTTTTATCGATAAATCACATGCGTTTATCATCCTTTTTATCAAAACGCCGCCTTTTGTTAATGAATTTTAGGTGGATTTTAAAGCATATTTTTTAGTACTAAATATACAATTTTATTAATGGCCAGGTGTAATATGAAGTGAAGACCTGTTGTTCAGTTGTTCTCTGCACGGTCTATCTGCACTGAGAGATTGTGTGTGTGTGCACGGGGAGTTTGTGTGTCCGCGCACGTGTCTCATACTGTACAGTAGGTGTGTATGCACGGAGTGTTTGTGTTTGTGTGTGTGTTTGTGACGTTATCTTCTCCTTCAAACATGCTTCCAACCAACCAACCCTGGCGTCCAAACTCAGAAGTCTACGTGTCATAGCCGATAACTGCTCCTTTGATCTGCTGGTTACGGCAGGCGTCGACTGCTGATCAGTGTAAAGTAGCCTGTACAAGCCAAGCTCTTCCCCAAAAATAGTGTAAATGTCTGCAACAAACACTAACCATTAAAATTTTAAGAATTTAATTAAACACAAATATATAAATTAGATGTTCTTTATACATAATATTTTCATTATATATAAACTCATGCTAAGTACCATTTAAAGCTATTTATTAATTTCTCTTTTATTTGCTTACTTACTTACTTACTAACCAAAGGATGCTTTAGTAAAGGGTTTAAAAATAATGGCAGTATGAATGACAATGGAATATTACAGAACGTGCGAGTTGATGCCCATGCACCAATCACTAACTATTAAAATGTTGAATTTGAATTAAAATGCCATTTAAATATATATTCGTGTTGAATTAAATGCTTAAATCATCGTGTTCACCAATGGGTTTACTGCATATACCCCGGACGAAAGGGAGGAAACAGAGAAGTTTCTTTTTTCGTTTTTTGCATTAAGTTTAATGATGCCGCAATTTTAGTATTCATAGCAAAAGCAACCCAACAGTGTGATTAAAGTACCCGAAATAACACAGAATTTTGACGCAGCATAAACAACCCAACGACGTATTTACAGAAACCCAGCCTTTTTACTAATGAATGGAGGAAGCGCAGTCGAAGCCTGGGGATTCTGCGTGCTGTCGCATTGTATTCGGCGAGTAGCATACATATTTGTGTTTGTTTCATTTCATGTCTGTAGTTTTATCGATAAATCTGCTCATATCTGCGCACGCATTTATCAGCCTTTTGATCAAAAAGCACACGCAACTCACTTTTACTTTGCACAAGGCAGTGTTTATTGTTTAGTGTATATTAAAAGCACATAAACACAATAAAACAATATTGTTTTAGGCTAACATATCATACATTTTTGTATTATTAGTTGTACTTCGTCTTTTTGCACACACTCGCAGGTGTGTTACAATAATAATAATAATAATAACAATAATAATAAATTCGGACCACTACTACTACGTGGATGCTGGGTTGAGACTTCCTGTTGGTGACGTAGCTTCCTGTTTTTGTATCGTTGTCGCGAAAGTTTCGCGTTTGTATCAACGTTAAAATCACATAGCTTTTTCATTTATACAATAACAATATTAATAGCAACTAGCTTTTACATCTTCATACTATTCGGCTTCGCCTTTTTTTCTGCAATTTTTGGAGAACGCGCGAGTTCCTTCATCTAAGAACAACAAACGGATTTCAGCTCCAAACAACTAAAACTCCGACACAGAGGTACGTTATCATGTCTACCAATCAGCTTGTTCAGTGTGTAGAGTGCAGGGTATTTAGACATTCTTCCTCCATCATTAGTTATAATTTTATTTGTGATAGGTGTGTGTTAGTGAGCACTCTGATGGAGAAGATATCAGCCTTAGAGGAGCGCATCCAGACTTTAGAGAGGGTTAGAGAGTGTGAGAGCAGCGTTATTCCCGTAGCGGACAGTCTGGGTGCCACAGGCGGAGATAAACAGCCCCTGACTCAGGCATTAGAGCCCTCACAGCGGGGCGAGTGGGTGACGACTCGCCGACATACTCGTTCAGCCAAAACTAACGCTAAGGCTAGCCCACCGGAGCACACCTCCTCTGTGCTTCACGTGTCCAACAGGATTGCTCTCTTCAGTGCTACACCCGCTGAGAAACCTGAAAGAGCTCTGGTTATAGGAGACTCTATACTGAGGCACGTGAAATTAGCTAGACCTTTAGGGCCGCCAGCGGCAGTGGTTAGGTGTATCCCGGGAGCCAGAGCACCGGACATAGCAGGAAATCTTAGGGCTCTAGGACAGCACAGGTTCTCTAAGATAGTGGTAGACAATTGGAAGACCTTTGAGGGCAAAGCTGGCCTGTTAGGGCGGGACAGTGTCCATCCCACTCGGGAAGGTGCTGCTCTCATTTCCTGTAGTATAGCTCATAGTCTCAGTAGAGGTCTATTTAATTGGTGACAATCCAGAGCCCAGGCCAGGGAGCAGACAGACAGGCTAAACCAACCATCTGCTAGCTGCATAGAGTCGTCACTCAGGGTTCACCATATTGAGACTGTGTCTGTTTCCTGATCTAAGCAAAAATGTAGAAAGACTCAGAAAGTCTGTTTTAATAATTTAATTAACATAAAGACCACAAACTCGGATCACACTGAATGCGCAGCCGGCACCTCTGATCTGAAGCTAGGACTGTTAAATATTAGATCTCTCGCATCAAAAGCGGTTATTGTTAATGAAATTATCACAGATCAGGCGTTTAATATACTCTGTTTAACTAAAACATGGGTTAAACAGGATGAGTATGTAGCTCTAAATGAAGCTAGTCCTCCTGGATACAGCTACATTGACCAGCCTCGGTTAACTGGTAGAGGAGGAGGCGTCGCAGTTATTTACAATGATAATCTGTCTATCGTACAAAAACAGGGACACAAATTTAACTCATTTGAAATTCTTTATAGTAACATAAGTGTATTTAACTATATTAAGTCAGCTCAGTCGATTCCACTAAGTATAATTTACAGACCTCCAGGGCCGTATTCTGAATTTCTTAGTGAATTTGCAGATTTCATCTCAAACCTAGTCGTTTCTGTAGACAAAGTGTTAATTGCTGGAGATTTTAACATTCATTTTGAGAATCCAGAAGACCCCCTGAGAACAGCATTTATGTCCATACTGGACTGGCGTAAATCAGTGTGTAGTAGGACCCACTCATAAAGCAGGACACACTTTAGATTTAATAATATTCTTCGGATTAAGTATAAGAAATGTATTCACAATCCCACTGTCTCAAATTATCTCAGATCACTATCTTGTCTCCATTCAAGTGTGTCACAGTGATAATGTACGCACAGCACCGCGCTACCGTATTAAACGTACATTCACATCAACTACCACACAGAGTTTTATCAGTAATCTCCCAGAGTTACCAACTTCGATTAGGTCACCGTCTGACGCCACAGAACTCGATCAGGCGACTGAATATTTAGAGTCGACATTTCGTTGTACCTTAGATAATGTAGCTCCAGCTAAAAAAAAAATTATTAGCGATAAGAAACTCGCTCCCTGGTATAACGATCACACGCGCACTTTAAAACAGACCGCTCGGAAATTAGAGCGTAAATGGCGTCAAACTAAATTGTTAGAATTTCAAATAGCATGGAAAGAGAGCATCCTGAACTATAGGAAAGCTCTTAGTGTAGCTAGATCAACGTATCTCTCCACTCTTATAGAAGAAAATAAAAATAATCCTAGATTTTTATTTAATACCGTAGCCAAATTAACCAGAAATAAGACCACTACAGAAATCTCCACAACAACATCATGCAATAGTGAGGACTTCATGAACTTTTTTTATAATAAAATTTTAAATATTAGGCATAAAATTGAGGCTTTGAAACCAAACAATGTAATTGATGCAGATGTTAACCTAGCCATGTCAGATCGGAACCTAGAATACTTTACTCCCCTTGAAGAGAATGAACTAATTTCACTCATCTCTTCTGCAAATTCATCAACCTGTATATTAGATCCTATACCGACACATTTTCTTAAACAGATAGATAGTACCAGTGATAACAGAACCGCTGTTGAGAATAATTAATTCCTCACTCAGCATTGGTTATGTTCCAAAATCTTTTAAATTAGCAGTTATCAAACCAATAATTAAGAAACCTGACCTCGACCCCTGTCAGCTGTCCAATTACAGGCCAATATCGAACCTCCCCTTTATCTCAAAGATTCTGGAAAAGATAGTAGCGGAGCAGCTATGCATGCATGTATCAGTCAGGATTTAGGCCTCATCACAGCACAGAAACAGCACTCGTTAAAGTAATAAATGACCTCTATTGGCCTCTAATCAGGGTTGTGTAACTATGGTTGTATTACCCGACCTCACTGCAGCTTTTGACACCATTGATCATGCTATTCTACTTCACAGATTAGAAATAGTAGTAGGAATTAAGGGTATAGCCCTCTCCTGGCTCAGATCCTGTTTGACCGATCGTTATCAGTATGTAGACTTAAATGGTGATTATTCTGCATGTTCTCTAGTGGAGTTTGGCATTCCGCAGGGTTCAGTTTTAGGCTCACTGCTTTTTTCCCTTAACATTCTTCTTCTGGGCAACATAATCCGTAAGCATGGTATTAGTTTTCATTGTTATGCTGACGACACACAGTTATATGTCTCAGCAAAACTTGATGAGAAACAACAGCTAACTAAAGTTGAGCAATGTGTGCAGGACATAAGAAATTGGATGCTAATTAACTTCCTTCTGCTTAATCTGGATAAGACAGAAGTTCTAGTCATAGGACCGCATACAGCTAGGAGTAAAATCTTAGATCACACCGTAACTTTAGATGGCCTTTCTGTTCCATCAAGTGCAACAGTAAAAGACCTCAGCGTGATTATAGATTCCAGTCTTTCATTTGAAGCTCATGTAGATATCACCAGGATAGCATTCTTTCACCTCAGAAATATTGCCAAGATAAGAAATATATTGTCGCTAAACGATGCAGAAAAACTAGTTCATGCTTTTATCACTTCTAGGTTGGACTATTGTAATGCCTTACTGTCTGGTTGTTCAGCTAGGTGCATAAACAAGCTTCAGCTAGTCCAGAATGCAGCAGCGAGAGTCCTCACTAGAACCAGAAGATATGTGCACATCACCCCTATCCTATCTAGACTGCATTGGCTCCCTGTGAAATTTCGCATTGATTTTAAAATACTACTCTTGACATATAAAGCATTAAATGGTCTCGCGCCGCAGTATCTGAGCGAACTGCTAGTGTCTTACGATCCGCCACGCCTACTTCGATCAAAGGATGCAGGCTGCTTGTCAGTACCGCATATTATGAAAATGTCACGGTAGGAAAGGCAGGAGAGGAAAGAACCCAATAGCAGACACAAATTCTCTTAAAGGAATTTATTAGGGCACTAAAGAGTTAAATAAACAGCGACCGGAGGAGTGTGTTTTTGTGTGTGTGTGTGTGTGTTTGTGTGTATGTGTGTCTGTGCGTGTGTGGGAGAGAGAGAGTCAGCGCGCAGCAGGGGGCGACGCGTGTATGTGTGTGTGTACGTGTGTGAGTGAGAGAGAGAGAGTCAATGCGTGCACGATGCTTCGGGGAATACCTCGTGATGTAAGTAGGGGAACGGGCGAAAACGTCAGAGAATCCTACGTGAACCCGGAAGTGGAAGCGCACAAATTATCCTCGGTTTTAGCGAGGAGCGCGGCTTAGCGCTAAGTGGGTTCCTGACGTGGGTCCGCTTGCGATAGAGGGGAGAAGGGCAGAGAAGTTCCTCAAGGAGTACGAGCGCGGTGCTCGTCGCGGGAGATCCTCCGAAGAGGCGGAGGCTTCCTTGTGCAGCGGCGAGGGCGCGTCACTAACCGTGGAACGAAGAGCTTAATCAGGGTCTTTAGCCAGATAAGGGTCGATAACCAGAAGATCCAGCCGCGAACATATCCAAAGGGCGAATCTGGAATCAAATACCTAATACAGGCAGGGTCATACACGAAAATCAGACCGAGAATCAGGCAAGGAAAGTCCAAAGGGGAGCTGGGTCAGCAACGAGTCAAAATCCAGGGAAGCAATAACACACTAAGACGTAAGGCACACGAGCGAGACAATGCGGCAAAGACAGGTGCATTCAGCTTGCTTTTAAAGCCTAGGGATGATGCTTAATCAAATCCAGGTTTGCCGTGATGAACGCTGGGCGCGCAAAAAACTCCGGAGTGGAGTTAGGGTTGCGGGGTGCTTGTACGAAGGAGCTGGCTCGTGACCAAAAACTACAGCTGGGGGCAGAGCTTTTTCTTACAAAGCCCCAAAATTATGGAATAGTCTTCCAAATAGTGTTTGGGACTCAGACACAGTCTCAGTGTTTAAGTCTAGGCTAAAAACCTATTTATTTAGCCAAGCATTTTTATAAATAGATTTGCCTTAGGTAAAGGAGCAGATCTGGGGGACTCATGGACGTAGAGTATTACGGTGAACTGGTATGTTTAGATGCTGTCTTCCTCACTCTCATTTGATTGTTTGCTTTACATCTCAGGGAGCCCTCATGTTTGTGTTTCCTTCTGACTCTCCCTTTTAGTGCTGTCATAGTCAGTCCTGCCGGAGTCCCTGCTTGCACACTACAGTAAATATACATTCACATTATACATTATGTGACTGTGACCATACCTAACTGCCATCTCTCCTCTTCTTCTCTTTCTCCCCCTCTTTCTCTTTCCTCTCTCCCCCAGTCTCCCCCTTTCACTCTTTCTCTCTCTCTCTCTGTCGAGCTATACATGTCATCCCTGAGCTGCCAGTGATCCAGACTCCCTCTGCCCTCCGGACCTGTCTGATCCATCCTGGTGCCCCGTTTCTGGTTGGAGGTCTCGTCGCATGGATGCCCCGTGTGTCTCTTTGGAATGCGTCTGGTGTCTGGGAATGATTCTATCTACTTAGAAGATGGTTCTGGCCTCGACTGGTGTTGTCAGCTGTTTCTCTGAGGACTTGACAATTCGATAGTTCAGGACTGGAACTTTCTACACGTCTATCTGAGTCTCCAATAACTACTGGACTCCATTTTACATCAACTATTATAACATCAATTAACATCAACTATTATAGCTGAACCTAACACTTAACACTGTATAAATGCAGATAATTTCCTGCTATCTGTTTCACCCAGATGAGGATGGGTTCCCTGTTGAGTCTGGTTCCTCTCAAGGTTTCTTCCTATTACCATCTCAGGGAGTTTTTCCTTGCCACTGTCTGACCATTTTGATTCATACACATTCACATTCCATACAGACTTAAATAATTCTTTTGATTGTGTAAAGCTGTTTTGAGACAATGTCAATTGTTAAAAGCGCTATACAAATAAAATAAAATTGAATTGAATTGAACTACTACTAATAATAATAATACTGAATGGAGAAAGCGCAGTTAAAGATGTATCATCATTGAAGGAGAAGAAAATGAAGAATAAATACATATCAGTATTTACAGTTTGAGCTTGACACGTTTATGAGCTCTGTCGCTTGATGTCAATGGGCGCCTAAGAGACATAACACATTTTCGGCTTCAGTAGACACACAATACTTCAGACTGAAACATGACTGCCCCCTACAGGTAATGAAGGGCATTTTCACAGCTTGCCGCACACAGCCGCGGGATCCCTTTTCTCGAAACGTGCCTTTTTAATGGCAACATCTGTATCATGTATTTCGCCAGTAAAATATTAGGCAACAGTCTAGCCAGATCGATAGAGATGAGCACATGAAGGTGAACAGGTAGCATCAGAGCGCAAACAGAGCTGTTAAATGAAGTTAATAATGAGCTAGAATGTCTTCACATTCAGTGGAGATTATCCCTTCGTTGTGTGGTGGTGTATTATCTGTTGTGGACATGATATACTATTCAAAACAGGACATATTAATTGCATAAGGTATTTGGTATGGTGATGACTCCATCTTAACCCTGTATAAACAGTTTTGATATGTCGCCAGACAACTAACATTCTCTAGCTTGGACAAAATTATAATTAATTTTAATAAATTTTTAATAACATTAAGCATGTTCAGTTCATTTAACTTTTGATTCCTATGATTTACTTTGTTATTCTCACACATGATTCTAGCTCCATCATTGTGTAGATGTAATTCTTTCATAGAAAATTGATGGTTTGACATATTTGAGCTGGTATATCACATGTAAAAATTCCCCAACAATCCTACCCCGACACCCCTGACATAGTTTCACTATGAATAACAGGAGTGTCAGAGGAATTCAAAACAATTCAGAAATATCTGCTTGTTTTCCATCTCTGCTTTTATTATTATTTCTTTTTTATTCATTTATTTTTTTATTTTTTTTATTTATTTTGTTTTTACATGAGTAATGGGTATCAGCATGAAATTTGCTTGTGTGAGACCCTGTTGATACTTTCTCATCCAGTGAAATATCAGGTTCCACTCTGAGAATGATTAGTAATTCCTGTTGATACACTGTAAAATTAACTGGTAACACTTTAGTACTTTAGAGATTAACTTTAGATGCTTTTTGTGGTTATTATCCTGCAAAGACATCATTCTGAATATATTCCTTGACAATAGACTTAAAAACACTGGTAACAACTAAATACCTAACTACCGTACCATTAAAACATATCACAGAGGGTGCAGTCCAAACACTGGCTAGAAAACATTTGTTTGTTTGTTTTTTTGCTTGATTACAGGGGACATATACAGTACAGAGGTATAGCATAGAGTTTAGCAAGCTAGTAGAGCAGTGTAGCCACAGGGAATGTGGAAAAGCATGTGTTGCAGTGTGCAAAAGTACATATATATTTTCACATGAATTAATCAAGTTATTTTTTTACACTGCACTAGGTAACCCAGTGCATTTCACCAAACTTATCTCATAGGATAAATGTCCCTCAGGCAACAATTTTGCTGAAGTGAAATTATATGCTCCAGGAACATTTCAGCAGCATTTTGTGAATTTCTCTCTCTCTCTCTCTCTCTCTCTCTCTCTCTCTCTCTCTCTCACACACACACACACACACACACACACACACACACACACACACACATAAGAGTCTGTCTGCTATGTACAGTTGCAGTCAATAGTTAATACACTGATCATACTCTTATCATGGCAGCCCCCTCAATTTTCTCCCTAATTTACTTATATCAAATTACCATGTTAAGGGTACAACAACAAGTCAAGGATGGCCGAAGATGATTATGAATTTCCTGCAAACCATGTGATGCCAGCTAACTGCAACTGCTCACTCCCACATCTTTGGGGCAGCGTAACATTCTTGGAGAACAGCGCTATCCACTCGTTCAACTTGTGTAAGCTCACAGATGCGCATGACTAACCATGATGAGGGTGTTTACAATGTGAGGGTGCTAAGTGCCTCCAAACCCACCCTGCTGAGAGAGCTTGGCCAATCAGCTTTCTCTAGGACCCCGATTTCGAAAGCCTACAGCATCACCCTGGAAGCAAACTAGCGATCTCTGTATGATATGATGAGCACTTCACCACTGCACCACATGCCCATGATGCATCTTTAATAGGAGAAAATACTTGGTGCCAAGTTTTGATTCTTTCTTTTTAATTAACACAACAATACAGCAATTAAATATAGGCTCCAAATAAAATTGTACATACAGCACACCTAATTTGGTTGAATGTTTCTTAGCAAGTTTCACCTTCAGTAGATGGATTTAGAAGCCATTAGTAATTGGCTTAATTCTTTAGACAGAATTCTGGTTGAATATGTGAGTACTCCTCTTGTTTGAATTGATAAAGTTCAAATAAACCTGTTGATTTCCTAGCACAGACCTGAATTTAAGCACAGTCCACAAATTTTCAATAGCGTGAAGGCTCCAAAGAACTTAAAGTTAGCCTGCTTTATCTATTTCACATCCAGCTTTAATATACATTTGTGATCATTGTCCAGTTGAACCATACAATTATGTCCACGTTTCAACTGCCTATTTGATGAAGCATTTAAATTAAAAGAATTTTGAGGCATCTCTCTTTCTCTCCAACTTGGGGGCAGTCCTCTAATTCCACTGGCAGCAACACAGCCCTGAAGCAAAATATTGCCACCACCATGCTTAATGGCTGGTACAGTGATCTTGGTATTGAATGCACCTTTATTCTTTCAAATTTAGTGTTTCAACAGCTTCCAATTCTTGGCAGGCCTGTTTTGGTTCCTGGGATGTTCTTGACCATCCAAACTAATTTCTTCTTAGTGGAGGATGATAATTTGAGTCTTTTTGTCATTTTTTGTTTATGGTTTTTTCGGTTTTATTTTTAACATTTGGAATCTGAGGATGTAGCTGATTGAGGTAGTAGTAGTAGTAAGTAAAAAAAGAAATTCTTTCATGATCCGAAACTATTGTGCAAAATACATTAGATTGCAAAACTATCACTTCTCTCTTTTATTTTGTAGTATTTAACTGCAGTATTAAATGGATCATTAGCTAGATTTTGTCAGTGTGGCTGGATTCTGTCATTGCCATCTGGTGCACTGTTTTATAGAGTGAATTAATCTGAAGGTGGTAGAACCCTGAATACTGAACCGATGCTTACTAATCTAGTGTAGATTTATCCACTCAATCTCCTTCATCCTGTTACTTGTTTAGACTTGATCATATGATTGTGACTGATGTAACATTTTTTTTATGAGGTACAAATTAGAACCATTTTGAGCTTTTGTTTTATTGTGTCATTGTAGTTGCATCATGGACATTTATACAGTTACAAACTAAATTTATTGATCTTGCATGTGTGTCCATTTTGCTATGGCACAGATAGGTATCCAACAACTACACTAAAATGTGATATAAATATAAATTGTATGAATTATACACACTTAGGTAGTACCCATCTTTAGACAGATATATTGCAGTTATTGCTTGATCTTTATTTAAATAAAACCTGAGTAAAAGCCTAAGCAAAAACATTGCCATGTTATTTTGCTAACACATATTTTGACAAAGTTTTGTTAAAAGCTCAGAAAAAAATCCTCATGTATTCTCAGAGGTTATAGTGTAGCCTCTATTCTTTGACTTTTATATTGGCTTTGATTAAATTCACTTCTTGGTTCCTTGAAAATGCTTTTTGTTTCCACACATAAAGCTTGTGTGACCAAATAGGAGAAAGTCACCAACAAGCAGTTCAGCCTTGTTTCTTCGAAAAGTCAAATACCAGGAATCACAGTCAATTTAGGATAGCTCAGTAAAAAGCCTGGTCTCCATCTGCTCCCTTGTATCTCAATAACGAGGCCTGAACTTGAACAAAAATTGCTTTGTCATTCAGGTAAATGAAACAATAAATTCAGTGTGGATGAAGGCCTGGTCACACAGAAGCAGACAGCAAATCTGAGCCTAATAATAATAATAATAATAATAATAATCTAATTTCATCATTTTATTGAAAGAGTTGTTTGATTTTCTTTATCTTTTTGCTTTCTCCCCATTCATCAGTAATCACCTTATCATAATCCTACTCCTGTACTTTGGACACTGGTTTAGATGGAGATTAGGATATCAAGAGAGAGTATACCGGCAGAATGCACAAGGGGCATTCAAGTCAAACTGGAATATGTGATCAATTTCTCATGAATGAAGGCAGAAAACTGATTATCATTTACAGAAGACTTCAAGTGTAGTACGGTAATGAGACTCTTAGCTGCAGTAAAACATTGAATAATGCAATGTTTTAACAAAAACCAGTAAAAATTTAGGGAATAGAACATGGCTCTGACTCACTGAGAAAACTTTTTACCTTGATGGTATCCAAGCTCTAGTAAAATACTGCATTAGTGTAACAGGGGAGTCTTTACTCTCATAAATGTGTTCCTGCTTATCTGCGAAATCAAAAGTGCAGATTTGACTTGGTCTCCCAATTGAACTTCCAATATATATAAGGTATGTTCTATATTTTAACTACCATACTATATGATCACAGATTTGACTTGAACACCCAATATACATTATATAATGTTTTATGTTTAAAACTACCATACCGTATTATCACAGTTGAAAAGAAAAAGTAGGGAGAATTTATGGATGCATGTTATTCTTTTTGGTATAATTTGTTATAATTTCTCAACATTTTTCTTGGTATCCTACCTAAAAGAGGCATCAATCAAAAAAAAAAAATCCAATGTCCTTGTACTCTACAGTATGTACATCTTTCTTCCTGTAATGATCATGAATTCAGGCAATGAATTTACGTGAAAATCAGTCAAATGCACCTCCAATGTACTCCAGTTCTGGTTCCTCATGTTATTGAAAAAAGAGTTAGTGAAGAGAAAATTGCAAAAGAATATATCATGAGAAGCCCTCATTAAATGTGCACTGAAATGTTCTTTAAGCATAGTTGTTTGGCTAGTTACGGTTTTTCTTCAGCTTGACCTAAACCCCAACATTTATAACCCTACACCAAATTCAACAATATTCTTCTGCAGTTATTCTAATTCATGCATTAAAAAAAGACAGCCTTTTACACAATCATATCTAAATGTTGTAAGTACATGTGAAACTAATTCATTGAAATGCATAAACAGTGTAGAAAAAAAAAACATTATCTGCTTTTTCCCCAGCATATTTGAAGTGTTAAACTGTGTGATGAAAAGAGAGAAAAAGGTCAGCTTAGACAGGCAGCATCTGTAAGTTGTGTAGAGGAACCTCTCTCTGCCTGCTAAACCCAACAAAACACCTCTCCCTAATAACTTGAGACAGCTGACATGAGGGGTGGAAAGTCCATTAGCATGTGATTAGTAGACTCTCTCTCTCTCTCTCTCTCTCTCTGTGTGTGTGTGTGTGTGTGTGTGTGTTTACCAAACCAAAATTTAATTGCAATTTAAAATTTGTTTAACATTTTTATGTTGATTTTCTTTACAATCATATGTTTATAATGACAACTGATTCACATTTAATGACAATAGCTCCTTAAAACCCAATGCTCATAGAGAGTTGAAAATAACATAACAGTAACAGCCAAATAACAGACTGTAAACAACTAAAAGTCAATAACAGTCAAACATTGAAGTAACACCTTCTAAGTTGGCATGAGCTAATTCTTCCAGTACAGCTCAGCCATTGCACCTACTACATGCACAGACTAAATATTACCCCAGATAGCACACACACGTCGCGGAGACGTCTATGCGACGTCGTCTTTTTCATCTGGCAGATGTCTTGCAGATGTCTGGAAAAGGGCGTTTGCTCATCTGGAAGACGTCGCTGAGACGTCCGTGCCGATGTTAGAATGACGCTTAGCCTACGTATTTAAGACGAATATGAATTAAAACGACCCTGATCCGCTCTTTAGACGATGTTAATCAGATGTTTATACATCTGCCAGATGTCGAATAGATGTCGGATAGACGTAGTTTTATTAAAGCACCCCCTCACATTATTTTAATTAAATACCCTCGGCACGTCTATAATGCTCCCTAATGCATATTACAATGACCAAATATAATAATAAATAAATAAACCACACTCAACTAATAATGAAATACAGATTCGTTTATTTTTTTTTATAAAAAATACATTTTATGAAAAGCAAACATTTGATTCATTTATACAAAAACGAGATAACAGCAACTTACAAATGAGGTCTCAATTTGAAAAGATGTACAAAACTGTAAAAAAAAAAAAGTCCTAAATTTACGGAAAATAAATTTCAAATTTTACAGTAGTTTTCCTTTCTTTTTAAACTACATACAAATCTCTGTAAAATTACAGACATTATCTGTAAATTACGAAGTCGACTGTTTTTTTAAATATTATTTCAATATTGAAAAATTAACTTTTTTTCAAATTTTTTAACTGTAAAAATACCATATTATTTTGACTGTGTTTTTTCTGTTTTTGTAAATTATGTGTAACTTTATGTAAAATTACAATAATAAATTGTAATTAAATACAAAACTTTAGGAGAATTTAGGAGACTGATACTTATCAAAAATACATATAAATACATACAGTATATTTTTGTATTACAGTTGTTCTGAAATATCACCATGGCAATCTAGCCATCTGCTTTCTTAATGCATTCCTGCATATTCTGACACAAGGATAATGTATTTGCTGTGTAGCTGTTTTAAAGCATCGCTTTAAGTTACATTATGATATTTAGCTTGTATGAGGGGAACTATGGTGTCATTTTTGTACCAAAAACGTTAGAGAAAACTCCACGGACTCTCAGCTTAACTGCCACAGCCAATCAGAAGCTGGAGGCGGGAACATTCTAATATTGTTTCTGATTGGCTGATCAGCAGCCGGAGGCGGAGATATTCTAATTACCTCTTCATTACTGGCGCATTTAAATAAGCGCGCGAGTGAGGGCGGGACCTGATGCGGAAAACGCCTATGTTTATTGCTCAGGTACAGAAGTAACGTGATATGAACCAGCCAATGGGAAACAGGCGTCCTTCAAATGTTTAGCGCGCGCAGGGGTGGTGTGACTCAGCAGCCGGTAAACGGTTGTTTGTAAATTCAGAGGAGTGAAGACACGCTGCTGAGCTACAGGTGAGGAGGAAAGCAGTCTCTGAGGGACAGAGGAGAAGACTCTGAAATGTAAAATACCTGCAAGCTCAAGAGACAATGACTGTAAGATATTTTTTTATTCTTATTTTAATTCTTATTGTTGTTGCTGTAAACAAAGCTCATTTATTAATACTGCCACGTTTTTCTTTTAAATCTAAGATCTTAATTTGTTCTTTTCTTCTCTCTTCTAATCCACCCTAATGCACCAAGTTCTTTATTGCCTGTTTGGAAGAAGATCTTTCTTGGATACACTGGACCGTCCATTTTGCCATTTTGGTATGTTTTAGATTTGACTTAATTGCACTAAGACATTAGGATTCTGAACTAAAAGTTAAAGTTATTTGTACACATGCATTTTATATAAGAACAATAGAGTTAAAAACGGGACCACATTGTACTGTATTTGTAATAAAGTTTCAAATCCAACATTAATTGGAACATTGAGAATATTGTTTGAAATTGTTCATTTCTTCATAGGTTGTTAGTCAAGGATATTTCACAGCAATGTTTAAGTTTGTGAGAGAGAATGTGTGAGGGTTGCCCACTAGAGGGCAGTGTTTTTAGTTTGTAGTTTTTGTTCCTAGACTCAGTTTCCCAGAAGCCTCCTTGGTCAGGTGACGTGGATGCTCACCTGAATTGAGGAGGGTCGTTAGCACTGTTATAAATACCTGTTTGTTCTGGGAAACTGGGTCGAGCATTAATTTCTGTTATGTGGGTTTTGTTTCCTTGTTTTAGTTTGATTTCATTATAGTTGGCATTTAGTTTCTGGAGCTCTAAGTTTGTATTAGCTTTGATTTAGTTTATGTCTCTTTGTCTCTGTGTCTCCTAGCAGGATTAGCCTCTAGAAGAATTAGCCTTTTGTGTTTACCCTTTTTTGTGTAAGTAACCCCCATTGCATGTTTAGCTAGTAGTCTGTTTAAATACTAATGAGGGTGATGCTAACATGTTTAGATCTTAGTCTGTCTAGTCTTTGAGCCTGTCTAGTCTCCTTGTCTGCTTAGCTCTTAGTCTGTTTAGGTACTAACATCTTTAGCCACTAACCTTTAGAGTTCTTAGTCTGTTTCATACCCATTCTGCTGTGTACCTTGTCTGTTCATTCCCTTGGGTCTCAGGCTACTGGCCTGTGTAGCCATTAGTCTGATTAGCTATGAGCTAGCTTAGCAGCTAATGTGCAGCTCAGCCAGTAGACCTAGCCAAGCCTGTCTTGTTTGTTTATCCCTTGCATGTATAGTCCCATGTGTTTAGTCCTCTAGGCTGTTTAGTATGTCTCGTCCTGTTTGTGTCCCCATGTCTGTATTGTATATTAGTTGTGTAATCCCTTGTCTTATGTCTAAGTGTTTATGAGTTATGTTTCTTATGCTCCAAGTTTAAGCCAACTTCCTTAGTTCATGTTTTGTTCATGTTTGCATTTTGTTATTAAAGACTCTTTTCTGTTTCACTGCATCCCCTCTGCATTTATGCCTCAACACCAAGCCCACAGTCCAACACCATAGCAGAACGTGACAGAATGTTTCACTGTTATAGCACAATAGTCTAAATATTTCATTGTTTTTCATTTTAGGATTTTACTGTAATGCTATAAAACTGAACTTTTTACTGTATTTTGCATCATACCTGTACTATACTGTGTCAGTTATACAGACTTTTTTTTTTTTTTTTTTTTTTTTTTTTTCCCCTCACAAATATTGTAATCTTGAGTTTGTGTTAACTCTTTATTGAACATGTGTATTCATAGGAATTTAAGGGGGAAAAAAGTTAAATATCAGGGGGTTTGTTATTGCTTTGTTTGAAGGTGTTTGATCTTCAATTCATGAAAAATCTGTAAAGTGTTTCCCTGCTAAATGCCTAATGCTTTTGCTTTATTGAAGGTGTTTGATTGTAGTAATTTTATTCTGTAAAATAAAAACATTTTGCTGCTACACGTCTAGTGCTGTTTTAATGAATGTGTTAAATCGTATACATTTTGGGAAAAATCTGTAAAATAATGGTGTTTCACTGCTAAACATACAGTGCTGTTGCTTTATTGAAGGTCTTCAATCGTATAAATTTTGCAAAAATCTGTAAAATAATGGTGTTTCATGCTAAACGTCTAGTGCTATTCATTTAATGAAGGTGTTTAATTGTATAAATGTAGGAAAAATCTGTAAAATAATCTGGAAAATTTCTCTGTAAAAGATAAAATAATTTCTGTAAATTTTATGTTTTTGAGCATAATATGAATTAGAGTATTTTACCTTAATTTTACGGTTTTTGTTTGGCAACCATTGCTGCCAGTCATTTGACCGTTTTTTTTTTACGTTTTTTTTTTTTTTTTTCAGTGTAAAACACCACAAAAAAAGGACACTTTCAGTCACAAACTGTTGTGAAAAAATATAGAGATATTCAATTAAAATTCATGATACTCAATTTAGCAAATGAACAATATTTATACTTTGTTCCTCTCGCTTCACAACTCATGAGAATAGACCGAAACCAGAACACAACCGCAGATTACGCATATAACCGTCGGTATTTTAAGTGTGATTAAAATGAAAGAAATAGCTTAAACTAAAATAACGTGACTAAACATCGCTAAACAATAGAGACATTTATGTTCAGTATTTTGTTTCCATTTAGATAGATATGTGGCTGCTAACGCTAGCAACCTAAACTAAATGCCTGCGTCATGCTAGCAATACAGTTAACAGTTTAGCGTTCATTCATCACTTCACCATCTTCGTAACCCTGAAAACATTTCACAGAGAATGCTAAAAAGCTCAGACATCTTAGCTGTTTCTTTCATACACAGGTGGGGTTCTTTGGCTAACTATAGCAGCTATTCTCAGGTAAATTATCATTTTAGGATGGGCGAACTGGGCAGCTGCCCAGGTCGGCATTTCTTCATGTCACGTGGGGGGCGGCAAATGAACCTGGAGGAAAAAAATAATAATCTGTGCCGCTAAGCGGTTTTCTATTATCTATGATACCTGCGCTGTGACCGCGCCGCCCCTGCTGCTGAAGCAGCCACACAGAAGTTAAGCGAGCGGGGCAGAGAGTGGATGACGGGGCGGGGGAGGAGAGAGGAAGGGGGGGGAGTCTCGCCCGGGGAGCAATTCAGTGTAGAATCGCCACTGCCTCAGACCAACCTGAAATTTTCCATGCTGAAAAAACAGCATAGACCAGCACAGCTGGTGACCAGTTTGACCTGCCTATGTTGTGTTTTGGTGCTGGTATGCTGTTCACCAGCATTATAGTGTCATGATGCTGGTATGCTGGTCACTTTACTGATGCTGGTCCCCAGCATACCAGCACCAAAACACAACATATGCTGGTCAAGCTGGTCATCAGCTATGCTGGGTCTATGCTGTTTTTTCCACCAGCATCAGCAGGGTGACCAGCATACCAGCACCAGCATCCCAGCATACCAACATCTGATGGTAGGCTGTTCATTACTCCATCAAATGTTGAGATGCCAAAATACATGCAAATATTACAATGCTTCTTTTGTTTCATGTACATTACTAACAGGACAATATTCAAATCATTAAATAAAATATAGAATAGAATCATTATAAAATCAACTTTATTAGCCAACATAAACAGTAACAATATGTAGCAATATGTCAAATATACACATTTGTAACAATATGATTTCTTAACAATCAAGAAGTTTTGACAAAAGATTAATAACTTAAAATATGAAAGAAACCTCTCATGGACACATTCACACAGTTACGTTCACAATATTGCTTCTCCAATTGATAACCCAATGTGTCTCCTGCACACAAACATGACAATAACAACTTACTTTTTTTTTTAACTAACTTTTTGTTTGTTATGTCCATTATTTTTTCTGTAATGTAACGTCCAGCTTTCCCCAGTCTGGCTTCTAATTCTGTCTCCTTCATGTTTTTGTCTTGAAGCCATTCCTTGAAGCAGACTAAAAAGATATGTTAAACAAATAGGATTGGTTAGACAGAAAAATTACAACCTTAGTACCAAATCTCGCGTCAAAATGTTTGCATACTATAAGAGTATTGACAATAATCCATACAAAGAAAAATTTATAAACTGCTATAACTGTAGTTTTTTTGTGCATGTGTGCATTCTTGTTTGTCTGTACACTGTGACATACAATATAGTATAGAATCTTTTGGCTTCCCTCAAACAGCAAGATGGTGGCATCTGCTACCAAGGATAACATACCTTTTAATGTTGTGAGTTTCTGTGGTGTTAAAGGCTGTCTGGTGGTTTTTGTAGTAGGACACTCTTTCCCTGTTAGGCTCCTTTCCCCCAATGTTTTTGTACCCCAAAACGCCACTGATAACTCCTTCATAAACAAAGAGTCTTTGGTGTTGTTTTTGATACTGGACCAGGCCTCTTTACGGACTGTAATTTCTCCTCCCAAGAGAATCTAACAAATAACCAAAACAAAATTGATTTGATTGTTAAAACATTGTAAGTTATTGTTGGTGTTCCTACATGTGTATCTCAATAAATTAGAATATAATTGAAAAGTTTATTTATTTCTGTAATTCAATTCAAAAAATGAAACTCATATATACTCATACCCTTGAACTTTTCCACATTTTGTCACATTACAGCCACAAACATGAATCAATTTTATTGGAATTCCACATGAAAGACCACTACAAAGTGGTGTACACGTGAGAAGTGGAACGAAAATCATACATGATTCCAAACATTTTTTTTACAAATAAATAACAGCAAAGTGAGGTGTGCGCAATTATTTAGCCCCCTTTGGTCTGAGTGCAGTCAGTTGCCCATAGACATTGCCGGATGAGGGCTAATGACTAAATAGGGTGCACCTGTGTGTAATCTAATGTCAGTACAAATACAGCTGCTCTGTGACGGCCTCAGAGGTTGTCTAAAAGAATATTTGGAGCAACAACACCATGAAGTCCAAAGAACACACCAAACAGGATAGGGATAAAGTTATTGAGAAATTTAAAGCAGGCTTAGGCTGGACGAGCTGCAGAGATCTACAGCTCAGGTGGGGGAATCTGTCCATAGGACAACTATTAGTTGTGCACTGCACAAAGTTGGCCTTTATGGAAGAGTGGCAAGAAGAAAGCCATTGTTAACAGAAAACCATAAGAAGTCCCGTTTGCCACAAGCCATGTGGGGGACACAGCAAACATGTGGAAGAAGGTGCTCTGGTCAGATGAGACCAAAATGGAACTTTTTGGCCAAAATGCAAAACGCTATGTGTGGTGGAAAACTAACACTGCACATCACTCTGAACACACCATCCCCACTGTCAAATATGGTGGTGGCAGCATCATGTTCTGGGGGTGCTTCTCTTCAGCAGGGACAGGGAAGCTGGTCAGAGTTGATGGGAACATGGATGGAGCCAAATACAGGGCAATCTTGGAAGAAAACCTCTTGGAGTCTGCAAAAGACTTAAGACTGGGGCGGAGGTTCACCTTCCAGCAGGACAACGACCCTAAACATAAAGCCAGGGCAACAATGGAATGGTTTAAAACAAAACATATCCATGTGTTAGAATGGCCAAGTAAAAATACAGATCTAAATCCAATCGAGAATCTGTGGCAAGATCTAAAAACTGCTGTTCTCAAACGCTGTCCATCTAATCTGACTGAGCGGGAGCTGTTTTGCAAAGAAGAATGGGCATGGATTTCAGTCTCTAGATATGCAAAGCTGGTAGAGACATACGCTAAAAGACTGGCAGCTGTAATTGCAGCAAAAGGTGGTACTACAAAGTATTTACTCAGGGGGCTGAATAATTACGCACACCCAACTTTTCAGTTATTTATTTAAAAAAAAATTTTGGAATCATGTATGATTTTCGTTCCACTTCTCACGTGTACACCACTTTGTATTGGTCTTTCACGTGGAATTCCAATAAAATTGATGTTTGTGGCTGTAATGTGACACAATGTGGAAAAGTTCAAGTGGGCCGAATACTTTTGCAAGCCACTGTATATAATCATTAATGCAACTTTGACACTGAAATCCCCAAATGCGAGCTACCAAATACTTACATTTTTGATGTGGGAGTCATTCCTCCAAGGGCCTCCACTGCCTGCAGCAAGGTGTGCACTTTCGTAGCAACTTTTCTGTCACTTAATGGGCATGAGATGAGGCAACGTAGCTGGGACACGTGGAATGTGGGATTTATTCGTCGCATCGTAGAGGGAAGCAAATGTCTGACCGCGCAGGGGTTGACAATCCTGGTTATGGTGAAGGGGCCGATGTAACGGGGTGAGAGTTTGCGGGACAGGGTCTTAAGAGGGAGGTCTCTGGTGGAGAGCATGACTCTCTGCCCTATCCTGTACTTGGGGGCCAGAGAGCGTTTACGGTCTGCTTGCCCCTTGTAAATTCTGCCTTGTCGTAGCAGCGTCCTTCCGCTTGGGTCCAGGTCCTCCTACAGCGGCGGATGAAGGCTTGGGCAGAGGGGACGCTGACCTCCTCTTCCTGAGAGGGGAACAAGGGTGGTTGGTAGCCCAGGCAGCACTGGAAGGGGGACAGCCCAGTAGACGAAGAGACTAGGGAGTTGTGGGCGTTATTCGACCCAGGGCAGGAATCTGCTCCACGAGGTGACATCCCGGTAGGTCATGCACCTCAGGGCGACCTCGAGGGCTTGGTTCTTCCTCTCCGTCTGCCCATTGGATTGAGGGTGGAAACCTGATGACAGGCTTGGGGTGGCTCCAATGAGCTTACAAAATGCCTTCCAGAACTGAGAGGTGAACTGTGGACCCCGATCAGACACAATGTCCTTGGGCAGGCCGTGGAGCTTAAATACGTGATTGATCATGAGCTCTGCAGTCTCCTTGGCGGACGGAAGTTTTGGTAGGGGGATAAAGTGAGCAGCTTTAGAGAACCGATCAACCACGGTCATGATGCAGGTGTGGCCGGTGGAGGGGGGTAGACTGGTGACGAAATCCAGGGCGATGTTGGACCAGGGGCGATGCGGGATGGGCAGGGGTCTGAGGGGGCCAGCTGGGGCCGTGTTGACATGTTTGGATCTTATGCAGACATTGCATGCTGCAACAAAGCGGGAGACGTCCTCCTTGAGGGTGGACCACTAAAACCGCTGCTGGGCTAGTGCCAGAGTTCTGGCGGTGCCTGGGTGGCAAGCGAGTTTGGAACTGTGGGCCCACTCCAGGACCTGAGAGCGCAGAGCGAGGGGAACGAAGAGACGGTTAGGAGGCACATTGCTTGGGCTTGGTCCATGGGATAGGGCTTGCTTGACGCTGGTTTCGATATCAAGCTCGGCCACGGTGAGGAGGCAGGGGGGTGGCAAAATAGTCTCACATGGGGCAGGGTCTTGGGTGGTCGTAAATATTCTTGAAAGCGCATCCGGCTTGGTGTTCTTAGATCTTGGTCGGTAGGAGAGGGTAAAGGTGAACCTCACAAAGAACAGGGACCACCGGGCCTGACGAGAGTTGAGCCTCTTGGCGCTCCGTAGATACTCGAGGTTCTTGTGATCGGTCCATGCCAGGAATGGCACCTCCGTTCCCTCCAGCCAGTGTCTCCATTCCTCCAGTGCTAACTTGATGGCTAAGAGTTCACGATCTCCGATGCCGTAATTGCTCTCAGCAGGGGTTAGGAGGTGGGAGAAGAAGGAGCAGGGGTGCAGCTTATTATCTCGGTTGGATCTTTGTGAGAGGATGCCTCCTACTCCGGTGCTGGAGGCGTCGACTTCTACGATGAACTGCCGTGACGGATCTGGGATGGTGAGGATAGGGGCGGAGGTGAACCATTTCTTCAGCTCGCTGAAGGCTTTTTCGGATTCCAAGTTCCAGCAGAATTGGGTTTTGGTAGAGGTCAGAGCTGTTAGAGGGGCGGCGATGGAGCTGTAGCCTCGGATAAACCGACGATAGAAGTTAGCAAAGCCTAAGAACCTCTGGAGTTCATGTTGAGAAGTAGGGGTGGGCCACCTAGTGACCGCTTCGAGTTTAGCAGATTCCATCTCGATGCCCTTGGGGCTGATGGTGAATCCGAGGAACGTGGTAGCTGTGGTGTGGAACTCGCACTTCTCAGCCTTGATGAACAAGTTGTTCTCCAGGAGTCTCTGCAGCACCTGCCTGACATGATGTTGGTGTTCTTCTGGGTTGTGAGAAAAGATCAGGATATCGTCGAGATAGACGAATACGAATGAATTAAGGAAATCCCTGAGGACATCATTGATTAAGGCTTGAAACACTCCGGGGGCATTAGTAAGTCCAAAGGGAACCACCAGATACTCATAATGTCCAGTTGGCGTATTAAAAGCTGTTTTCCATTCATCCCCTTCCCGAATGCGAACAAGGTGATAGGTGTTGCGCAGATCGAGCTTAGTGAAGGTGCTGGACCCCTGAAGGAGTTCGAAGGCGGTAGACATTAGAGGAAGGGGGTATCGGTTCTTAATGGTGATGTTGTTAAGGCCCCTATAATCAATGCACGGACGAAGGGAACCATCTTTCTTGCCTACGAAGAAGAATCCCGCCCCTGCCAGAGAGGAAGAGGGGCGGATGATTCCTGCGTCCAGAGATTCCATGATGTACTGGTCCATGGCTTGGCGTTCTTTGGGCGACAGTGAGTAAAGACGGCCCTTGGGGGGGGAGGTGCCTGGGAGGAGGTCAATGGCGCAGTCGTATGGTCGGTGGGGGGGAAGAGAGACTGCACGTGATTTACTGAACACAGTCCTGAGGTCATGGTATTCTGGGGGAACACAGGTGAGGTCCGATGGCTCCTTTGTGGGGACTGGATCGAGGCAGGGCGTAGTGGCGGCGCGTAAGCATGACGTGGAGCATGATGGACTCCAGGCTACGATCGAGTTCCTGACCCAATCAATGTGTGGATTGTGTTGGGTTAACCAGGGGAGGCCTAGGACGACCGTGGCATGTGAGCCCTCCATGATGAACAGCGACGTTTGTTATGAGTGGTTGCCGGAGACCTTTAGACCAATGAGAGGGGTTCTGTGGGTGATAGATGGGAGTGGACTCCCGTCGAGGGCCTGGACCTTGAGGTGGTTCTCCAAGGGCACCGCAGGAATACCCAGGGTCTCGGCTGAAGCCGCATTCAGCAGGTTACGATCCGAACCCAAGTCGACCAGTGCCTGCAGTAGGTGGGTCTGTCACTCATGGATGAGGAGGATGGGAAGCAGATGACGTTGGTCTGGGAGCCTTCTTGGAGTCTCGCCCTCTAGTGCTCCCAGCTGAACTAGAGGGTGCCCCCTTTTACTAGACAGTTCTTCAGCAGGTGTCCTGATTTCCCACAGTAGAAGCAAGCCCCCTCCACCCGCCGGCGGTGACGCTCCTCTGGGGTGATGTGGGTTCTGCCCAGTTGCATGGGTTCCTCCTGGGGTTCAACTCGTGGAGGTGGGGGTCGCGGTAGTGCCCTGGGCGGAGAAAATCGGGCTGACCTACGAAGACGGAGGCGGGCATCTACTCGACCAGCCAGGTCCACAAGCTCTTGGAGCGACGAGGGGAGCTCTCGCGAGATTAGCTCATCTTGGAGCTTCTCTGTCAGACCCTCCAAAAAGACGTCGCATAACGCTCGGTTATTCCAACCGCTGGGGAGGGCCAGGGTCTGGAACTCAATGGCATATTCATAGGCCGAGCGCGAGCCCTGGCGAAGATTCAGCAGTTCCGCTCTCATATGGTCAGAAGCCGCTGGATCCATAGGTGGCTGGATTATTCTGTCACGAACGCAGGCAGAACGATATGAATCCAAGTGCGGATACTGACTATATAGAGATGTGGGGGCGTGGTCGGGGGCGTGAGCAAGGGTCGAATGCCGTGAGTCCGTCAGCGAAGCGTCCAAAGCAAAAACACGGGACGAGAGCCGTAGTCAAAAGGGGAAGCGTAAGGTCAAAACCGGGAAGACAATCAGCGAGGCAAAAATGAAACCAAAAGGACGAGAGATGGGAGCCGTAAATCAAAAGGGAAGAGCGTGGGTCGAAATCGGGAGATCAAAAGGGCAGGCGAACAATCCAAATCGATAAGCAGAAATTCAAAAACGAGAAAAAACAAAGCGAGGTCATAACATGAAAGCCAGAGAAAAGAAAACGCGAGAGAATCAAGGTATAACACACACAATAATCCAGCGATCTGAGCAGCACGCCGCGCATACTTAAATCGCTGGAGTAATCAGTCAGGGAATGAGAAACAGGTGAGCAGAAGGGGATGGAAATGGGGGCGTGAGAGCGCACGTGACGGCTAGACAAAAACATGAACGCGTGGGGGAGTGACAGCGTGGGAAAAAGACGGCCGACAGACCGTGACTCGTGACACTTTTCTATGCAAACTCAAACAACACCTATATCTAAAACAGATGAATGATTACACGACCAAAATATGTTTTATATTAACTAATGTTACAATTACATATGTATGTTTTTAAGCATAAATAATACACAATTCTTAATAACTAATCATTTAAGCTTAAATACTGCATATCAATTTACATAAATACTCACATATTCAATTAAGTTTTATTTGTATAGCGCTTTTAACAATTGACATTGTCTCAAAACAGCTTTACACAATCAAAAGAATTATTTAAGTTTGTATGGAATGTGTATGAATCAAAATGTTCAGATAGTCCATGGTGAGCAAGCCCGAGGGCGACAGTGGCAAGGAAAAACTCCCTGAGATGGTAATAGGAAGAAACCTTGAGAGGAACCATATTGACCATCTGTCAGACAAGGGTACTTTTTTGTGTTGGCTGTGATGCCCCCCTCTGAACTTTTGACCACCATCTCCACTGTATCCTGCCTAGTGTTTTTCAGCAGTGCCTTTATATGGAAGGGGCTCTGTCCACTCTTCTGCTTCTCACATTCTTTCCCCAGTTCAACATGTCTCGCCACATCCTCTGCAGAAACGACCTCTGGCTGTTGATTCGCAAAGTCAATCGGCCTGAAACATCTTTCTTGGTAGGTGGATTTTGTTGGAGCTGCCAGGCTGAGGCTGTGACTTTTTTTTTTTTGAGCGCACAGCGAATGTGCCTTATTTTTTGAGATGGCTCTTGTTGAAGGCAAACTGAAATCAGGAGAATTTTATAAGTAGGCAGATTCTTTAAAGTATGTGTGTCACGCTCTCAGTGCCTTCGCGCTGATCAAAGACCCTTGACATTTCCTTTCCCACGCTGTCAGGCACCCATCACGTGACCATGTTTTCCCACGCTGTCATCGCCCCTCCCGGACCGCCCCGCCGGCACACCGGTTTCTCATCCAGCGCTGATTTCTTTCAGCTTATAAGGAGGCGCAGCGCGCAAGCTCGCCGCTGGATTATTGTGTGTTTTTTTGGCCATAGTTTTCTCGCGTTTCTGTTCATGACTTTTCACGTTGCCGATCTCGCTTGTCTCTCGTTTTCCCCCTCGCCTCCCGATTTGGATTATTGCCACGCTTGGATTTAACGGCTTTGAACTTTCGCTTTCGTTTCTCGACCACGGCTCAGCTTCACGTTTTGGCTCGACGCCCTCGCTGACTGATCACACGGCTTTGATCTCTTGCTCTCCCCTCCTCGACTTCGACTCAGCTCCACGCTCACGGCGCGTCTCTCGCCCCCGCGGATTTCCCGGCGCGACACGCCCACTCTCATTCACTCAAGCACAGTCAACGCCTCGTGCCTGCACCTGCATCTGGATTCACCTCCGCGAACTGACGTACATCGCAGCCTCCTGACAGAATAATCCAGCCATACCATGGATCCAGCAGGATTAGACAGGATAAGACAGGCGTTGGAGAATCAAGGCGTTCTCCTTGGTAAACACCAGGAGGAGATGGTCACCACCAGACAGATGCTCGCTGACGTCACCGTCCAAATACAGCGCCTCCAGATGCCCACGGCACGGCCCACTCTCATGGACCTCCCACGGGAGCCACGCCTGCCAGCCCCTCCCACTTACGGCGGAGGACCAGGTACATGTAGATCCTTCCTGTCACAATGTTCTCTGATTTTTGAGCTTCAGGCCTCCACTTTCTCTTCTGAAAGATCCAGGGTAGCCTACATCATCACCCTTCTCACGGGTAGGGCCCGCGAGTGGGGCACGGCTCTCTGGGATGCACATGACCCATGTTGCAACAGTTTTTCGGAATTTTCTGGAGAGATGAAGAGGGTCTTTGACCGGTCTCACGTCGGCAGAGAGGCCGGAACCAAGTTATTACGCCTCCGCCAGGGGTCACGTTCCGCTTATGATCATGCCATCGAGTTTCAGACCTTAGCTGCCTCCAGTGGATGGAATACTAGAGCCTTGGCCGACGTCTTCCTGGAGGGGCTGTCGGAGGCACTCAAGGACGAGTTAGTCTCCCGCGAACTCCCTTCGGACCTCCACAAACTTATGGATCTCGCTGGGAGGATCGACTCGCGTCTTCGTTCGAGGCACCCTTTCCGGAGGTCACCCCACCCTCCCCCTCCTCGCACGCAGAGTAATTGGGAGGACCCTATGCAGCTGGGCAGAACCCGCATCTCCGATGGGGAGAGACGCCGCCGCCGTCTGGAGAGAGCTTGCTTCTACTGCGGGGACTCAGGCCACATGCTGAAGGACTGCCCACTAAAAGGGAGGCAGATTGGGAGCCCTAGAGGGCGCTCCTCCCGATAAACTCCCGGAACCCCGTCCACTGCTCTCTGTAATACTAGTTATCAACGGCCGACCTCACCCCATCCAGGCGCTCATTGACTCCGGTTCCGATCGGAACCTCATCAGCTCCGCTACAGCCAAAGCGCTGCAGGTCCCCTGCACTCCGCTGGACCATCCACTGTCCGTCCAAGCCCTAGATGGAAGCCCCCTTCCACCAATCACTCACAGAACCCTTCCACTCACTCTGAGAACATCTGGGAATCACTCTGAGAGGATCTGCCTCCTCGTCATCCATAAGTCTCACGCCGCCCTGGTCCTCGGCCTTCCATGGCTAGCGCTTCACGGCCCCCAGATTGACTGGGTCAAACATGTGATCACGGGTTGGAGCCCCTCTTGTGCCACGTCATGCCTTCACTCTGCACTCCCTACACCCCCAACTACAGCCAAGACTGAATACACCCCGGACATCTCTAATGTCCCCACTCATTATCACGATCTCCAGCAGGTTTTCAGCAAAACCCGAGCCATGTCGCTTCCTCCTCATCGCCCATACGACTGTTCCATCGACCTTCTCCCAGGCACCTCTCCACCCAAAGGCCGACTGTACTCCTTGTCTCGCCAAGAGAGAGAATCCATGAACACCTACATCACAGAGGCCCTTGCCGCCGGAATCATCCGCCCATCCTCCTCCCCTGCCGGGGCAGGTTTCTTCTTTGTAAAGAAGAAAGACGGGTCCCTTCGCCCATGTATCGATTACAGGGGCCTCAACGAAATCACCGTCAGGAACCGCTACCCACTTCCACTCATGGCGACCGCCTTCGAACTACTCCAGGGGGCCGACACGTTCACGAAACTCGACCTGCGAAACGCTTATCACCTTGTCCGCATTCGCGAGGGAGATGAGTGGAAGACAGCCTTTAACACCTCTACGGGACATTACGAATATCTGGTGGTCCCTTTTGGTCTCACCAATGCCCCCGCTGTCTTCCAATCCCTCATTAATGATGTCCTCCGCGACTTCCTCAATTCATTTGTTTTCGTTTACCTGGATGACATTTTAATCTTCTCTCAAGGATTGGAGGAACACCGTCACCATGTTCGTCAGGTTCTCCAGAGGCTCTTGGAGAATAAACTCTATGTCAAGGCTGAGAAGTGTGAGTTTCACACATCCTCCACCACCTTCCTGGGATTTGTCGTCTCCCCGTCCATGCTGGAGATGGAACCAGCCAAAGTCCAGGCTGTCTCTAGCTGGCCCATACCAGCCTCGCGGCGAGACCTCCAACGCTTTCTGGGGTTTGCCAACTTTTACCGACGCTTCATACGAGGGTACAGCTCCGTTGCCGCCCCCCTGACCTCGCTAACATCCGCCAAGACCCGGTTCTGTTGGAATAAGGAAGCCGACCAAGCCTTCAATAATCTTAAGAAAAGATTCACCTCTGCCCCCATCCTCACTATTCCTGATCCATCTCAGCAGTTTGTGGTGGAGGTCGACGCCTCCAATACCGGGGTGGGTGGCATCCTCTCTCAAAGGTCCACCCAGGACAACAAGATGCACCCGTGCGCATTCTATTCCCGTCGCCTAACCCCAGCTGAAAGAAACTATGACGTGGGAGACCGAGAACTCTTGGCCATCAAGCTAGCCCTGGAGGAGTGGAGACACTGGCTAGAGGTGACTGAGCTTCCATTTCTAGTGTGGACCGACCATAGAAACCTGGAGTATCTGCGCACTGCCAAGAGACTCAATGCTCGTCAGGCCAGGTGGTCATTATTCTTCTCCAGGTTTAACTTTACCCTGTCCTACCGGCCAGGCTCAAGGAATTCTAAGCCGGACGCCCTCTCCCGCCAGTTCCCCCCCCCCCCAGGAGCCTACGTTGTATGACACTATCCTCCCGTCCCACTGCCTCGTCGCCGCCATGGAGCTGGACATAGAAAGCAAGGTTCGGCAGGCCCTGGCCCAGGAGGCCGGACCTAGCGAAGTTCCACCTAACCATCTCTTCGTTCCCCTTCGCCTACGCTCACAAGTTCTGGAATGGGGCCACGGATCCAAGCTATCTTGTCACCCAGGCGCTGCCCGAACCCGCTTTGTCATCCAGCAACGATTCTGGTGGCCCACTTTGGCGGAGGACACATCCAGATTCGTGGCAGCTTGCGACATCTGCACCCGTTGTAAGAATGACAATCGACCAACTGCTGGTCTTCTCAGACCCCTACCGGTTCCTCAACGCCCTTGGTCCCATATCGCGGTTGACTTTGTCACCGGCCTGCCCTCGTCCGACGGCAATAATTGCATCATGACCATCGTCGACCGCTTTTCTAAATCAGTGCACCTGGTGCCCCTTCCTAAGCTGCCATCTGCCAAGGAGACCGCAGAACTACTCATTCTCCATGTATTTCGGCTCCATGGCCTCCCCACGGACATTGTGTCGGACCGGGGCCCTCAGTTCACCTCTCGGTTTTGGGGCGCATTCTGCAGGCTCGTCGGGGCTACTCCCAGCCTATCCTCAGGTTTCCACCCCCAGTCCAATGGGCAAACAGAACGAATGAACCAAACACTAGAGGTTTCCCTCCGCTGCATGACGACCCGGGACTCCACCACCTGGAGCAAGTTTCTCCCTTGGGTCGAATATGCCCACAACTCTCTGCCCTCCTCGTCGACAGGCTTGTCCCCGTTCCAGTGCTGCTTAGGCTACCAACCTCCACTCTTCCCAGTCCAAGAATTAGAGGTGGAGACTCCGTCAGCTCAACACTTCGTCCGCCGCTGCAGACAAACGTGGCTACGTGCTAGGCGAACTCTGACACGAGCCATCTCCTCTTACAAGAGACAGGCGGACCGCCACCGCACCAAGGCTCCCAGATACCGGGTGGGAGATCGAGTCATGCTCGCCACAAAGGACATTCCCTTGAAGACGCTATCACGCAAGCTCTCCCCGCGTTTCATTGGACCTTTCACTATAACCAGGATAATCAACCCGTCCGCCGTCAGACTTCTACTCCCCTCGTCCATGCGACGGATCCACCCCACGTTCCACGTGTCCCAGCTACGACGCGTCGTAAGTTGCCCATTAAGTTCACTGTCAGAACTCCTCAGCACATATATATTATACATGGTGATGGTGTTGCATTTATGACAAATTATATTTGTACATCAAATACTATAGCCTGTTTTTATGATTTTTGACAAATTAACGTTTGCAATTGCCTGTTATGCTTCGAAACCTACGTTAGCTACATACATAGATTCACAATCAAGCTAACCGCGGCTGTTAGAATCTAACTGCCACAGAACATTCTAGAATATTACCTCAGTGCTCACCTTATAACATCACACACAAATGTTCTCTGTATGAAACACAATTGCCACGGATACTTTGTAACTTCAGCAGACCGCAAGTATAAACAAATTTCTAACTTTCTAATTTCTTTTTATTCACTATAAATGTTTCGCGCTTCCACTTTAAAAAACGGGATCCAGGAAAGGCTGATCACTGCGCATGCTCAGTACCACTCGCTAGACTGCGACGTCACTCTGCGCAGCGCCGCCTATGTGTTGCCACTGATAGCACATCGGTGTTCTAAACTAGTTTTTAGTTTACAAATCCGGTGTATGTTGTAGTCAAATGTGGCATTTAGGCGATTAGTAACACATTTTGAAAAAGTGTATGTGTATAATTTTATAATAATGGTAGAATGGTATATTGTTTTACCACAATATATATAGAAATTCAATCTAAACCTGTCAAAAACAAAGCTTTCGCGTCCGATGTATTATTTAAACTGAATAGAAGTATTATTTTACAGTGGAGTACCTTATTTCTAATCCGGATTTTTGAGTTTTTGTGTAATTTTTGTGTTTTTATGTAATTATAACATGAAGTGCACAATATCTAACATCTGTGTTCTGTGTTTGAACTTATGTGTTCTAGATTTAAATATACATGTGCAACTTCAGAATACCCATGTTCAGTATTTGAACATAAACATGCCATTTTAGAACACATTTTGGATCATGTCATTTGCATCATGTTATTTTAGAGTGTGAAAAGTTGTCTTATGAATAATTAAAAAAAGTTAAAGCAGATGGGCTATAGAACAGATCATATTATTGTTTTATTTATTTATTTATTTTATAGTAAATGAAGAGCTCTCTTCTCTCCAATCCACTCTTGCTACGTCTTGACTCATTTGCATTACCGACGGTGATTGGATGTTTACCGAGGGCTCAGGGGAAGAGTGTGTGTGTGTGTGTGTGTGTGTGTGTTTGTGTGTGTGCGCGCATGCTGCAGCCTGTGTGCGGAGGGACAGAGACTTGAAATCTAATACCGTATTGTGTAGTGTCCCTTTTTCGGCGGATTTTTCCGCTATCGCAGATCATTTTATCAACTTGTAATATATTCATTTTGTCAGTATATCAACATTTAAAAATTTTGATTTGAGGGGGAAAGACATTTATTTGAGGGGGCGCTGCCCGCTCTTGCCACCTCCCGAACCCCCCGTAGAGCCGGCCTTGGTCATAGCTGATGCTGCAGCTTCCCGTCCACATACCAGAAAATTTCGGATGATAAAGATACGTCGTATAGACGTAAAAACGATCTTTCATTTAACAGCTCAAACAGGCAATCTACAGACAATCAAAATATGACTATAAAAAAACGAACGCGATGTTCACCAGATGATACGATCTTTAGCAGACGTCTCCGCGACGTACCTGTGCTATCTGGGACTTCATTCATTGAGTGCCATTATTTTCTACAGCCTAAATTGATACTATGTTTCTTTTAATTTATAAATCAATTGCTCTCTATTGATTTATTTCACAAACACTTTATTATTATGACTGTGTGTAGTTAATATGTAATAATTGAAACTCCCAGAATTATTAGTATGTATCTACTGTATACTATATATACTGCTTTATCTTGGACAGAGGGACGCAGAGGAGAATTAGAGCATGAGGGTACACCCTGGACAAGATTCCATTCAATGGCGGGGCACACACGTACATACACACTCACCAGTGCTCTTTTTTGAACATAAACAACTTTGTGAGGTCAAGTCAAGTAGGCTTTATTGTCACTTCAACCAGATACAGTTAGTACACAGTGAAACAAAACAACGTTCCTCCAAGAACAAGTTGCTACATGCAACAAATATTTACACCATAAATTAACAGAAAAGCTAACTAGCTTACTAGAGCCTACTGTAATTAGGTGGCTAGCTGAGACAAGACAGATTGACATGACAACATAAATTAACAACATAAATTAACAAAAAACTAACTAGCTAACTTAGAGACCTAATTAGCTGGCTAGCTGGGAACTATCTATGTTTTTATATAAAAGACACAACAGAGACAAAATAAAGTGCATGTGCAAATGTGCAAGCAAAAATGACAAAGTGACAGGCCGACAAACATGCCATTATAATACTCTGTGGAGTTGAGGTGATGAGATGATTTAGTGGAAGAAGAAACAGCAAACAGTAAATGTTCCATAAGTAGCAGCAATAATCAAGTAATGAATATTGTGCAAAAGAGCATTTACGTGTTGGTGTGTACAATAGTTTGATAGTGTAGATCAGTGTGTTTGCACATGTGTTGGTTAATCAGTCTAGTCTCAATATTTTGAGGTAGTTGAGTTAATCTGAGTGATAATGTGTGTGTGTGTGTGTGTGTGCGTGCATGTTTTATCAGTCCAGTCCCTTTTTATTGAGGAGACGAATGGCTTGTGAAAAAAGCTGTTACACATTCTCAATGTGTGTGCCCAAACTAACTTGATTTTCATGAATAACACAATTCTTGTATAAATTCTCTATGCATAATTTATTATTATTATTATTATTATTATTATTATTATTATTATTATTATTATTAATATTATTATACAATTAAAACACACAAACATCACTTAAAAAAATAACCTTTATTCTTCCAAAACGTGTCAAAGATAAAACTGTGATCTGTAAAAACAAGAAAATACAGGTTCTGTTTTGCTTAAAGTCAATAAAGTACCTGGATAACACCAGATGCTTATCAGTACCTTACTGATTCTATTATATTACAATATCATAACCATTTTTAAAAACTAGCAAAAATTGTCTTTTTTTCCCCAATGTGTCAGACACTTGTCTATGGCAACAAGAGTTTACAGTATTTCTCAGCATGTGAATCTGAAAGGAGCATGTCTCTCGAAGTCCAATAAAAATAGCTTGGATGGCTTCATAGGTGTCTGTCCAGTCCTTTTGGAATTCAATGTTCAGAGCACAGACCTGTCCAAACGTCACTCCTAAAGCTGTTGCATGGTAACCCGGGCCATCAAGGACTACAGTCCCCTCCAAAATAACAACAACTACATCAGCTTGCTTATGTTACTCTAGCAGCTCCAAAAGCCCATATGTCACTCCATATCTAGTTATGATAAAAATAAAAGATATTAATACGGGTATATACCATCAGAGAGTGGAAAACACTGTTTCTGGAATTTAATGATGAGCTAAAGTAATGTAGTGCTTCATATTCAAAACAGTTTGATATTTTCAAGAGTTTTACTTTGTCATTCTCAGGAGTAACTGTATGGAGTGATGTTTTAAAATAACCGGGTATCTAATCAATTCGCTTTTAATACAGATAAGTTAACCGATATGACACACGTAGATGAGATTCTGAAGCCAAACTAACATGGACATTTTTATATCCCTTAACATACCGAGTACTTAAGCACCGCTACTCCTTAACTGTTAATTAACTGGGTCTCTCAAACTTTTTAGCTGAGCACTTGTGCGGCTGTGTGTGCTAGATGGAGCAGGACGCTGTTGCTGAGCAAAAGTCAGGGCAAAGTGGGGAAAGAAGATAGTTACAGTTAAGAACTGTACAGTGCGGTAGCATGCAGTCTAACGGTAGCTAAGCTCACCTGAGTAATGTCCGAGTGCCTCAGTATAAAGATAAGTAGAAACACACCGGCTTCACGTACGTATATAACACTAACTGTCTAAAATACCTCTAAGCTAACTAAAAAAAAATTTTTTTAAACTTATCCAGAATAATGGGACTACAAAATGACCATCTTCACCCCTTTATTGCAGTGTGATAGCATCAGTCCGGCGGGGGGAGGGAGGTAAATCTCAGGGAAGGTAAATTGCTGGCTCAATTTGAGTTTTTTAGTCTGTGTCTCCAAAGTTTTCAAGAACACAATGCTTTCTGTTTGTCTCAACAAATACCACTGTAAGAAGTTGGGCCAACAATACAAAAAAAAAAGAACATTAATTCATTCAACATTTATCTATTTGGAAGTACTGACCTTGTTCAGGGGTTAATGATTGTTAGATCACCTGTGAAGTGTCATCAAGGCAGTGGCATGTATAGATGCAGTAGCCCGAAACTCAAAGTGCTAGCATGGTTTTTTTCATTTTATTAGTGCTACTGAGTGTTTTTGCACCCTGTTACCATATTAAGACACTTCGGTACAGCCATGCTGAACTCCACAGCTTTAGTGGTGCCAATACCACTTCAGCCCTGATATTTTTATCCCTCCTCACCGCCAGGAACTCCTGCAGCAGTGAACCAGAGGTGGAGATGCTGTGAGTGCAGACAGAACACCTATACCTCTCACCTATATGCACTCACTCCTATACCTGCAAAATATTTGAAGAGGGTGGTGATTAAGCGCATCAAGGATGTCATACCTCCCACACTGGACCCTTACCAGTTTGCATATAAAACAAATAGATCGACAGAGGATGCAGTGGCTATTGTGCTCCATTCTATGTTAGAACATCTGGAAGACAAAAATATGTATTCTAGACATCTCTTTGTTGAGTTTGCTGTTAAACATAATTTTCCCAAACAAGCTCCAAACTAAGCTTTGTGAGGTTGGACTAAGCACTGTATTGTTTAACAGTACTATGGACTTTCTGACAAACTGCTAACAGTGTCTACAAGTAGACGAACACATGTTATCCACAGCGCATATTAACACCGGGGTCCCCCAGGAATATATACTGTACTTAGTCCAATTACTTCATAAAATACACAGATGACATCATGGTGTTAGGCCCCATCACTAATAATGATGAGTCCTTACACAGAAGAGAGGTGGAACATCTGGCAGTTTGGTGTGATACTCATAACCTGGCCAGCAATATCAAGAAGACCACAGAGATGATTGTGGATTTTCGCAAAGTGTCAGGAGTGAACTAACCTCTGGGACCAGAAGACGTAGCTTTAGCGGTTAGCCCAATGTAGCGTGGATGGTAAACCCAAATGCGGATAGAAGCGAGTAGGCAGGATAACCACGCGACTTTAATCTAAGGACTCTCACAAAAGCGGAGCAAGGGAAAAACACAAATTTAACCCGCGTCCTATAAATACACACACAATAGCAGAAAGCAGATAAACCAAATGGTGAGTACTCACGGTTTGCTGAAACGACAACCGAAACCGAGATGGGCCGAACTCAATGGCTGAGCGGTAAGCCATCGTTTGTTTACCTCTTTTATACTTCCTGGTTTGGCTCCCGCCTTACTTCTGGGTCCTAGTGCCAGGCGCAGATTGAGTGTGCATGACAGTACCCCCCTGTCCAGGACCATGGGTGAGGTGATGAAAGGCTTGAATTGGGACAGGTGGAATACTGGGTGGATCCGGAGCGCCGCAGGCAGCTGGAGCCGGCAGGTGACAGGGTTAATCCTGTGGGTGATGCGGTATGGTCCGATGAATCTGGGTGAAAGTTTTCATGACTCGGTGTAGAGGTGGAGGTTTTTAGTGGAAAGCCATACCTTGTCACCTACGTGGTACAGTCGTCCCGGAGGATGTCGACGGCGGTGTTGGTGGGTGTAGTGGGCATTGGCACGTTGGATGGCCCGGTTAGTTGTAATCCATAGCCGCCGACATCTGCGGGCCAACTGTTGGGCGGACGGTACATCAACCTCCGGCTCTGGGTGGTTGAACATCGAAGGTTGGAACCCATAGCATACCTCAAATGGGCTTAGGTTGGTGGCAGAGGAGGTGTGGAGGTTGTGTGATAGTTCAGCCCAAATGAGGTAGCGTGCCCAGGAGCGCTGACGATCTGCTATGAAACATCTCAGATAGCGCGACAGCTGTTGGTTGGTCGCTCCGTCTGACCGTTAGTCTGTGGGTGGTATCCGGATGATAGACTGCAGGTGGAGTCGATCAGACGGCAGAAGGCCTTCCAGAACCGGGCTGTGAACTGGGGCCCTCTGTCCGAGACGATGTCCTTGGGGAACCCATGCAGACGGACTACGTGCTCTAAAATCAGTTCTGCTGTTTCTTTTGCTGACGGGAGTCTGGCTAGAGCCACCAGATGCACGGCTTTAGAGAACCGATCGACGATCATGAGGATGGTGTCCTTTCCTTCGGAGGCCGGCAGGCCCGTGATGAAGTCGATGGCAATGTGCGTCCAGGGCCGTCGAGGGACTGGGAGTGGCTGCAGTTCACCTGGGGCTAGTTGATTGGTGTTCTTGGCCCTGGCGCACACTGGGCATGCCTGAACGAACTCTTGGACGTCCCTCATAATGGACGGCCACCAGAAGTCCCACTGGAGAAATTAGAGGGTCCGTCGTGTGCCCGGATGTCCAGAAATTGGTGAAGAGTGTCCCCACTGGAGGACTTCCGATCTCATCACCTCGGGCACAAAGAGTCGTCCAGGTGGCACACCTGCCGGTTTGGTCTCTGTAGCCTGTGCCTGGCGAACTCTCGTTTCCAGGTCTAATTGGAGTGGGGCGATGATCCTGGAAGACGGAAGGACAGGCGCGGGGTCCGTCCGGGGAATGTCCACCTCCAGCTGTCGGGAGAGGGCGTCCGCCTTTGTGTTCTTAGACCCCGGGCGGTATGAGAGGTGGAAATCATAGTTTTCGAAAAATAGTGTCGTGGGTTTAGCTGTTTTAGGTTTTTGATCATGATGAGGTTTTGGTGGTCCGTCCAGATTATGAATGGCTTGCTGGCGCTCTGGATCCAGTAACGCCACTCCTCCAGAGCCCACTTTATGGCCAGCAGCTCGCAGTCCCCTACGCCGTATCGCTGCTGAGTGGAATAAAATTTTCTGGAGAAGAAACTACATGGGTGTAGTTTCTGATCTGGACCTCATTGCAAGAGGATAGCTCCAGCGCCCACATCTGAAGCATCCACCTCTACAACGAATGATTTACTGGCATCTGGGTGGCGGAGAATCGGTGCCGTGGTGAAGCGGTGACAAAGTGACTGGAAAGCGGAGACAGCTGCAGGGTTGAGGTGAAAAGGGAGAGATGAGGGAGATCGTAGGGACGATGCGGAGGAAGATGGGTGGCTCGCCGTTTGCAAAAGACCTCCGCCAGGTCCCGATACGGCTCTGGGATGGAGTTGGTGTCGACATCGGGGGCCTCGGACTCCCTAGAGCACGTCCCAGCCACTGCCCGTAGGCATAGTTCATTGCAGGTCGCGCCCCACTGGAGGATCCGGTTCTGGGTCCAGGAGATGAGGGGTTCATGTTGTAACAGCCAGGGATGTCCAAGGATGATGGGAGGTGATGAGATGGAGGTGACGTAAAAGTGAAGCTGTTCTTGGTGTTCATTGATGGAGACGGTGATGGGTTCTGTTTGGGTGGTGATTGGGCTGGTGGATAGGGGGCGACCGTCAACAGATGTGATTCGAACGGGCTGGGATAACGCCTCGAGTTTTACCCCCAGTTCTTTGGCGTAAGAGGAGTCAATGAAGTTACCTGCTGCCCCGGAGTCGATGAATGCAGCACTTCGGACTCGTTTGTGGCCAACCTGGAAGTGTACCTGAACCGTGAGATGGGAGGAGTTGGTGGTGATGGCGGAGAGACGAAGGTGACCCGGCGAGTGTCTCCTACCTCTCACCGGGCCTGTGCGTTTCCCGGCCGGAGAGGGCAAGCTGCCCGGTGATGTGTTGCTGACCCGCAATTCAAATTCAAATTTTATTAGTCACATACACAATCCTACACAGTATAATATGCAGTGAAATGCTTTATACGACCGCCAGTGACCTTAAAAAAATAAAATAAAATCTTGTACGTAAAATAAATAATCAATAAAAAGGAAATACTAAAGAAATAATTTTAACTAGTAAAATTAACTGTGCATAAGGGCATAATAAAATATTGCAAAAAATATAGAAATATGGTATTAAAGTGTCAGTGGTTGTGCAAATATGCATGAAAGGTGACATGTGCAATTGTCCAGATGTATGAGTATTTAGTGCAAGTGTGTATGAATGTGTCCATGATTGTCCAGTCAGTGTTGTGAGCTCAAAAGATGTTATTAGTCCTGTGTGGAGGTGTGATTGAGAGACCTTATCGCCTGCGGGAAGAAGCTCCTCCTCAGTCTCTCTGTGTTGGCCTTTAGGGAGCGGAATCTCTTCCCAGACCGCAACAAAGAGAACAGTCCATTACTGGGGTGACTGAGGTCCTTCATGATCTTCCTGGCCTTAGTCCAGCACCGCTTGCTGTAGATGGAGTGCAGGTCAGGGAGCTCAGTGCGGATGATGCGCTCGGCTGATCGCACCACCCTCTGTACAGCTTGTCTGTCCTGCATGGTGCTGTTCCCGAACCAGGTCGTGATGTTTCCCGTCAGGATGCTCTCTATGGTGCAGGAGTAGAAGTTCCTGAGCACCTTGGAGGGCAGTCTAAAGTCTCTCAAGCGTCTGAGGTGGTAGAGACGCTGCCGGGCTTTTTTCACCACGGTGTTGATGTGACAGGACCATGACAGGTCCTGCGTGATGTGAACACCGAGGTATCTGAAGCTGTCCACTCTCTCCACTGGGCTCCTGTTGATGACGGGGGTCTGGTAGTTCCTCTCCTGCTTTGTACTAAAGTCCACTATCAGCTCCTTTGTCTTACTGACGTTCAGGAGGAGATTGTTCCTCTGGCATCAGTTCTCCAGATTTCCAATCTCCTCTAGGTAGTCCGACTCATCATTGTTGGTGATCAGTCCGACCACGACGGTGTCGTCAGCAAACTTGATGATGGAGGTGGAGTTGGTAGTGGCCACGCAGTCGTGGGTGTACAAAGAGTACAGCAGGGGGCTTAGAACACAACCCTGGGGGGCCCCAGTGCTGAGAGTGAGTGTGGCTGAGACATGTCCGCCCATCCTTACTGCCTGTGGTCTGCCAGTCAGAAAATTGGAGATCCACTGACATATAGATGAGCTCAGTCCCAGGTGCTCCAGCTTGGTGGTGAGTGTGGAAGGAATTATTGTGTTAAAAGCAGAGCTGTAGTCGATGAAGAGCATTTTAACATAATTCCCTTTCCTAGTGTCCAGGTGAGTGAGTGATGTGTGGAGGAGATGAGAGATTGCATCGTCTGTGGAGCGGTTCTGACGGTATGCAAACTGTAGTGGGTCCAGTGTGTCGGGTAGTGAAGAAATGATGAAGTCTCTGATAAGGCGTTCAAAGCACTTCATCACTACTGAGGTGAGGGCCACAGGGCGATAGTCATTGAGAGAAGCAGGATGTGGTTTCTTTGGAACAGGAACAATAATGGACTCTTTGAAGCATGTGGGGATCACCGACTGAGATAGAGAGATGTTGAATATCTCAGTGAACACAGGTGCTAGCTGGTCTGCGCAGGCTCTGAGAATACGACCTGAGATGCCGTCTGGTCCTGCTGCTTTCCTGGTGTTCACTCTCTTGAAGGCTCTCCTCACGTCGTGCTCGGAGATGATGAGCGCGTTCCCGGTGCTGACTGTGTCTTCCTGTCTGCAGCCGTTAGCGCCGCTAGCATTAGCGCCGTTAGCATTAGCATTGCTAGCGTCTTTAGCTGCAGCCTCGTCTGCCAGAGTCGCGTCCGCGTTCGTCATACCGGATGCTGGTGCTTTGTAGTCCGTTATTGATCTCAGTCCCTGCCACAGGCTCCTAGAGTCACTCTGTTGAAGCTGTGACTCTAGTTTTCTCCCGTAGCGCTGCTTCGCCTCTTTCACCGCCTTCTGGACATTATATGACGCAGCCTTGTACGGTTCCATGTCCCCCGACGCAAGTCCCGTGTTGTAGGCGGCGGTGCGAGATCTCAGAGCGTCGCGGATGGTTTTATCCACCCACGGCTTCTGGTTGGGAAACGTTCTGATAGTCTTTTTCTCCACCGTATTGTCCACTAGCTTCCCAATAAATCCCACAACCGCTTCGGTAAACACGCTGACGTCATCATCGGAGCTGTTTTTGAACATGTCCCAGTCTGCGTCATCGAGTGCGTCCTGTAACGCGGCCACCGATTGGTCCGTCCAGCGCGCGACCTCCCTCTGAACCGGAACTTCCTGTTTCAGCCTTTGTTTATATTTTGGCATGAGGAAGATGGCGGCGTGGTCGGATTTACCAAACGCTGGACGAGATTGTGCCTTGTAACCGTCTTTGACCGTGGTATAACAGTGGTCCAGTGTCCTTTCGCCCCTGGTGGGACAGATGATGTGCTGATAAAAGTTCGGCGCTGCGCGTTTGAGGTTGGCACTATTAAAATCCCCCGCCACAATGAGCGCAGCGTCCCGGTGTTGTGTCTGGTGCTGTGTGAGCGCCTCATGCAGCTCGCATAAGGCCTTGTCTGTGTCTGCTTGTGGTGGTATGTAAACGGCACTGATTATGACCGATGTGAACTCCCGTGGAAGATAAAATGGACGACACATGATGGACAGTAGTTCCAGGTTTGGTGTGCAGGAGCGTGTAAGAGGAACAACGCTCGCGCTGTTGCACCAGCTGTTGTTCACCATTAAGCACACGCCGCCTCCCCTTGACTTCCCCGAGTCCCGCGTCCTGTCCATGCGGTGAACCGAGAAGAACTCGGCCGGCTGTATGGCGTGGTCTGGCACCGCTGGGTTCAGCCATGTCTCGGTGAAGCAGAGGAGATTGCAGTCCCGAATGTCTCTCTGGAACTTTATCCTGGCCCTGAGGTCATCCAGTTTGTTCTCCAGTGACTGGACGTTGGCGAGCAGGATACTAGGCAGAGGTGTGCGGTGTGCACAGGCTCGGAGCCGGTTCCTCACGCCAGCTCGTCTGCCTCGAGGTCTCCGCTTCGCATCGCGTCCATTGTTCTCCCGCAGGATCTTACTCGGCCAGCTCGGATCCGGAGTTAAAAACGACGAATTGTGAGTACATTGTATAGGCGCAGAGTCCTTCGCGATACCGTCTCTCCCGTTCTGCAGCGGTCAAGGAGGCGCGTCATAATTGCATGGGTTCCCGGCTCCTGTGTCAACCATGGCAGGAGGTGGAGAACCGACATGTCCAGGGGTGCGGTAGGTAGCGGAGTCTGCGGGTCGTGGGGTGGTGACAGTGAAGGTGGGTGCAGGTGGCAGGGTTCGAGGGGCTGGCTTCGCGCGAGAGAGAAGGCGCTGGTCGATCCGGAGAGCAAGTTGGATCAAGCCCTCCAATGTAGCAGGAAGCTCTCGCCCGGCTAGTTTGTCCTTGATCCGAGAAGCCAGGCCCTCATAGTAGGATGTCCGGAGTGCTGCATCGCCCCAGGTAGTCTGTACGGCGAGGGTACGAAATTCAGCTGTGTAGCCACTCACGGACGATCCTCCCTGCCTCAGGTGGTAGAGTCTTGTGTCGGTCTCCACCTCGCCCGCTGGATGCTCGAAAGTGAGCCTGAGTTGATGGGTGAACTCATTGTATGAGTGGGCGGTGTCCCTGTCTGCCTTGAGGACTGCCGTGGCCCACTCAGCTGCCTGCCCTTTGAGCAACGAGACGAGAAGAGCAATGCGTAGCCAATCGGTGGAGTACTTGGTGGAATTGAACTCGAACACCAGATCGAGCGCTGTCAGATACACACTGCACTTCCCATCCGTGCTGTTCCACTTTTCTGGTAATGATGAGGAGAGATCAGTTGGTGCAGCGCTGCGGCCGCCGCGACGGGAGGCCTGTTAGCTGCGCAAGCAACAGCCGCCCGGAGATCCGCGTTCTCCCGTCTGAGCTCCGCGACCTCGCGGCGCAAGGCCGCAACGTCTTGGAGGCCCAGGCGCAGAGTAGCGATCTCCCCAGTTAGCTTGTCGATTAGCGCGGCATGCTGATCTACCACGTCGCAGAGGTGCGCATGATCCGCTGGGTTTACCGCGGAAGGCTCAGTCATTCTGTCAGGAGTGAACTAACCTCGGGGACCAGAAGACGTAGCTTTAGCGGTTAGCCCAATGTAGCGTGGATGGTAAACCCAAACGCGGATAGAAGCGAGTAGGCAGGATAACCACGCGACTTTAATCTAAGGACTCTCACAAAAGCGGAGCAAGGGAAAAACACAAATTTAACCCGCGTCCTATAAATACACACACAATAGTAGAAAGCAGATAAACCAAATGGTGAGTACTCACGGTTTGCTGAAACGACAACCGAAACCGACATGGCCCGAACTCAATGACTGAGCGGTAAGCCATCGTTTGTTTACCTCTTTTATACTTCCTGGTTTGGCGCCCGCCTTACTTCCGGGTCCTAGTGCCGGGCGCAGATTGAGTGTGCATGACACAAAGGGCTATTCACTTACCACTTCAGAAATTATTGGAATTATCCGAAATGGAATTTGGTCTGCCATGGTAATATCACCTCTGCCATGGGAAAGTCCCCCTTTTTCTACCTGAGGAAACCGAGAAGAGCCAGAATGCTGACATATGGACTCTTGGTGTGGTTTTCCAGCTGCACTAACACGGAACAACAGGCGCTACTGCGGGTAGTGAAGGCAGTGAAGAAAATCATTGGGACTGCCTTCGTTGAGCGCACAGCATTGTGCATGATCAGCATCACCCTGCACATCACTTGTTTCAGTTACTACCCTCAGGTAGAAGGTATAGGTCCATATCTGGCGGAACCACCAGACTGTCCCACAGTATTTTTCAAATGCCTGTGAGGCTGCTGAATGAGCAGTTACCCCTTTCTCTACCCCTGCCCCCACCTATTCTTACATATCGATTTGCGACTTTGCATTGATGCAGCACACAGAATAGACATATTTTTTTTGGGTTTGTGCAGCCCCACTCCCTTTATATTCTATTTCATATAGCCGTCATGGTTACTGCACTGCTGCACTATGGTTGCACTTTATTACAGTACATGCCGGGAAAGATGATGCCCTAATGCCATCTCATTGTATTTATACTCTGTTATTTATAAAAATGACAAAGTTAATTGATTGATTGATTGAAGTGGAGTGATACATATAGTTAAATGTCCCAGTACTGTTATACTATATATTAGCACTCATGGAATGCCTCCTATGCAATGAAATTGCGCAGTCAGAACCAAATGTTGTATAAGTAACATAATTGTGATTGCCATTAAAAATATTTTGCATATACTTTATATCCAGAGAGTTTTAGGGGGAAAAAACATTTTGTATCCATCATCTTGTTCCTGTTAGGGACCCCTTACTAGAGAAGCATGCTGTTCCCTTTCAAAGGCTTCACTCGATGCTGCGTGAAAACGCTATGGGAAACATCTTGTCATGTTGCCAGTTGTGAAGCATGTGTGTATAAACACGCCAAATTTTGGCCTATATAACCTTGGTCAGGTGCTGTCATCTGATGAGACGCACCTGGAGGATTATAAATAGGAGTGAGCCGGAAACATTCCTCAGATTCTTTGTCTTCACCTTGTTGTGAGCATGCTTGTGTTTAAACCAGCAAAATAGGAAAGTGTTTAACTCACCAATATGGCGGAGTTTAAACTAGATATCCCTCCGTGTGTGCTAATCCATATCGGAGGGCGATCTCTACACTTTACTGCTTCGGTTAAGTGCTGCGCGCGCCTCGCGTTCCTTGAGAAGCTTCGAGCCGCCGCGCATTCCTGGCTTAAAACTCGTGCATCTGACGAGCGAGCGTGCAAGCTCCTTTCTTTCGCGTTCTCATCAAGGGAATTCCTCTCTTGCTTCCGCGGAGATGGAAATAGCCTTAAGCACTTAAAAACATTAGACGGCAGGTTCTGTCGGGTGGCCGGGGGTCAGAGCCTCAACAACGCTCTCTCCCCTTTCTTAGCTATCTCCATATGAGTTAACCCTTTCATGGAGTAAGCTGTATTCATCCCGTGTTTTCCTGCCATCAACTTATTTCTTTATTTAGATATAGTTGATGTGGAAGCGCTGGGTTATATGATGATGCCCAAATAGAAGAGACGCTTCACAGACTCTCTCCTGGGACATCATCCTTCCTGGAAAGCTTTTACTTCCTTTCTAGCTGTGTAGACTTTCATCTTCCCTGGAGGGGAAAGCTTTTCAGGCAGCAGGTCAGCTTGGTGCTCCTCTGCACGGTTTTGCATGGCGGTTTTGCAGGCCTACCAGGCTGGCCTGCTGAGAGACTTGAGTACTGGTGGGGCTCTTCAAGATAAGGCATATTGGAATTACGCTGAGCTACAGACTTGTCTCTTCGTGCAACAAAGCAGACGGCTCGTGCTATCGGCCGTTTTATGGCTGCTATGGTTTTCGCAGGAGGCACCTGTGGCTGAATCTCAGGCACATCAAGGATAGGATTGTGCATTCCTCCTTGATGCCCCTATCTCGCCTTCCGGCCTGTTTAGCGATGTCGTTTCGGGCAACACCAGTCTCCAATAAGGTGTTAGTTCTTCGTTTTTTTCCGGCCATGTTTCAGGATGCCGAACATCTAACATTCCCTCCTGTTTAACCAAGCCGCCGAGACTTTTGCCCTTTTCTGAGAAACTTGCAGCATTGAAGCTACTGCCAAGTATATCTCCTTGGGTACTAAGCACTGGAGAGAGAAACTACAGGATTCAGTTCTCACTTCACCCTCCGTGTTTTCAATGGCGTGGTCTCCACTTCCATGAAACCGGAAAGTGCGCATCTGCTGACAGAAGCTGCTGGGGAATGGGGCCATGGAACATTTTCCCCTACCAGACAGTGAGTCAGGCTACTACAGTCGGTATTTCTTGGTTCCCAAGAGGAACGGGGCCGCGTCCAATTGTTAGGTTTTTGCGGGTTCTTCCGCTATCTGAAAATCAAATAAATACAGCTTCAAATGTTGACTGTCAAAGTGATTGCTCTCAAATCCTACCAAGCGATTGATTTCTGACAATCGATTTAAGGACGCTTACTTTCATGTAGAAATATTGCCACAACACAGGAGGTTCCTGAGGTTCGCTTTCGGGGGCGAAGCTTACCAGTATCGGGTCCTTCCATTGGTCTAGCTCACCCACACATATACAAAATTCATGGATTTACTTCTGGCTCTTACGAGAGTCCCACGGCATCCGGTAGCTGGCACTTCGACATCAGCATGTCGTCCTAGCTCATCTCTGTTTATTAGGATTGAGACCCAACGCCACGAAAGCGTGCTCCTTCCTGTTCAGAGGACAACACATTGGGTGCCATATGGGATTCGATTGTAAGCGGGCACAGCTGTCTCCCGCTCGTGTCGAACCCATTCTCAACACTCTCAAGGAAAACAAGCTAGACCAGAAAGTGACCATCACTTTCAGAGATCCTAGCTCTCATGGCAGCTGTATCCATGGTGACACCTTTGAGCCTTCTGCACATGAGAGCATTTCAAGTTGTGGCTAAGAACCAGGGGATTCCACTAGGGCCAATCCCCAATAAAGGTTACGTGCCAGGTGCTTTGTACCCTTTCTATGTGGTTCAGACCCCGGTTTCTACTCTGGGTCCCACTCTAAGTTCGTCTTGTCGTCGCAGATGCTAATGACAGATGCTTCCCTCACAGGCTGGGGTGCAGTCTTAGATGACCGTCCAGCCCAAGGGAGCTGGAGAGGCCATCTTCTCGCGCGGCACATCAATTGCCTCGAGATGATGGCTCTATTTCTGGCCCTAAAGCACTTCCTTCAGCAGTTGAGAGGCTGCCATGTCCTCGTGAGGGTGGACAACACTATGGCAGTCTCATATATTATCGCCAGGATGGACTGTGCTTGCGCCGCTAATAGCTAGTGCACCAGGTTCCTGTCCCTCAGGGCGATTTACATTCCAGCATGAATGTAGGAGCAGTAGTACTGTCCAGTCTATCTCTGACACACGGGGAATGGAAACCCCACCCCGAAGTAGTCAGGGAGAGATTTCATGTAGCAGAGGTGGACCTCTTGCCTTGCAAGATAGACTTTGCCTTTTACTGCTCTTCAGATTTATGTCCATTGCATCAGCTAGTGGCGTAGGTCAGAGCAGCTTTTACATGTTTTGGATGAGAGATGCTATTGCCCTCTCCTATGAGGTATGTGGGCTCACTTCGCATCTAGAAATCAGGGCTCATTCAACCAGGGTATCGCCTCATCTATTGCATTAACAAGAGGTATTCCCCTGCAGCAAGTGTGTGCTAAGCAGGTAGACCCAGTCCACTGCCGAAATGTTTCAGTGCTGGAGCTTCTGCAGGAAAAGCATGTCCTTGGGCTTGTCCCCTAGTACCCTCAGGATGTACTTAACTGCATTGTTTTGAAGCCTTCTGTCCTCCGCCTTTTACAGCTTCAGAGCAGGAGAAACTTCACTTACTGTCCAGTATGTGCTCTTCTGATTTACGTCCACCGCACCAGCCAGTGGCATAAGTCAGAGCGTCACTATACTGGGTGAGAGATGCATATTGCCCTCTCCTATGAGGCGCGTGGGTTCACTTCGCCTCTAGGAAGCAGGGGTCATCCAACCAGGGTGATCGTCCCAGTTTGCACCAGCAGGAGGTATTCCCCTGCAGCAATTGTGTGGCGCGGAGGGATGGTCCTCCCCGCACACATTTCTTACATTTATAATCTGGATGTTCATGCTACTCCGGGCTCACAGTCCCCAAGTTAGCTGCCCAGGCATAGTTCTGAGACCTTCTCGGCCTTGTCCGCACACGCTACACAACCTTGGGGTCCAGACACTTGCAGTCCGGCGGCATTGGTATTCTCGTTCCCATAGCGTTTTCACGCAGCATCGAGTGAAGCCTTTGAAAGGGAACGTCTCGGGTTACTTTGCTGTAACCCTGTTCCCTGAAAAGGCGGGAACGAGATGCTGTGTCCCAATGCCACACTGCCTACGTGACCGGACGTCCGTTCAGACAAATCAATCTGAGGAATGTTTCCGGCTCACTCCTATTTATAACCCTCCAGGTGCGTCTCATCAGATGACATCACCTGACCAAGGTTATATAGGCCAAAATTTGGCGTGTTTATACACACATGCTTCACATGACAAGATGTTTCCCATAGCATTTTCATGCAGCATCTCGTTCCCGCCTTTTCAGGGAACAGGGTTACAGCAAAGTAACCCGAGATTTTTCTTATAGACAGAGTTTCAAGCAACCAGCAAAAAACTCCTAAGTATTATTTAAGGAACATTTTTTCTGAGTGTTACATAACAAGGAGTACTGTAAGCATAACCTGTCTTGGTCCACAATAGAAATATGCTATAACATTACATATGCTTCAGATTGGTACATTATTTTCACTCCATCGGTATGCACCATAGTGAACATTTGTATTAAGGGTCTTTTTTTTTAGTACAGAAGTGCAAAGCAGAAAATGTAGCAATACCCTCAAGAGAGTATCTTCTGTTCTAACCCTGAAGATACAGCACACAGTCAGTGTCATCTGTGACACACACTTTTAAATACTTACACAGTCCAGTTCTTACCATCCTCTATGCACATGAACCCACTGGGAAATAATGGCAGACATGTCTCAGCTCTTTATAGTAGACTTACCCATGTTCACCCCTGAGGCCAGAAGGCCACAGTTAGCTGAAAGAATAATATTAAATTGCTACAGCTGTTAACCGTTCATTTAATTTAAACCTTTTTCATCCAGGTTTAACAAAGTGCTCTCTGATTAGACTTTTAAAATGTTCTTACCTTTTTCTCACTTGTCTTTGGGACTATTATGAATATAAAATGGAAAATGGTAGAAAATAAATGGGTATAAACTATTCAGACAATATTATTTAATACACTGACTGTAATGGAAGTTTGATGTAGGTATATGATTCTAAACACAGTCTCCTTTCTGACCAGATCTTCTTATCTAAAAATCATCCAAATACCATGAGACCCAGCATGAGGGTTGAGGATAAAATCCTCAGAGATGTTTTTGTCAGCCCTCTGCCTGGAGGAGACTTCCAGGTGCTGTGTTTGCATAGCGCCTTTGTCCTCATGGGTAAAAAAGACTGATGCGGATCACGACCATCCATCAAAACCTGAAAAAGGCCGGCATTAACTTTTAACAAATGCCTCTGCCAGGAAAAGGCAACAACTCAGCACTGGATCTGACCCAGCTCTCTTTATCAGCAATATCCTTCTCCACCCATCACCCTAAGAACACAGGCTCTCTCTGTTTATTTATTAGTCTGCGTCTTGCTGTTACTTTCTCAGTGAGACACCACCAATTATTCAAGCTTTAGGGACATCAGCAGTATCTTGCAGAGAATTGAGAATGTAAAATATGACAACGCTGCTTCTTGGGAATAGTGAAACAATCTTATTCTTAGAATTTCTTCATTTAATAAAACCTCCTAACAACCTCTGTGACCTGAGTGTTCTCTGTCTTCCTAGCAACCTCCATCTTCCCCTTGCCACTGCATTAGTGGTACCTATGTTTAGTATTGTAACCTTTTCCCTGCTGGTGTGTTTCGAGGCAACCACACCCCCAACCTTCCACCCATATTTCTCTTCTCAATGGCCATCACAGGCTCTCGTCCTTGCCATCATGTTCCATGTGAAAGAGCACTAGTAATTATGGCAGCTCTTCGCTCAGAGTGCCACTATTGTTGACTTCACATAGCTCTCTATTTCTGCCACATAGTTGTATCAGGTTGAGAATTAGAGGCAGCACTGGGAGGCAGTGTTTTTGTGCTACCCAGACTGCATGCCTTCCTAAAACTCATTAGCCTCAGATGGACAGCAGTTTTTTTCTTCCCTCCTAATCCTTGCCAATGGGGAAAAATGGGAAAAAACCCTGGTGACCAGTGTTGGGGGACATTACTTTTTAAAGTAACTAATTACATTACAATTACATTAAAAAGTAATCAGTTACATTACAGCATTAATTTCTGATAAAAGTAACTAGTTAGAGTACTTTTCCATTGCAGAAAATGAAAACTTCTTTGTGATTCCTCATGCATGTTGTTTTAGTCAAGACTTTTATAATAATTCTACCATCATCACTCAGCGAACTTTGGCCCACATACCCTCTCTTGCCCATAATCTGTTAACTACTACAGTAATACTGCATCTCACCTGCGTGGTTTCACGCAGTGGCCGTAAGTATGGTTCATCATGATTCACTGTGAGTTTTTGCAGTTGTGGTTAGGTTTAAATCTTTCTACGCATTGGTCCTTGCATGGTCAAACCGCATAGGTGAGATAGGGGTATAACTGCAGGAATAAGAGAGAAGGGCGGGTTATCAGGGGCGGGGCTTGTAGGACGACTTTCACACACACACACACACACACACACACAATAACGGATTGGGAAAGACTGCTGTCTGGCTCACGAATTACATAAATTGACGGAATAACGGATTACATGTTTGAAAAAGTAACTAAATAACTGAGTACTTAAATGGTGGACAGAACGCGTTAGATTACTCGTTACATCAAAAAAGTAATCAAAGTACTCTTTGTTATTTACAATGTAACACGTTACACCCAACACTGCTGGTGACAGACATCTTAGCTGCCTGTTGAAGTATTGATTTCCCCCTGTTGTTAATCAAGGGGCTTTATTAGCAAATTCATTAGTTTATTGGCCTTAATTTAATAGAAACACTAACATTTAGCTTACCATTACTTCAGTACAAGTTAAAAAGTATTTCACATAAATACATACAGTACATACTGTATTGTACATAGATACTTACTTTTGTCAGTTAGGTCAGAGACCCCTTAACTGGTCAAAGCTCTCATTATCATCTCTTTCAGTCAAATCTAAAATTATTTGTTTTATGCACATATTCTATTATCAGGTGAATTCTAAATACAGAACATAAATTAAACTATTTCAATGGGAAGACATACTCAACTGTAAATCACCTACTGTATCTATTGAGCTTATCAGTATAAGTTTTGATCTAGCATTTAAGCATTAGCACTATTAACAGAACGTACTTATAATTTTGATGAATGCTCAGTTGAAGCCAGCAAACATATCAGCAATTTGAAATTACTTCGAGCTCAAGACTAGCAAAAAATGTTTGTTGCAAAATTTATAAGAGAAATGCAAATAATTTATGCCATGTCACCCATTTGCCAAACCTCACTGTGGTAATAATTTGGCTAGCCTGAGGAGTATAATTTTAAACAGTTCCTGCCTGGATACCCACAACTGGACAATAAACATACATATTAGGTAAGTGACTGTAACAGGATATGTAAACTTGGAAACACAAAAAATACTCTCTTTGTCTGCGTTCGCTGCCAAAGTAACACCTGCTGTCCTTGCCTTTCCTTGTTGTAAAAGAATATGCTGAATAAGGAATTGGAGAATAAACAGCACCTTGAGGATCAGGAAAACAGGACAGAACAACTGTACTCTAGTGGACCCAACATATAAAAGTCAGTGTTTATTAACCACAATCTGTAGCTCTATTATTAATCAAATGATTTCTCTGTGGCGGCACAGTGGTGTAGTGGTTAGCACTGTCGCCTTGCACCTCCAGGGTCTGTGTTCGATTCCCGGCCAGGCTTGATTCCCGTCTCTGTGTGCATGGAGTTTCCATGTTCTCCCCGTGCTTGGTGGGTTTCCTCCGGGTACTCCGCTTTCCTCCCACAGTCCAAAGACATGCAGATTAGGCTAATTGGCGTTCCCAAATTGACCATAGTGTGTGTGTGTGCTCTGCGATGGATTGGCACACTGTCCAGGGTGTACCCTGCCTCATGCCCTGAGTCTCCTGGGATAGGCTCCAGGTCCCCGCGACCCTAATACAGGATAAAGCGGTATAGAAGATGAATGAATGAATGAATGATTTCTCTGTGTTTGAGTTACAAATGTTTAAATATAGCCAGGGTTATAGCTTTATGGCACAATAAATTGTGATTTTCAACAAAGTAGTTTTGTAATTTTTTTAATTAATATTAATTTAGCACTATGTTACTACTTTAGGCATGTCTCAAACTCAGAGACCTTGTAACTCATACAGAAAATATACTGTATCTCTGTCAGTGAGACAAAAAATCTCTTGCCATTGTCGGAGATGTTAAAAAAATACATATTTAGACTTCACAAAATTTGAGAAGAGTTTTTTTGGTAGATTATCTGATGACATGCTAAATATCTGTCAGTACACCAGTCTTACAAGCAGGAATAATACAATCTAGTTCAATTTTTGAGCCAACAGTTTATTGAACAAGCGATTCAATAGAGTTCTGGAGAACGAGCTACATGTCCATCACAAGCTTCTTCATGTCCCCAATACTTTAATTCACTGTCCCTCTCTTACATATACAGTGAAACCTCGGATTGGGAGTAGCGCGGTTTGCTAGTGTTCCGCAAGACGAGCAAAGATTTTTTATACATTTTGACTTGGAAAATGAACAAGTCTTGGTTTTCGAGTACCGAATATCATGTATCACTCATGTGCTTCTTGCTTTGACGCTGAGCGTCACATGATCACAACTTTTTTTCTCTCTTGTGCTGTGGAATTGTGGGTAATTATGCTCCCCTGCGAGGTTTTAGTCCACATCTCTTACTGGTATAATCAACATCCATGCACACGTGCACTTTTTACTATAATACTGTGACCACGTGTGTGTGTAAAACATATTTTATTTTGTGTCTGTATGACACCAACCAAATGGCTCAACCAAATGCCTAAATATAAATGTAAATTTTAAGTCATTAAAAGGGGGGTTGTTACATGTGATGAATGATTTTATAAATAGGGTGGGTGAAAATTAACTAGGCAATGTCATGGCTGTACTAACCTGAGAGACCAGAAGACGTAGCTTTAGCGGTTAGCCCAATGTAGCGTGGATGGTGAACCCAACAGGCAATATGTAATGCCTATAAACAGACTCTAAATAGAGGTGTAGGGTGAAAGGGAGGAATGCAACACTATATCCGGGAAAAAAGAAATATTCTCATGTAAAGTTATTGACCACAGGCTCAGTGAACAATGCAAGAAGAAGTGCCTATGGTGAAATTTAAAGATTTGCTTGCATGATGCAGAGAAGGAAGGTGGTTATATGCCTGGGGTAGCTCAGTGGTTAAGGCATTGGACTACGGTTCGGAAGATCCCAGGTTCAAACCCCACAACCCCACAAACCCCTTGAGCAAGGCCCTTAACCCTCAACTGCTCAGATGTATAATGAGATAAAAATGTAAGTCGCTCTGGATAAGAGCGTCTGCCAAATGCCTAAATGTAAATGTAAATATGCCTCTTTTCCACTGCATAGTACGGCACAGCACGGTTCAGTACAGCTCACTTTATTTCGGCTCAATTCGGCTTGGTTTGCGCTTCCACAGCAGTTTAGTAACGCTTTAGAGTGGGCGGGATTATTCACGTGTCGTTATAGTTGCGGCGCCTCTACTGCCATGACATCATCGTAAACGCGACATCAACAAACACACAACAATGGAGCATATCGACGGAATGGTGTTCTTCATTCTCGGCATGTGGATGTTTTTAACAGCGCGACGAAGGAGTTTGTTTCAAAAGAGGCTGATGGCAGCCATAGAAAATGTTTGGTTAATACAAAAAGGTGCGTCCGATCCTTCGCTGGCTGTTCTAAATATAGCGGTTCTGTTGTGTCACGTGTCGCAAGTTCAGTGACGCAGTAATGACGATTTTCTCCAGCCAATCAGTGTCCAGCGGAGTTTACACGTCACGTTTTGGTAACGGTTCGGCGCGCTTGGAACCTCGGCTGAGGTGGTACTAAAAAAAAGGACCAGGTACCATGTACTGTTCCCAGTGGAAAACCCCCCAAAAGTTGAACTGAACCGTGTTGTGCCATACTATGCAGTGGAAAAGCGCCATTAATTTTTACATTAATCTCACTCCTTTACTGTTAAAGGTATAATCTTTTATTATGAGAATGCGGAAAATAAACCGCTTGAATTTGTTATTTTATTTTACATGCAAAATACTTTATAAATAAACAGAGAATTAAAAAGGAACGATTGTATTTCCATCTTTTCCTTCTAGAAATTACTTAATTTTTTATTATCTTTTCACGGTTTATACTTAATTTCAATCCTCTCATGTATTTTAACCTTTCTTTGGACTCTCAAATCTATAGTTCTTTATGTTAAATGTGTTTAACATGTTCTGTATTTTTTTGTATTGTCTCATTTAAAAAAAAAAAAAAAAAAAAAAAAAAAAAAAACCTGGCCTCCAAACTCAGCCTGTGTACAAGCCAATCCCTTCCCCCAAAAATTGTGTGAATGTCTGCAACCATTAAAATGTTAAGAATTTAATTAAACACGAGTATATAAATTATATTTTATTTATACATAATATTTTTCATATATATATAAAAAAAATTAAAAAAAAAAAAAAAACTCATGCTAGGTTACTTTTACTACGCTGAAGTACCATTTAAATCTATTTATTCATTTATCTTTTATTTGCTTACTTACTTACTGTCACGTTCTGCTATGATGTTGGACTGTGCGCTTGGTGTTGAGGCATAGATGCAGAGGGGATGCAGTGAAACGCAAAGAGTCTTTAATAATAAAATGAAAACATGAACAAAACATGAAATAAGGAAGTTGGCTTAAACTTGGGAGCATAATGTAACAGAACTCATCAACACTGCCCTCTAGTGGGCAACCCTCACAGTACCCCCTCCCCTTAAAAACGCTCCTCCAGAGCGCTAACGGAGGTCCTGGGTACCCTTCCCCATGTCCCGGGTCATTCCAGCCGACTGCGACGCCGACGAGCAGGCTCCCCAAGGTGGGTGGGAGGGTGGGCGAGCTTGAATTGCACCCGAGGCTGGGTGGCGGAGGCCGCAATGGCTCGTCCTCGGGGCTGAGCGGCGGTGAGCTCATGACGTCGTCGGGTGGCGGAGGCAGCACTGGGCCGATGCCGCAGGCCGGGCGGCGGAGGCAGTGCCGGATCGCTGGTGTAGGCCGGGCGTTGGAGGCAGTGCTGTGTCGCTCTTGCCGGTGGAGCGATGCCTGCAGCACTGAATCGCCCTCCAAGTCGGGCGGCCGATGCAGCACTGTGTTGTCCTCACGCCGGGCGGCCTCTGCAGTACTCTGGCCTCCTTTGACACCGGGTGGCGATGGAAGCACGCTCTCGAAGTCCAGCGGTGGCGGGTCGCTGTCGAACGAAGCTAGAGAGCGTGGTGAGGGTTTTCCCTGGCGAGGTCCTGGCTGGGCTCTGGGGACATGGAGACTCCCTTGCAGCGCGCTGGCGGAACTGGAGCCTCCCCTGAGGCGCGCTGGCGGAACTGGAGCCTCCCCTGAGGCGCGCTGGCGGAACTGGAGCCTCCCCTGAGGCGCGCTGGCGGAACTGGAGCCTCCCCTGAGGCGCGCTGGCGGAACTGGAGCCTCCCCTGAGGCGCGCTGGCGGAACTGGAGCCTCCCCTGAGGCGCGCTGGCGGAACTGGAGCCTCCCCTGAGGCGCGCTGGCGGAACTGGAGCCTCCCCTGAGGCGCGCTGGCGGAACTGGAGCCTCCCCTGAGGCGCGCTGGCGGAACTGGAGCCTCCCCTGAGGCGCGCTGGCGGAACTGGAGCCTCCCCTGAGGCGCGCTGGCGGAACTGGAGCCTCCCCTGAGGCCCGCTCACCTCCAGTTCAGTCCCCCGGTTTGAAATGGGGCAAGCTGATTAACACCTGGGCAAGCTGACCAGGAATATAGTCCCAGCCCCCCCAAAAAAATTCTCCCCCGGTGGGGGGCCCCTCTGCTATGCCTCTTGTATGGTCGAGCATTCTGCTATGGTGTTGAACTGTGGGCTTGGTGTTGAGGCATAAATGCAGAGGGGATGCAGTGAAACAGAAAAGAGTCTTTAATGAGAATAATAATAATAAACCAAACAAGCAAAACAAAACATGAACAAAGGAAGTTGGCTTAAACTTGGGAGCATAATGTAACAGAACTCAAACACTTAGACATAAGACTAGGGATTACATACATTGATACACAATACAGACATGGGATACAAACTGGACGGGACAAGACACACGAAACGGTATCAGATAACGGACTAAACATTAGGGACTATGCATGCAAGGGATAAACAAACACAAGACAGGCTTGGCTAGGCCTGCTGGCTGAGCTGCACATTAGCTGCTAAGCTAGCTCATAGCTAATCAGACTAATGGCTACACAGGCCAGTAGCCTGAGACCCAAGGGAATGAACAGACAAGGTACACAGCAGACTAGGTATGAAACAGACTAAGAACTCTAAAGGTTAGTGGCTAAAGATGTTAGTACCTAAACAGACTAAGAGCTAAGCAGACAAGGAGACTAGACAGACTAAGATCTAAACATGTTAGTATCACCCTCATTAGTATTTAAACAGACTACTAGCTAAACATGCAATGGGGGTTACTTACACAAAAGGGTAAACACAAAAGGCTAATTCTCCTAGAGGCTAATCCTGCTAGGAGACACAGAGACAAAGACACATAATATAAACAAACTTAACTTAAAGTGCTCCTGAAACCAAAAGGCCAACCATACTGTTAAACTAAAACAGAACAAAACAAAACCCACATAACAGAAATTAATGCTCGACCCAGTTTCCCAGAACAAACAGGTATTTATAAAAGTGCTAATGAGCCTCCTCAGTTCAGGTGAGCATCCATGTCACCTGACCGAGGAGGCTTCTGGGAAACTGAGTCTAGGAACCAAAACTACAAAGTAAAAACACTGCCCTCTAGTGGGCAACCCTCACACTTACTAAGTAGCGAATGCTTTAGTAAATGGCTCTAAGAAACTACGGCAATATGAATGACAATGGAATATCACAGAACGTGCGAGTTGACGACCATGAACCTATCACTAACCATTAAAATGTTGGATTTGAATTAAAATGCCACTTATATATATATATATATTCGTTTTTAATTAAATTCTTAAATCATCGTGTTCACCCATAAACACCGGAACAAAAGGTCTAGGGACAAAACTTTTTTTTTTGCATTGAGTTTAATCATGCAGCTCTTTTAGTATTCATAGCAAAAGCAACCCAACGTTTGTGATAAAAGTACCCGAAATAACACAGAAATTTGACCCAGCATAAACAACCCAACGATGTGTTTACAGAAACCCAGCATTTTTTTTTGTGTACTACTACAGTAATATGCAGTGACGGACTGGCCATCTGGAGCACCGGCACATGGAGATTGTAACAATTAATTGCAATTTCAATTAAAAGTGTTTCGGCTGAATAAGTGAAGTCTTATTATTTAATAGCCACAAACCAAGTTTTGGATATAACCATGCCATTACATTATCAAGTTATGCCTCAGTACTAAATGCATGTTTGCAATTGAGATTTCTTTCTTAAGCTATGAAACACATTAGCACTCACCTCACAGTTGCTATAATTTAATGATAATCATAAGCAAAAAGTGTAAAACAAAGGATTCACATTTATTACATTTTCACCCAGAGCGGGATTCGAACCAGGGTCTGGACGATTTTATACTATTATTTAAGCCACGCCACACCACGTTCGAATCCCGCTCTGTAGTAGCTTTTCACCCATCCTGTAAAAACATGAATCATGGTTTTAGCTGGGTTATCACAGAGTGGGTCACATATATTTGTAATATGAGAAAATTATTCATCAAGAGATTTTTGTACGGCCATACAGTTGTTTAGTCTCGATCAGAGAAAAGTTCTTACTTTTACATTACATATATATTTATTTATTTATTTTTATTCATTCATTTATAGTATTTATTTATTTACAGATAAAGATGCGCCAAGCATTGAAATTATTTTCTTTTTGTTGTTTTTTCATGAAGTTGACAATTTAGCACTACCTGGGATTACAGGTTTTAATAGTGTAGTGAATTCCTTGGAATTTTTTTTTCAGTAAACAGAAGCATAAAGATTAACAACACATGGTTCATCCAATTTATGTGAATCCAGTCATCTTTTCAAATGTTTCCTTGTGATCCATCACATGGCCAAAGTATGCTGGCTCTCACAGCAAGAGAACATGACAGGTTTTCTTGGCTCCTGGCAAGACATGACTGTGGCATTATCTGGAATTTAATTCATATTCAGATTTTGACCAATTGAGTAATGATGTCAAAAACAATGAGGGTTAGCAAATACCTGAGATTCAGACATTGGAATCAAGATTGAAACATTGGAATGAGTAGTGGAGCATCTCTAAGAAGAATCAGAAAAAATAAATTGTAGAGAAGATCAAGATGAAGTTAACATTCAAATCTTGATGCTGCAATGTACTAACAGCTGCTTGTAAAGACTATCTATTTAACTAATAGACTGCTATTTAAATGCATGTGCTCTGGTCCAGCAGTAAAGCACTTGGGAAAAAGTAAAAAAAAAAAATGCTGACATTTTCACACTAGCAAAAAACTAAATAGAGAATGTAAAAATAGGTAGTGGGGTTTTCATTATGTTACATTATTACAAGAAATGCAACAACACGCACTAGTGACATTTTCACAACTGAGAACTGTCTGAATCTCTTAATTCCCTTTATTTTATTTTATTTTATTTTTGAAGCTCATCTTCTTCTTCTTTGTCTTTCGGCTGTTCCCTTTCAGGGGTCGCCACAGCGAATCATCAGCCTCCATCTAACCCTATCATCTGCATCCTCTTCGTTCACACCAACTAACTTCATGTCCTCTCTCACTGCATCCATAAATCTCCTCTTTGGTCTTCCTCTAGACCTCCTGCCTGGCAGTTCCAACCTCAGCATCCTTCTACCGATATATTCACAATCTTTCCTCTGAACATGTCCAAATCACCTCAATCTGGCCTCTCTGACTTTATCTCCAAAACCTCTAACATGGGTTGTCCCTCTGATGAACTCATTCTTGATCCTATCCATCCTTGTCATTCCCAAAGAGAACCTCAACATCTTCAGCTCTGCTACCTCTACAGTAGCTCTGCCTCCTGTCTTTTCTTCAGTGCCACTGTCTCTAAGCCATAGAGCATTGCTGGTCTCACCACTGTCCTGTACACCTTTCCTTTCATTCTCGCTGATACTTTTTTATCGCACAACACACCTGAAACTTTTCTCCACCCATTCCAACCTGCCTGTACCTGCCTCTTCACCTCCTTTGAACACTCTCTGTTGCTCTGGACCGTTGACCCTAAGAACTTAAAATTCTGCCCCTTCTTTACCTCTGCTCCCTGTAGCCTCACCGTTCCACTTGGGTCCCTCTCATTCACACACATGTATTCCGCCTTGCTGCGGCTAATCTTCATTCCTTTGCTTTCCAGAGCATACCTCCACCTCTCCAAATTTTCCTCCACCTGCTCCCTGCTCTCGCTACGAAGCACAATGTCATCAGCAAACATTATATTCCATGGAGAATCCTGTCTTACCTCATCTGTCATCCTGTCCATCACCAGAGCAAACAAATAGGGGCTTAGAGCCGATCCTTGATGCAGACCAACCACCATCTTGAACTCTTCTGTCACACCTAGAGCACATCTTACCACTGTCTTAGCGCTCTCATACATGTCCTGCACCACTCTAACATACTTCACTGCCACTCCAGACTTCCTCATACAACACCACAGCTCCTCTCTCGGCACCCTGTCGTACGCTTTCTCTAAATCTACAAAGACACAATGGAACTCGTTATTACCTTCTCTGTACTTCTCCACCAGCATCCTCAAAGCAAATACTGCATCTGATGTACCAGGCATAAAACCATATTGCTGCTCACAAATGCTTACCTCTGCCCTTAACCTAGCTTCCACTACTCTTTCCCACAGCTTCATTGTATAGCTCATTAGCTTTATACCTCTGTAATTGCCACAGCTTTGCACACCTCCCTTGTTCTTAAAAATTGGCACCAATACACTTCTCCTCCATTCCTCTGGAATCCTCTCACTCTCCAAGATCTTGTTAAATAAATTAGTCAGAAACTCTACAGCCACCTCTCCTAAGCACTTTCATACTTCCACAGGTATGTCATCAGGACCAACAGCCTTTCCACTCTTCATCCTTTTCAACGCCCTTCTCAACTCACCTTTACTAATATTTGCTACTTCCTGTCCCACTATAGTCACCTGTTCTACTCTTTGTTCTCTTTCGTTTTCCTCATTCATCAACTCCTCAAAGTACTCCTTCCATCTTCCCATCACCCTCCTGGCATCTCTCAGTACATTTCCATCTCTATCTTTAATCAGTCTAACCTGCTGCACATCCTTCCCATCTCTATCTCTCTGCCTCGCCAACCTGTACAGATCCACCTCTCCCTCCTTACTGTCCAGCCTAGCATACAAGTCCTCATATGCTCTTTGTTTGGCTTTTGCCACCTCTACCTTCACCTTAAGCTGCATCTCTCTGTACTCCTGTCTACTATCTTCAGTCCTCTCAGTGTCCCACTTCTTCTTAGCTTGCCTCTTTGCCTGTATACACTCCTGGACTTCCTCATTCCACCACCAAGTCTCCTTGTCCACTTTTCCCTTACTTCATGATACACCAAGTACCCTCCTACCTGTCTCCCTGATCAAATTGGCTGTAGTTGTCCACTCAACTGAAAGCACCTCCTGAACACCCATAGCCTGTCTCAACTCCTCTCTAAAGACTACACAATGTTCTTCCTTTCTCAGCTTCCACCACTTTGTCCTCTGTTCTGCCTTTGTCCTCTTCACCTTCCTCACCACCAGGGCTATTTTACATACCACCCTTCATTGTTGTCTGGCTACACTCTCCCGTACCAACACTTTGCAGTCACTGATCTCTTTCAGATTACAACGTCGACACAAGATGTAGTCCACCTGAGTGCTTCTGCCTCCACTCTTATAAGTCACCCTATGCTCCTGCCTCTTCTGTAAGAAAGTATTTACTACTGCCATTTCCATCCTCTTTGCAAAGTCCACCACCATCTGTCCTTCTACATTCCTGTCCTGAAGACCAAACCTGCCCATCACATTTTCATCACCTCTGTTCCCTTCCATTGAAGTCTGCACCAATCACTAATCTCTCACCTCTGGGGATGCTCTGCATCACTTCATCTAACTCACTCCAGAATTTCTCCTTCTCTTCTAACTTACATCCTACGTGTGGGGCATCGCCACTAACAACATTGAACATTATCCCTTCAATTTCCAGCTTCAAACTCATCACCCTATCTGATACTCTCTTCACCTCTAGAACATTCCTTACAAACTCCTCTTTTAGAATAACTCCTACTCCATTTGAGAAAGATGGCGCCGGTGAGGTCGGCTGCCGTCACGACTGCTCCGACCACCTTTTCTTTGTTTTTGTTCTTTAAGCTAGTTTTCAGTGTTTTAAAATCAGCAAAATCACCACCATTGAGTACATTAGGTATGATAGAGACACTCTTGTTTCTATTGGTATACAATGTACTTACAATTCGACGTTTTTAACTCCGAATCCGAGCTGGCCGAGTGAGATCCTGAGGGAGAACAATGGACGCGACGCGAAGCGACGAACCCGAGGGAGACGAGCTGGTGTGAGGAACCAGCTCAGGACCCGTGCACACCGCACACCTCTGCCTAGCATCCTGCTCGCCAACGTCCAGTCACTGGAGAACAAGCTCGATGACCTCAGGGCCAGGATAAAGTTCCAGAGAGACATTCGGGACTGCAATCTCCTCTGCTTCACCGAGACATGGCTGAACCCAGCGGTGCCAGACCACGCCATACAGCCGGCCGAGTTCTTTTCGGTTCACCGCATGGACAGGACGCGGGACTCGGGGAAGTCAAGAGGAGGCGGCGTGTGCTTAATGGTGAACAACAGCTGGTGCAACAGCGCGAGCGTTGTTCCTCTTACACGCTCCTGCACACCAAACCTGGAACTACTGTCCATCATGTGTCGTCCATTTTATCTTCCACGGGAGTTCACATCGGTCATAATCAGTGCCGTTTACATTCCTCCACAAGCAGACACTGACACTGCCTTATGCGAGCTGCATGAGGCGCTCACACAGCACCAGACACAACACCGGGACGCTGCGCTCATTGTGGCGGGGGATTTTAATAGTGCCAACCTCAAACGCGCAGCGCCGAACTTTTATCAGCACATCACCTGCCCCACCAGGGGCGAAAGGACACTGGACCATTGTTATACCACGGTCAAAGATGGTTACAAGGCACAATCTCGTCCAGCGTTTGGTAAATCCGACCACGCCGCCATTTTCCTCATGCCAAAATATAAACAAAGGCTGAAACAGGAAGTTCCGGTCTGCAGCTAAAGACGCTAGCAATGCTAATGCTAACGGCGCTAATGCTAACGGCGCTAATGCTAGCGGCGCTAATGGCTGCAGACAGGAAGACACAGCCAGCACCGGGAACGCGCTCATCATCTCCGAGCACGACGTGAGGAGAGCCTTCAAGAAAGTGAACACCAGGAAAGCAGCAGGACCAGACGGCATCTCAGGTTGTATTCTCAGAGCCTGCGCAGACCAGCTAGTACCTGTGTTCACTGAGATATTCAACATCTCTTTATCTCAGTCGGTGATCCCCACATGCTTCAAAGAGTCCATCATTGTTCCTGTTCCAAAGAAACCACATCCTGCTTCTCTCAACGTCTATCGCCCTGTAGCCCTCACCTCAGTAGTGATGAAGTGCTTTGAACGCCTTATCAGAGACTTCATCATTTCTTCACTACCCGACACACTGGACCCACTACAGTTTGCATACCGTCAGAACCGCTCCACAGACGATGCAATCTCTCATCTCCTCCACACATCACTCACTCACCTGGACACTAGGAAAGGGAATTATGTTAAAATGCTCTTCATCGACTACAGCTCTGCTTTTAACACAATAATTCCCTCCACACTCACCACCAAGCTGGAGCACCTGGGACTGAGCTCATCTATATGTCAGTGGATCTCCAATTTTCTGACTGGCAGACCACAGGCAGTAAGGATGGGCGGACATGTCTCAGCCACACTCACTCTCAGCACTGGAGCCCCCCAGGGTTGTGTTCTGAGCCCCCTGCTGTACTCTTTGTACACCCACGACTGCGTTGCCACTACCAACTCCACCTCCATCATCAAGTTTGCTGACGACACCGTCGTGGTCGGACTGATCACCAACAATGATGAGTCGGACTACCTAGAGGAGATTGAAAATCTGGAGAACTGGTGCCAGAGGAACAATCTCCTCCTGAACGTCAGTAAGACAAAGGAGCTGATAGTGGACTTTAGCACAAAGCAGGAGAGGAACTACCAGACCCCCGTCATCAACAGGAGCCCAGTGGAGAGAGTGGACAGCTTCAGATACCTCGGTGTTCACATCACGCAGGACCTATCATGGTCCTGTCACATCAGCACCGTGGTGAAAAAAGCCCGGCAGCGTCTCTACCACCTCAGACGCTTGAGAGACTTTAGACTGCCCTCCAAGGTGCTCAGGAACTTCTACTCCTGCACCATAGAGAGCATCCTGACGGGAAACATCACGACCTGGTTCGGGAACAGCACCATGCAGGACAGACGAGCTCTACAGAGGGTGGTGCGATCAGCCGAGCGCATCATCCGCACTGAGCTCCCTGACCTACACTCCATCTACAGCAAGCGGTGCTGGACTAAGGCCAGGAAGATCATGAAGGACCTCAGTCACCCCAGTAATGGACTGTTCTCTTTGTTGCGGTCTGGGAAGAGATTCCGCTCCCTAAAGGCCAACACAGAGAGACTGAGGACGAGATTCTTCCCGCAGGCGATAAGGTCTCTCAATCACACAATCACACCACAAACACAGGACTAATAACATCTTTTAAGCTCACAACACTGACTGGACAATCATGGACACATTCATACACACTTGCACTAAATACTCATACATCTGGACAATTGCACATGTCACCTCCATGCATACTTGCACAACCACTGTCACTTTAATCCTATATTTTTGCAATATTTTATTATGCCCTTATGCACAGTTAATTTTACTAGTTAAATTTATTTCTTTAGTATTTCCTTTTTATTGATTATTTATTTTACGTACAAGCTTTTATTTTCTTTTTTTAAGGTCACTGGCGGTCGTATAAAGCATTTCACTGCATATTATACTGTGTATGATTGTGTATGTGACCAATAAAATTTGAATTTGATTTGATTTGATTTCTTTTCCTATCCACACCATGGTAAAACAATTTAAACCCTGCTCCTAAGCTTCTGGCTTTGCTACCTTTCCACCTGGTCTCCTGGACACACAGTATATTCACCTTCCTTCTCTGCATCATATCAACCAACTCTCTTCCATTCTCTGTCATGGTCCCAACATTCATAGTCCCTACTAGCACTCCTAAACTCTTGCCTTTCGTTTTCTCTCTCTGCTTTCAAACACGACCTTCCTCCCCTCCTTCTTCGACCAACATTAGCCCAATTTCCACCGGCACCCTGTAGGTCAACATCCCCAATGGCGGTCGTTGTTAACCCGGGCCACCCTTGGGACTGGAATGTAGACAAGGTCAAGGCATTTTGCTGAAGTTCAAACCAACATCAGAATGTGAAAGAAAGGTGATTTAAGTGACATTAAATGTGGCATGGTTTTTGTGCCAGACAGGCTGGTCTGAGTATTTCCTAAACTGCTTTCTTACTCGTATTTTCACATAGAATGGTCTGAAAAACAGAAAATATCCAGTGCCTAGCAGTTCTCTAGGCAAAATGCTGTCAAAGAAAAATGGCAAGACTGGTTTGAACTAATAGAAAGGCAACAATAGCTCAAATAACATCTTGTTACATCTGAGGTACTGTATGCCACAGAGCATTTTTGAACACACAGTACACGTTGAGCGTTGAAAGAGATGGGGTATAGCAGCAGAAGACCAGCAGGTAAAACAAGAAATTGACGCAACTATTCACATGGGCTCACCAGAACTGGACAATTGAAGATCTGAAAAGATTATCTTGTCTGATGAGTCTCAATTTCTGCTATGACATCATGAATCCATTCTGCCTCGTTTTGATGTTCAGACTGCTGCTAGTATAATATGTAATAATGTGGAGGATATTTTCTTTGGGCCGCTTAGTACCAACTGATCATAACTAAATGCTTCAGTCTATCTGAGATTTGTTTCTACTCATGTATATCTTTTTATGACCACAGGATAAACATAAAATCATCTCAAACTGTATTAGGTTCCAGCTCATTACTAGCAAGGTGTACCTATTGAAGTGGTCAGTGAGTGTATTTTAAACCACACACCCATACAATCATACAACCAAACAGTTTACAGGAATGTCATCCTCAATTTTCTCCCCTAGTGTTATAAATAATAAGCATTTCATGTTGTGTTTTTCATAGAAATAATTTTCTCGGCTATCCTCAAGCCACACCACATCTTTAATCCACATCTGCTTTTTCTTCATACTGATTTCTTTAGTGCACGGTGAAGCAGAGAGAAATAGACTTTGTGTGGGAGGGGGTGCATTACTTGGTATGCATGGAGCGGGTTGAGCTATCGTGTTATAAATTGGCATGTGGCAGCCAGCCAGGACTAAAGTGCATTAGTCAAACGGCTTGCATGTGTAATAAAATACAGAAGGGAGAAAAGGAGAAAAAAAAGGGAGGGAAGGGAAGCCATGGGGAGAAATCCGCTCTTAGTAGATTGAGATCATAAGATGGCTACCTGCTGTACAATATATTTGAAAGGTAAACCTTGGCTAAATCCAGTCAGAGAGATCCTATCACAGTGCCAACTTAGCAAGGCTAAATTAGATGGCATTCATTTTGACAAAAAAAAATGTCCATACCTGTCCATAAGGAAAGAGGAGGGAGGTCAAACAAACTAAATTTGGTGTCAAATGAGATACACTGAAATTCAAGGAGCAGTAATAGAAGAGTTCAAACTTTTTGATAAAGATAAAGGAGTCCACAGAGGGGAAAGTGTGGCTGCAATGGGAGATTGCGAGGGCATGTATTTGGCTTCTGTTTAGTTGGGCAGCAGTGAGCTAATGCAGGAGTGAGATAAGCTCATAAAATAATGAGACATTTAAAAGCAACTTTAATCACACCCACTGAGGCAGGACAGTGCCCTCCAGAATTATTGGCACCCTTCAAAAATGACCAGGAATAAATGTATAAAATAAACATTAAAAAAAATTATTTTCACTAGACCTACTGCCTAATTCTAATGTCTAGACACAGGGCCAGAGCATCTCCAAAATAAGAGGTATAGTGTTATGTTAATAGGATGCCATGCAAGATGATGCTTTGTGAAGAGAAAAAGATTTTTGCCAATACCTGGTTATCTCCCTGATTTCCATTTAATTTCTTACTTTCTCCTAAATGTCTCCTCCTTCCATATTATGTACAGTAGAGTTTGTGGTTGGTCCTTGCCGCACCCTTCCATTAGTATAAAAAGCACAGTGTGGAAAAAGGATTTGGCTAAGCAGGTGGTACCAGCGCCATCAACATCAGCTCTGCATCTGCAAGACACAGAGAAGTCTCCGGGGATTTCCCTTGAGGATTGCTCCTTGGAGCAGTGCAGTGAAATCCTGGAGCACACTCTTAGCCAGTTGAGTAAATGATAGTTACAAATCAGTCTAATATTAAGTTATACCACATGTATTTTTCAGTTCTAGATACATGATTAATTGATATTTTGAATTATGCCAGACACTAGGGAAAAGACAACAAACTTCTGGGACTAGAGAGCTGCAGGAACTGCTTTTCTATGCTGCTCATTATAATGCCATGGCTCTGAATTTGGGGCAAGATAAAACGCTGAACATTTTTCCAGCTTCTGCTGGCCAAGCAATCATGGTGCTGTTTGCAGGTGTGCAGTATGTTGTAAATGTCAGCTAGTGAATAAAATATAAAGTACAGTATAACTCCGAGCAGATTCAAGTGGGAGACACTGTGCAAATGTGTATTATTTGCTAGTTGGTCATCACACTCTTTAAGCATGAGGCCTGTGACCCACCTGAAGCAGTGACCTTGGGCATGTTATTTATTTACAGGTTTGGCCTCACCTAGTGGCAGTGCTGAATAAGGAGTTGTTAATTTTTAGGAGGTTCTTCATGGGTGATAACTTCAACCCGTTATTGTAACCTGTTTACTGAAGCAGGTATCTTCAGTATAATTTTTTTACTGTATCAAAAAAACAAGACAATCATCATGGATGAAGAGTGGTTGTGAAGTTCAGCTGTGGGAGTGCTGGTCATCACCATCTTGACAGGAGATGACTCCATCAAAACCCAGAAGTTAATCCATAAATAGTCAAATTTTTCTTGTGGTTGTCAATGTTCAAAATAATTTCCTAACAATATGTTATGCTTATTATTTGTGGATAATGTATACAGTAAGGATTATTCACAATTAAGTTTAGTGTAGAAGCAGGTCTAAGTTAGTCTGCTGTGGATGTCTGTAACGGGTTCAACCCTTCGTGGACGGGCGACACCATAAAACACAGACACAAAGCGAGGTCTACCCTATGTCACCTATGCGGTTTGACTTGCGGTGAGATGCGGTGTTAGGCACAGTGAACTGCCGCGAGTGATGGCCCGACATCCTGCGAAGTTCTGCAAGGTTGCGGAGGTTTCGCAAGGACCGGCAAAAAAAAATTATGTTTAATTTTTTTCGCGCAGAAAGATGGAAACATAATCACAGTGCCAAAACTTGCAGTAAATCATGATGAACCATCCTTACTGCCAGCGTGCGAAACCACGTAGGGGAGATAGGGGTATTAAAGAAGGGAGGATGGATGATGTGCACTTGCAGGTCTGGTGGGCAGTACACAGCTGGCATGCGGGCATATGGCGGACGAAAGGCGGCAGTGGGCAGAGTGGCAGGATGGAGCACGCGGAGGCAGCGTTCCTTCATGCTCCCATGATGGTGACCTCTCCCGCTGGCACAAGCCAAGACCGGCCCCACCCAGCTCTCTCTGGGTGCGGCCACAGGTGTGAGTCTTTTCTGGACGTCCGTCGGCTGGGTCGGCTTTCCCAGCTGGGATTTGGGGCCTTTAACGCAATCCTCTCTGCGGCCATTTCCTCTTCGGGGCCGGGAATTATATATATATATATATATATATATATATATATATATATATATATATATTAATATGATGTATTATTATGATGTATTATTATATACAGTAATATTGTATATTATATGTAATATTTGATTATTATATATAATATTATTATATACTGTATTATTATATGTTGTCTATTCAATCTGTATATTTGCTTGTCTGTTAAAGAAAAATGTGTATGGCCTCCTTCGAACAAAATCACAGCATTTTTGTTACTGACTCAGCATGAGGAGAGAGATTTTCTTTCCAATGTTTTTTAATGTTTGTAGAAGAGCAGGAACTGATGCACTCTTGGTTTGATATCCAATAGTGATTGAGTAGACACAATGTAATCTGCCAAATAAATACAGCCAGTGTCAAATAAAAGCCAGGGTTTATCCTTTTCTGGAATTTTGTGGCCAAGCAGTTTTCTACCCACGTTGGTGGAAAATATTAACCATTACATGTATCTGATTATTGTTTGTAGAATGCATTATGTATTGGTAGGAGATGCAGTAACACATCATGTACAGAATAAACAAATTCAGAAATTGCTGAAATTCTCAAACATGAAATTAAATAAATTGTGTACACAGGGTGGCAATCATGTCTGTTTGTGAAATAGTTGTTGAAATTGTTACACTGAAAGTTGATTTAAAACATTTTCATTGCTAATGCTGAATGTATTAAGTGATCTAGATCTTAACCCCTGCCTAAAAAGTTAATTAATTAACTAAACAAGAGCAGTGAACTTAAAAAAAATAGTACCACTTTAGGCTACAGTAACTAACTAACTAATAATGGGGAGCATATCCTACTCCTGATGTCGACACTTGCTGGAAACCTGAAAATGTGCTTTATAACCATATTATTTAATAAGACATTCACAGTGGTAATTATTACAAAAACTGTGATAAACATTTTTCTGCCATGGTTTCTTTATTATTATTATTATTATTATTATTATTATTATGTATTAATTATTATTATTATTATTATTATTATTATTATTATTATTAGTGGTGCTTGAAAAGCATCACTACTATTATCTTGCAGGCTTATTATTTTTTTTTTTATTCTTATTCTTTATCTTCTTCCGTCAAAAGTTCGGCGCGTAACTAGTCCCGCACCGTTTGTCGTAGAACCATGAGTGTGGTGTCAAATCGTGCGGCCCGATCGGGAATGGGGTGCTATGACTTTTCTAAGGGGTGGGTGGTTAATTGCCCCCGCAGGGGGCAATTAATCACCCCGAAAATCCCATAGACTTAACATTGAGGCCAACTTTGACGGCTTCTAGCGCAGAGAGGCAGTTTTGTAGAAACGTGAAATTCACCACATTTGTGGGGGTTTGCACCCTGTGTCAGAGGATAGACCGCACAAGGGGATAAGTTCTACCCCCGGGGCAGGAGACGTCCCCAAATTTGCCCCATTGACTTATAATGGGGAATTTATCGAATAATTAGTTTGTCACAGACCCATGAATGAGGTGTCAAAACGTTCGGCTGGTTGAGGGATGGGGTGCTATGCCTTTTCTGAGGGGCTGGGCGGTTAATTGCCCCCGCAGGGGGCAATTAATCGCCCACAGACTTAACTTTTTAATGGCTAGTCCCGCACCGCTTGTCATGGACCCGTGAATGAGGTGTCAAATCGTTCGGCTTATTCCGGGGGTGGGGTGCTATGATTTTGCTCAGGGCTGGGCAGTTAATTGCCCCCGCAGGGGGCAATTAAACACCCATTGACTTAACATTTTAATGGCTAGTCCCGCACCGTTAGTCCTACACCCATGATTGAGGTGTCATATCGTGCGGCTTATCCGGGGGTAGGGTGATATGACTCTGCTCAGGGCTGGGCGGTTAATTGCCCCCGCAGGGGGCAATTGACCGCTCAGAGACTTAGCATTGAGACCAGCTTTGACTCTGTTTTTTGTAGGCCCATGAATGAGGTGTCAAACCGTTCAGCTTGTTCGGGAATGGGGTGCAATGTCTTTTCTCAGGGCTGTGGTGGTTAATTGCCCCCGCAGGGGGCAATTAATCACTCATAGTCTTAACATTGAGATGAGATTTGCCTGAGTTTGTCGTAGACCCTTGAATGAGGTGTCAAACCGTTCGCCTCAGTCGGGCATGGGGTTATATGATACTACAGAGGGCGGGCGGTTAATTGCCCCCGCAGGGGGCAATTAACTGCTAGAACAACACCGTATGTCGTAGGCCCATGAATGAGGTGTCATATCGTGCGTCTTATCCGGCAGGGGTGTGCAGTGACCTGTCTGAAGGGCTGGGCGGTTAATTGCCCCCGCAGGGGGCAATTAATTGCTAGTCCAGCACCGTTTGTCGTGGACCCTTGAATGAGGTGTCAAACCGTTCGCCTCAGTCGGGCATGGAGTTATATGATACTACTGAGGGCGGGCGGTTAATTGCCCCTGCAGGGGGCAATTAACTGCTAGAACAACACCGTATGTCGTAGGCCCATGAATGAGGTGTCATATCGTGCGTCTTATCCGGCAGGGGTGTGCAGTGACCTCTCTGAGGGGCTGGGCTGTTAATTGCCCCCGCAGGGGGCAATTAATTGCTAGTCCAGCACCGTTTGTCGTAGACCATTGAATGAGGTGTCAAACCGTTCGCCTCAGTCGGGCATGGAGTTATATGATACTACTGAGGGCGGGCGGTTAATTGCCCCTGCAGGGGGCAATTAACTGCTAGAACAACACCGTATGTCGTAGGCCCATGAATGAGGTGTCATATCGTGCGTCTTATCCGGGAGGGGTGTGCAGTGACCTCTCTTAGGGGCTGGGTGGTTAATTGCCCCCGCAGGGGGCAATTAACCGCTCATAGACTTGACATTGATTAAACTTTGCTTTGCGCACTTAACATGATTACCATTGTCCCTATCATGGAGTTAAGCTGATTAGCTAGCCTCGTGTTAACTTGCCACGTCAAGCACCACTCACATTTTCTTCAGGAAATGTACCTCTCTAGTTATTATTATTATTCAAGTGCATTTTAGTACCTGCTTTATCCTAACTAAATAATCCTGGTTAGGGTAATAAGTCCATCTACAAGTAATAGGGTAATAAGTCCATCTACAAGTATGTTCTCTAGGAGATAGTTGGAAAGTTCCACAAAATAAATCGATTATGAAGGAAACCATTTTGGCACTGGAGAATGAAACAAAATAACCAATTTTGCAATAGCAAACTTTGTCAATGGATTTGGACACTGTTGGAATTTTTGACCAAATATTTGTAAAAAAAAAAAAAAAACATTTCATATCACACTATATTAGTTTTGTTCACTTCTTAAATCTGAACAAGATCCCCCTCCCCCCCTCGGACCTTGGACTTTTTTCCTGCTGGGCCTGTGGGCTGTATAGTGCTGAGTGTTCTGGTTCCTTTCTATCATGGCCACCCTTGTCTTTTTTGGCAATTCATGTTTAATTGTCTTTTCTGTGGTGTTGAACTGGAACAGCTGGCTTTTGGTCTCTGCAGGCATGGGCAAGGTTTGTTGATTGACAACAAAAATTTGTGCAGTTAAGTATGGATACAGGAGGACATAAAGAACATATTATAGTCTCCTTTTTGCCTGTCTTGGTGAGCTCATTAAGAAACCTACTGTGCTTCTAATAATAATTTCTTGCAAAACAGCAAGACCTAAGTAACTTCCTTAAAAGAATGATGAACAAATATTAAAATATGATTCATTTGTCTCTATGTGAAATTTTATCAGGTTATGGATCACATAAGCCTGTAGGCTTGTAACGCTTGGATTTATAAAACCGCTTGGTTACAAGAAAACGGATTCGGGAATCTAAATAAGGGCTGTTAAACACTACTTCCGGTATTGCGTAATCGCGGCAGGACAATATACGACGCGACACAAAAACAATTACCAAACTAATCCAAAGTGTATTATACAAGACAGACAAATAAACCAACAAACAAGGTGCACCACAAACCAATATATACAAAATATATATAACTATAAATAATGTGTGTGTGTGATGTATGCGGGTGTGTGAGTGTGTGTATGATAGTCCAGAGTCTGAAAAACGGCAATAGGTATGAAAATGGTGAGTTGGAGAGATGGTTCGATCTCACCAGATAACGATGGTAGGTCTCGGAGATCGAGAAACGGAAGGAGCTGGGTACTGAATGAAATTAACAACGAGTAATCCACAAACAGGCTCTCAGCTTCCAAAACCATGCAGCGAGCTGTCAATATCTCTCCGTGCCGGATTCTACGCCGGTTCCGGGCTTTATGCCGGCTCATGTGACCCACGTCACTTCCGGGTTCCCTTGCGTCGCGATCGCGCATGCTCGTGGGAACTTGCCCGGTGACCAACACTGTCAAAGGGGAAACCGAAACCGCTAGGGCACACCTTCGGCCACAGGTGAGCAGCATTAGCTCCACAACCATTTCCCTGTTGTTGAAAGTGTCCCTCTTGTGTGGCTGCGCTACAGGCTTAGTCATTTTATTTACAACAAATCAACTTTAAATATGTTCTAGTTGCATTTATGTTTAACAGGATGTTACCTTATTAAATTTTGCAAATAATAATAAAAAGAATTGTCCATATTATTTTACTAAACAGTCACTAATAATGATTATTTAAACTATTCTATTGTGTTGTTAATGTTGAATGATGGTGATCAATGTATTCTGTTTGATCATGTAATGAACTGTAAGACTGTATTTTGTTTAACATATTTAATATTGCAATAGAATAAAAACATGAATTATTGATTTGCAGACTAGACTATTTTTAAAGATCTCCATATATACTGTATGTGTACCACTGTGTATGTTTTTTTAGTAAACTACTGTTTACTTAAGACCAGGGGTTAATGTTTACCTGAGACCAAGTAGGATTTGGCAGATGGGGGGGGGACAATGAAACCCAGTGTAACTGTGCAGTTCCGTCATGCTACAGTCACCTGACTAGTTCATTAGATAATTGCATGAATTAGCAAATGTACAGGTTTTGCTATTAAAGTGACCAGAATGTATGCAATAATGTTCTAATAGTTTTTACATAGCTTTCAAGGACACTAATATTTCCAGCCCTATTTTATCATACAACTTATCATAGTATTTCCAATCAAATGCACCTTCCTATTATTGCATCCTATTGTCAGTCATCAACCTAAAAACTTACCACAAAGTAAGATCTTATCTAAAAGAACAAAATGTGTTCTAACAGTCAGAGTTGCTTATCTACAGTTAACACTGAAGTAATTTTTTTAAGCTGTACTGCCATGTCTGCTTGGGGTTGAAAGGACGCAAAGAATGCAGGTTTTTTCAGGTGAAATTGCACAGACAGTTTATTTGGTTCTCGTATTCAGTATTTTCTTCAAAAGGATCAAAACAAAGAAAACAAACAAACAAAAATGAAGCTCGAACTCAGGGCTTGCTTCTCATAGCTCCTCTCCCGTGATCTGGCACATATTCGCACACATACACACAAGCAAGTGATTCTCAAACGAAATAACTACAGTCTCTATTTTGCATGAAGAACGCGTCCCGCGTTCTTAGCTCAGCTTAAACTGCAGGCGCCGGTTTTGCCGGCCTTACCCCGACCAAGGTGGCTAGATCAGCTCTGGAGAGGAGAACAAGGAGACAGGGTTGAGGAGCAGTCGTGCAGCAAACATAAGTGGTGACAAACAGTGAACGGACAATAGCTCTACGGGTTCGACTGGCTTTTATAGTGACACACAGGGAAATGACACAGGTGCACATTATTAGTGATGGGGAGACATACCTACGTAGACACACTAGGGGGAGACAAGGTTGCGGCTCAGTAATCCGGTGACCCAGACCTCACCTCCCTGGATCGTGGTGGTGCTGGTGTTGCGGGTGTTATAGTACCCCCCCCCCCTTCAGAACCGACCTCCTGACGGAGGCGCGGGCGACCCCGATGTCTTACCTGAGGGAGTCGGGGCTCGCCCGATGGCGGGGCTGGCCGACGAGCGGGGCGTCCCGGAGGGCAAGGAGCGGGGCGATCCTCTCCTCCGGGCCATAACCCTCCCATTCTACCAGATATTGGAGAGCCCCTCCTCTCCTCCGTGAATCGAGCAATTTGGTTACCCTAAACGCCGAGGCGCCCTCTATTTCCACCGCTCCAGGGAGAGAGGCTTCGGTCGTGCCCTCGTCTAGGGGTCCCCGAATCACTGGCCTGAGGAGGGTAACATGAAACACAGGGTGAATTCGCATGTGAGAAGGGGGCATTAGTTTAAATGAAACGGGATTAACTTGTGAGATGATAGGAAAGGGACCAATGTACTTTGGGGATAGTTTTCGAACGGGGAGGTGTAGGTGAAGGTCCCGTGTCGAGAGCCATACTCGATCGCCTACCTGGAGCGGAGGACTTTCCTTCCTTCGCCTATCGGCATATTTTTTGAAACGGGAGACTGCTCGGGAGATTTGCGCATGCGCATCTCCCCATACTTTCTCCGCATCGTGAAACCACTGATCCACAACTGGAACTTCGGTGGGAGTGGCATCCCAAGGACAGAGCGGAGGTTGATAACCCAAGTGACCTGTTGCGGAGTGCACTATTGAATTTTGGGCCCACTCATGTTGTCTGCTACTACAATATGCCCGAAGATATTTTCCGAGTTCTTGGACAGTGTGCTCTGCCTGGCCATTAGACTCGGGGTGATAACCTGACGTTAGGCTCACGGTGGTCCCCAATTTCTGGAAGAACGCTTTCCAGACTTTAGCGATAAGTTGGGGGCCACGATCGGAAACAATATCTTCAGGTATGCCATAGTAACGGAGCACGGATTCAAAAAGGGCTTCGGCCACCTGCAGTGCTGACGAGAGGGAGGCAAATGGGAGAAATTGGCACCCCTTCGAGAACCGATCAATCACTACCAATATCGTGGTGTACCCTTTCGACACCGGCAGATCCATGACAAAGTCTACCGCGAGGTGGGACCACGGTCGGTTCGGTGTCGGTAGGGGCATTAATTTCCCAACCGGGAGGCTACGTGGTGTTTTGGTCATAGCACACACTTTGCAGGATAACACAACTGTCTTTACCGTTTCCCTCATCCTTGGCCACCAATACTTTTGCTCTATGGTTTTAAAAGTGCGCGTCACCCCGGGATGCCCCGACGAGGCATTTGTATGAGCTGCCATAATTAACTGCTGATGTAAGGTTTCGGGAACATAGACTTTGGTAGGGGGACACTCGGGGGGTACCTGGTCATCTTGTCCCCACCGCGCGATCTCCGTGTCTATTTCCCAGGTTATGGGAGCGACGATGATAGGTGCTGGGAGAATGGTTTCGGGATGCATCACCGGGGTGGGGGTTGGATAATACCTGGAGAGCGCATCCGCTTTCTTATTCTTTGAGCCTGGCCGATAGGTAATTTGGAAACGGGTAAAGAACAGCGCCCATCGGGCTTGTCTAGTGTTTAACCTTTTCGTCTGTTGGATGTACTCCAAATTTTTGTGATCGGTTAAAACTATGAAGGGGTGTTTGGCTCCCTCGAGCCAGTGCTGCCACTCCTCTAACGTCGCTTTGACTGCTAGCAGTTCCCGATTGCCGATATCGTAATTTTGTTCAGCAGGTGTCAGTTTTCTAGAGAAGAACGCGCAAGGATGAAGTTTCTCAGGTTGGCCCTGGCGTTGTGACAGCACCGCCCCGATCCCCACCTCCTACACATCTACTTCTACAATAAACGGCTTCTCAGGGTCAGGACGCCGTAGAATGGGTGCCGTAGTGAAGGCTGATTTAAGTTTTTGGAAAACCTTTTCCGCCTCGGCCGAGAAGGCTTTCAACTTATTAGGCTCACCTTTAAGCAGGGAGGTGAGGGGCGCTGCCACTGAACTAAAGTTCCTTATAAACCGCCTATAAAAATTGGCGAAACCCAGCAAACTTTGTAGCGCCTTTACTGATCGTGGTACCGGCCATTGAGTTACCGCCTCCACCTTGGACTTCTCCATCTCGACCCCCAGTGGCCCTATGCGGTAGCCGAGGAATGTTACCTCCGATTTGTGTAATTCACACTTCTCGGCCTTCGCATAGAGCCCGTGCGCTCGCAAACGGCGAAGGACGGCGGTTACATGCCTGACGTGCTCGGAATATGACCTTGAGTATATCAGAATATCGTATAAATATACTATGACACAACGGTTAAACAGATCCCATAACACGTCATTCATAAACCCCTGAAACACCGCAGGAGCATTCACCAGCCCATAGGGCATCACATTGTACTGATAATGTCCCGATGAGGTGTTAAATGCTGTCTTCCACTCGTCGCCCTTACGCACACGAACGAGGTTGTACGCACTGCGGAGATCGAGTTTAGTAAATATGGAGGCACCACGGAGTTGGTCGATAGCGGCCGGCACCAATGGCAGTGGGTGCTTATACTTTATTGTCACTGCATTGAGCCCTCTGAAATCTATGCAGGGTCTTAAGCCTCCGCCTTTTTTCTCAATAAAAAAGAAACCTGCTGAAGCGGGGGACGTGGACCTGCTGATGAGCCCCTGACCGAGAGCCTCTCTCACGTATTCCTCCATTGCCCGGGTCTCATCCCGGGACAGCGGATAAACACGCGAAAAAGGCAGGAGCTCAATCGCACAGTCCCACGGGCAATGTGGAGGAAGTCGCGCTGCTTCCCTAATACTAAACACATCTTGAAAACACGCATACTTTGGTGGCACACTTATGGACATTTGTTCACGCGGGCTTTCAATAGTAGTTTCTTGGACCGCCAATGTTAGGGGTTTACATGTTTTTGTGCATCTCGGGGACCAAGACTGGATGCTACTTTTCGCCCAATCAAAATTAGGATTGTGAAAGCTTAGCCAGGGGAGGCCAAGCACGACGGAATGGTCCAACTGAGGGAGTACAAAAATTTTTATCTCCTCAGAATGGCCGGGGGAGGTTAGCCGTAGGGGCGCTGAGATTACTTTAAGTGGCGACTGATTAAGAATGTGGCCATCCAGAGCCTTTACAGATATCGGGGATGGAATCTTCGACATGTGAGCTTGTAGTGCGGAAAGGATAGATGGTGATACGAAGTTGCCAGCCGACCCAGAATCTATTAGGGGAAAGACAGAAACAGTGTTATTCTCAAACGAAAGATGTGCAGGTAAACAAAAAGGTGAATGGGTGCGGGGAGGTGTGCGTTGCGTTACTTTGAGCAACGGGCATGAGCTGACTCGGTGTCTTTCGCCTCCACAGTATAAACAGAGGCCCGCGGACATTCTTCGGGTTCTTTCAGCCTCGGTGAGGTGGGAGGAGCCCATATCCATGGGCTCGGCGGCTTTGCACGCAGAGGGAGGTGGTCAAGGAGGGCTGGATCGACGGCGAGGTTCTAGACGTTTGCCCGGGCGTGGAGGGGGGCGCCGTTGCTGGTTACGCAGGTGCTGATCGAGCTTAATCGCGAGTGCGATGCACTCCTCCAGCGAGAGTTCGGCGTCCCGGCAGGCGAGCTCCAACTGGATGTCAGGGTGGAGCCCATCTCTGAAACGCGCCAGCAGGCTCCTCTCACACCACCGCTGTTAGAACCTGGAAGGTGATGGCGTACTCAGCCACGGATGTGTTTCCTTGCCTTATCTTTAGCAGCTGCTGTTCTCCGGTTTTCCCCTGATCGGCGTGATCAAAAACTGCGCGCAGGGCCTCCACGTACCGTGAGTACTGGGTGATGGTGGTGCCTCCAGAGCTCCACACAGCTGTCACCCAGTCGAGCGCTTTTCCGGTGAGATGCTGCGTGATAAAGCTCACTTTCTGCGCTTCCGTCAGGTTCGGGAATTCTGTGAAATAGAATTCGCAAGTGAGCAGAAATCGTCGGCAAGCCTCTGGATCCCCTCCATACCTTTCTGGGGGCGCAGGCCGTGGAGCTACTGGAGCGCCGGATGGTGCAACCGCGGCAGGTCGCACCTTGGAAGCGGTGAGTTGGCTCACGCTGCAGGCGAGATCGTGGGCGGCTCTCGCTAGGCTGCCAATCTCTCGCTGCTGATCTCTCAGGTAGCTGTGGAGGCGGGCATTTTCATCAGGCAGGGGTATTCCTGCTGCGTCCATGAAGGTCCGTTCATCTGTCATGTCTGCTTGCGGTTGAAAGGACACAGAGAATGCAGGTTTTTTCAGGTGAAATTGCACACACAGTTTATTTGGTTCTCGTATTCAGTATTTTCTTCAAAAGGATCAAAACAAAGAAAACAAACAAACAAAAACGAAGCTCGAACTCAGGGCTTGCTTCTCATAGCTCCTCTCCCGTGATCTGACACGTATTCACACACATACACACAAGCAAGTGATTCTCAAACGAAATAACTACAGTCTCTATTTTGCATGAAGAACGCGTCCCGCATTCTTAGCTCAGCTTAAACTGCAGGCGCCGGTTTTACCGGCCTTACCCAGACCAAGGTGGCTAGATCAGCTCTGGAGAGGAGAACAAGGAGACAGGGTTGAGGAGCAGTCGTGCAGCAAACATAAGTGGTGACAAACAGTGAACGGAAAATAGCTCTACGGGTTCGACTGGCTTTTATAGTGACACACAGGGAAATGACACAGGTGCACATTATTAGTGATGGGGAGACATACCTACAGTGGGAGCCACGTCAAACAGCCGCCTGGAGCATGATGGCTCCATGGCAGGATCATGAAGGGTTAATGCACGCTTCGTGCACGGAATGTGATCCCCCGCGATGACGCAGTTAACAATGCCCCGCCCCATAAACACCCCCATGCGCTTTCTAAAAAGATGGTTGCAATGCTGTATAATTCCGCCAGATGGAGCATTGACTGGCACAGTTAACTGCAGTGTCCAGGAAGCCCAATACCGTATCTTTAATATATAGACAGTTCTTGTATTGTCAACATAGTTTCATAAATAGATGATGTGGTAAAAATCAACAACAACCAACCGATTAATAAAACAGATTTGTTAAATCACTCAATACACAACCCATGATGATTATGCTATTTATTATTTAATAATGACTTAATAAAATTAGTTAGTGAAATATTTTTTAAGACATCCTGAAATGATCCATAAAGACATGGTAGTGTCTGTAATTTGTCTATACCGATCATTGTAGGTACGGAATAAAAATGCGGGCTATGTACAGTATTTTACATTACGGTGTATTTTACCTAGTTCCATTTAATATACTGATAGATAATATTTTGCTGCAAAATAAAGCTCAAAATGTAATGTCTGCTTGGGATTGTTTTCGTTATATTTTTGATGATGTTTTCACTGATTTTTTTTTTTCACTGATAGTCAACAAGTGGCATAAGAAAGGCAATTAATGCCGCATGCAACCTGGAATAAATATCTGCCCATATGGATCAGTATTTCTTTTGTCATTTAATCATGCATAATGCTCCCCCGTCAAAAAATCTGATGGGGCATTAATCACTTATCACAACTGTGAATGGATGCTGCAGCAGAGACAGATTAAATCCCCATAAACACTTGGAAACAATAGTAAAAAAGTTCCAGAGGGTTAGCGCCTGTTATACTAATGTATTTTTACTGATTTCCTGCTGCTTATATTTCGTTTGGTTTTACGCAATTTCATGTGTGTGTGTGTGTGTGTGTGTGTGTGTGTGTGTGTGTGTGTGTGTGTGTGTGTGTGTGTGTGTGTGTGAGTGTGTGCGAGAGAGAGTGTGTGTGTGGTCTCTGACAAGACCAACATCCGTGTGGCTCCCGTGGCGCAATCGGTTAGCGCGTGGTACTTATAAAGCGGTCCAGGTGAAGCAATGCCGAGTTCGAGCCTCACCTAAAGCACCTAAAGTATTTTACTGCATATCGTGCTGTGTTTGTGACAAATCAAATTTTTATTTGAAAGTAAAGCTTAAAATTTAACTTCTGCTTTGGTTTGTTTTCGTTATATTTTTTATGTTTTCGCTGATAGTCAAATTGGCATAACAAATTGATTAAATGGCGCATAATATCTGGAACAAATATCTGTCCATACGGATCAGTGTGTCTTTAGTCATTTAACCAGCATAACGTCCCACATCAAAGATCTGATGGGGCATTAATCACTTATCACAACTGTGTATAGATGCGGCAGCAGAGACAGATTTAATCCCTATAAACATTCACACTTGAAAACAATACTAACAGAACTAAACCGGTCTAGAGTGTTAGTGCCTGTTATCACAGGACAGGAATCACCTACAGGATACTACTGTATTTTTACTGCTTATATTTTTTACCCTAGTTTCATTTGGTTTTTCATGTGTTATTTGTGTGTCTGTGTGTCGTGTGAGTGCGAGAGATAGCGTGAGAGCGCGTGCACGAGAGAGGGCTTACATGGTGATTTGTCCAAGGTTACTAAAACCTGGCTTACTACCTAAAAACATTATTTCAATTTAACTCATGGGTCTCAATCACAGATGACACGACAAATGATATACTCTGAAACGTTCATTTGAACATTTAAAAATATATACAAAAACATAAATACTAATGTTATCATGGTGTAAATTATTAACATTAGGTTAGGTCCTGCCCTTAATTAATTCATATTATAATTACTTTTACATAGTATAGTTACTGGACTGACATGACCAAAACTAGCTATTTCATTTAGCCATTCTAAAATCAACCCATCTATCATTTATAATCAGAAAACATAAAACATATTATGATCTGTTCAATAGCCCATCTGTTTTCATTTAGTTTGTATTTTTTATTATTCATAAGACAACCTTTCAGTTTTGTAAATATTTTAGTTATAGTGTGTTAAGTCTTACTTTAGGTTAAACGTTTTTGAGAATTTGACCATCCAGCTTAGATAAATGTTATGTCATTGATTGATAAAATCTGGATTAAGGATATTTTATTCTTTTTCTTTAATTTTTATTTTTTAGTTTCCCCCCTGAGGGATTGCCACCTTATTGTGGTCAGGGGGATTGCGTGCCTCAACACAATTCAGCAAATACAATACTGTTACTATACAGTAAGCCCAGGGAAAAACAGTGCTCGAACATGATGCCCCCTTCAAATTTCTGACTGCACCCCCCACCCCGTATGGTCTGGTCTAGAACGGCCCTGCCCCTGACCGTCTTTTGTCTTGTAAATGAGTATTCTCAGTCACCTTCCAATCCCCCCAGCGCACACACTTTGTTTGTTTGTCCTGTAAACTGTAACTGTGTTTGCTAGGGCACTTGGTTATACACAGTACTTTAATGTATGGAACACTTACTTAACTTACTGGTATGATTTATATATCACTTATTACCTTATTCAGCAAAATAAATTCATTATTATCGTATTGAAGTATTTTAGTTAAGGACAAAAACAGACCCTGCGCTTGTGTTTAGAACTGCTGAACAGCCGTGTTCATAAGTTTAATCAATGATGGATGAATGGAGAGGTGTGTGTGTGTGTGTGCATATACGCGCGCGCGCTCTCCTGAATTTCTCCATTGGCTTTAACACGCACACCCATCCCCCCGCCAAAAACACACACACCCATCCCCCCGCCAAAAACACACACACACACAGAGCAATTAACAACATGTCATACTCAGTATTCTCCATTGAGGTTTCTCACCTTCCACTCCTAAGTTTGTCATTGCTCTTTTGGAGTTCTTAAAACCCAAAACATTTATTTATACTAAGAAAAAATTATTATGGGTCACATAATCACAAACACAAATACATATGATCAAGTGTTTAACTGTTTTCATTTGTTTCTATGACCAATAATTATTATTATTATTATTTTCAGCCCAACTCTTTGACTATTTAAAACAAAGTTGTGTCCCATTTTTTGCCCATTGAAGTTGTTGGTTCAACTAAACGTTTTTTAAATACCCAAACAATCCCCCAAAATTAAAAGACGCAAACATGACTTTACCAATTCAATTTATTCTTCCAAAACTAGTCAAAGTTAGAACAGTCATTTGTATAAAACAGATGCATACATGTTGTCTTTTTGCTTAAAGTTCATTAAACAACCCGGATACACCAGCTGCTTATAAGTCTCTATCTATAGGTCTTTTATATTAAAATATAAATTTTTCAAATATCAAAACTATTAAACATGGAACAGTTGAAGTCTTTGTTTCCCCCAAAGTACTGTATCAGCCATTTTACAGTTCTATGTTCAGAATATACAGTAGACCTGACCAAACATCATTCTAAAGCTGTCGGACTGTGACGTCATCCCTCCTACAGCTCCCTCAACAGCTTGTTCAGGCTCCTCCAGTCCTGTAGATCCAAAAGTCCAGCCGTCAGCCGTCTGACCCCCCAATCCACCACAGCGGAGCTCTGCTTAAAGACAACAGGAGAATTTAGTGAAGACAAAGACATATAAACTTCACAGAACATATAGTTTTAATAAAAATAATATAAATTAATAAACCTATTTACCACAGAGTGTGTAAAATACTGTTTTGGGGATTCTGGAATGTAAATAAACTGCCTGTGCTAATGTTAACCAGTGAACAGTGTTAGTGTTAACCAGTGACTGTCTGTATTATCGTCTGAATTAAATTAACCGAGAATTTACTTAATGCGCTTCTCATACAAATGAGTTAAGTGATATAACACTCGTATATGAGCATTAGTTCATCCCTGAAGCCAAACTATAACTTTACTGAAGCCCCTCACACCTCCCCCTCCCACACACACCTCCCCCTCCTCCTCCTTAACTGATAAACACTTCAGTGTTGTTATCCAGCTCGTTAACTAAGCGCTCGCGCTACCGCGGAAAATCACGGCCAAAGTGTATAAAATATAAACCCGATTATGAGCGTTACTAGCTCCTGTACAGCTACACTCAATCTGTGTGCCTCATCAACTGCATCACATTATATTACAGTCACAGAAATAACCTGCAGATTAACTCTTAACCAAAGAATAAATAACCGCTGAATTTATCCAGACAACACGCGGTGAGACTCTCTCAGTATTTACAGAGAACACAAACACTCTTCATCGGGTAGTGCAGCTCTTGTAATAGGGACATTAATAGTATTTTCGAAGCTTGAGCATGTTTTTGAGTTAAAGTGGAGTGACATTGTGAGTGTGTGACACTGACAGTAAACTGTAATATTAACTCCAGACTTGGTAAACAGATCATTACATTTACATTTAGGCATTTGGCAGACGCTCTTATCCAGAGCGACTTACATTTTTATCTCATTACACATCTGAGCAGTTGAGGGTTAAGGGCCTTGCTCAAGGGCCCAACAGTGGCAACTTGGTGGTTGTGGGGTTTGAACCTGGGATCTTCCGAACCGTAGTCCAATGCCTTAACCACTGAGCTACCCCTGGCCCATTAAGTTCTCTAAAGTCACATCTGACCGCTGCTGGTGCTGCAAGTGATATTTAAAACGGCCAATAAAAAACTAAACTGGGAAATAAACTGTAAACTACCCCAAACACCTTTTATAAAATAAAACATCACTTACCACGAATAGTCCGTTAAGCCGCCATCTTCATCTCTGTAGTTTGGCAGCGTCAGTACGGCGGGGGTGGAGGCGGGTTGTTAAAATCACGTGATTGCAACTCAGCGCAGCTGGCTTGTTTTAACGTGTTCTTGAGGACGAAGCGCCATCTAGTGGTGGCACCAGATCAATGAATAAATAGGGCTTGAATGGGCATGTTTACTGTGAAATCTTGACACGCCTTTCTGGCAGAAAAGGGAGGGGGGATTACGGCGTGCAAAGGGCATTCATACGCCATTCACACGTCAGCCACACGGTAGCGGCTATTTGGCGTGGTTCCCACTGTACGTAGACACACTAGGGGGAGACAAGGTTGCGGCTCAGTAATCCGGTGACCCAGACCTCACCTCCCTGGATCGTGGTGGTGCAGGGGTGGCGGGTGTTATATGTACATTAATTTCTCTAAAATTTAATCTCTAACCTCTGTATATTTCAAAGTAAAATGAATGAATAAATGAATACAATATGTGAATGAATTTTCACTACATTTAAATTGTTATTTATCAAGCCTGGGCAGCACATTTCTCGATTTTATAGCTTGTTGTTGATGTTTGTAGCATCAGCAAATCTGGAAATTACTCATGCTAGTGCTTTGAGAAGCCACTTAACCTCACCTACGTCAGTACGGTTATAATAGATATACACCATGCATTTGTGCAACTGTCTCTTGGGACTGGAGTTTGCAAACCACTATGTAACACCATTATAACCCATAAAATATAAATAGTTTTTATGTGGTTATTTCCGTTCACATTGAATTTGCTTCATCTTCTTCTTTTTTTTTTTTTAAGCCGAATGCAAACTTCACCAATAGACTGTGTGAAGATGTAAAAATTGAGATAGGAAAAAAATTACTATAAATATTTGTGTGTGAAATGTTAAAGCTATGGAACTGGATTGATTCCCGCAGCAAAACGCCTTTGAACAACAACAGGAGTAGCACTGTGGGTAATGTGTACCATACAAGATCAAATAAGTCAAAGTCAAAGTCAACTTTATTGTCAATTCTGCTACATGTACAGTGCATACATATAGAGAATCGAAATTACGTTACTCTCGCCCTAGTTACAAATAACACTGAAGAGGTTAAAAAAAAAAAAAAAGACTTAAATAACAAAAACTTAGAAAGGCAACAGAGGTGAGGTAATTTAGTTACTATCCTGCAAAAAGGGACAGTTAACAACACAGAAGGCAGTTATGGAGAGAAACGGTACAGTGCAATTGGAATAGTGCAAGTGTGCTTATTTTAGTTGAAAAGAAAGTGACAAGTGACAACATAATGAGCTATATGAATCAGTAAACAAAATGGGAAATAAATCCAGTGAGAACAAGGAATGGTTTTTTTTTTTTTTTTTCCCCACCGGTTTGAGGTAGTGAAAGTACCAATGGTGCCTGGAGCACAAAGTGACAGGTGCAAGTGTATGTGTGAGTGAGTGAGTGTGTGAGTTATTGTGAGTGTTGAGTGTCTGAGAGCGCGTGTGTGTGTGTGTGTGTGTGTGTGTGTGTGTGTGTGTGTGTGTGTGTGTGTGAGGTTTTTGTGAGTGTTTGTCTGAGAGCGTGTGTGTGTGTGTGTGTGTGAGAGTGAGTGTGTGCGAGTGTGTGTGAAAAATGAAGGAGTCAGAGTATGATGGTTGGAGAGACCGAGGAGCACAGGGGAGGCAGAGCTGGAAGAGAGTTGAGCTTCCTGATCGCCTGATGGATGAAGCTGTTCTTCAGTCTGCTTGTCCTGGCTTGGAGACTCCTTAGTCTCCTCCCTGATGGTAGCAGACTAAAGAAGCTCTGAGACGGGTGGGTAGGGTCACGGGCAATGTTGATTGCTTTTCGTGTGAGGCGGGTGTTGTAAATGTCCAGGAGGGGGGGGAGAGAGACACCAACGATCTTCTCAGCTGCTCTCACTATGCGCTGGAGAGTTTTCTGGCAGGACGCATTGCAGGCGCCGTACCACACAGTGATGCAGCTGGTCAGGATGCTCTCAATGGTGCCTCTGTAGAAGGTGCGCATGATGGGTGTCGGGGCTCCGGTTCTTCTCAGCTTACGGAGAAAGTAGAGACGCTGTTGAGCTTTCTTAGCTAGTGCTGCAGTGTTGATGGACCAGGAGAGATCTTCCGTCATGTGCACACCCAGAAACTTGGTGCTCCTTACCCTCTCCACGATCGCACCATTGATGGACAGCGGAGAGTGTTGGGTGTAAGTTCTCCTGTAATCGACCACAATCTCTTTTGTCTTTTCCACGTTCAGGGAGAGATTGTTGTCTGTGCACCACCTGGCCAGGCAGCTCACCTCGTTCCTGTAGTTAGTCTCATCATTGTTGCTAATGAGACCCACCACAGTCCGCAAACTTGATGAAGAGGTTGGAGTTGTGTGATGGTATGCAGTCGTGGGTCAGCAGCGTGAAGAGGAGGGGGCTCAGCACACATCCTTGGGGGGCCCCAGTGTTCAGCATGATGGTACTGGAAGTGTTGTTGGCGACCCGCACTGCCTGAGGTCTGCCAGTCAGGAAGTCCAGCAGCCAGTTGCACAGAGGGGTGCTGATCCCCAGCTGTATCAGTTTATGAGTGAGCTGTTGTGGGATGATTGTGTTGAACGCTGAGCTGAAGTCGATGAACAGCATTCTAACATAGGAGTCTTTGTTTTCCAAGTGGGTGAGCGCTGAGTGGAGGGCCGTAGCAATGGCATCATCGGTTGAGCGATTGGACCGATAAGCAAACTGGAAGGGGTCCAGGGAGGGGGGGAGGGCAGTCTTGATCTGCTGCATGACTAGCCGTTCAAAGCACTTCATAATGATGGGAGTAAGTGCAACTGGGCGGAAGTCATTGAAACAGGAGGGAGATGTTTTCTTAGGTACTGGGATTATGGTGGTGGTTTTAAAGCATGTGGGGATAACAGCCTGACTCAGAGAGATGTTGAAAATGTCCGTAAAGACATTCGTGAGTTCCCCCGCACAGTCTCTCAATACTCGGCCCGGAATGTTGTCAGGACCCGGGGCCTTGCGCACGTTAATCCTGCGGAAGGATCTTCTCACGCTTTCTGAGGAAAGCGTCATCACTTGGTCGCCGGGCTGAGGTGGGTGTTTCTGTGTCGTGGTGCTGTTGTGGGTGTCAAAACGGGGTCTTCTTGAATGTTTTTTTACATTACATATAACCCTAGAAGGTACTGAGTTAACATAAGCCATGTTCTTGGCACATAATGTTGCATGCCAAAGAAATACAATCAAATAAGTTTTTAATTCATAAGCACATATAAGCACATGTTCCTGCCTTCACATACACACATGAACCAGCTAAATGATGGGATGAGTTTTATTACACACAACATTAACCTCTGCTGCCAGCCCTATAAATGGAGGCTATATGACTGTGCAGTCATGCTCTGTCCTAATTATCAGTCCCAGAAGCCATTCATAAAACAGTGTGAGTGAGGTAGCTTTCTCCATATGTTATTTACTCTTTAGCTTCTACATGCAGGCAAGCCAAAAAAAGCTGTGAACTGCCTCTGATCTGAACATGTAAAGACCTCGTTTCCTTATTTATTTATTTTCTATTGCTTGTTTAATTTTTGATTTAATATTATATTTAATTTCATATTTGCAGTTTAGGTGTGGGTTTAATACAGACATTAAGTATAAAGCATGCATATACTGTCAATTGTAATACATTTTCGTTTAAATGTATTTCCTGTCATGTAAGAGTATAAATTAAAATCGCCGTGCCACAGATGATAATTCAAAACTAAAAAAGAAAAGGAAAGAAACAAATCACTCATTTGGTACTGAACATTGATGTAAAGCTTATTTTGTTTGTGGTTACGAGCACCCCAGTGCCCATTGCCCACTACCAACACCTCAGGCCACATCAAGTTTTTTAAATAAAGGATTTAAGCTTAGATTTGCCTGATGTTCATATAGGCGTATCTTTACTAATTAAATAATGTGGCTTAATATTACTAGGGATGTAGCATATGGATATCCTTTAACAACCTTATGAAGGCAAGTCCCATATTGCTTTTATACAACAGTTGTATTAACAACAAATGTGTTTAAAGACACCAGAATGTTTTGTGTATTCTGATTTTGTTTATTCAAATTATTCATTGCCTAGAAAAACTGAATGAGAGGATGTTTGCTCATTAACTTATAGACAAGTGTCACGAACCTTTCGGTGTCTGTGTCGGGTGTGTGTGCGTGGCATGAACGCAGAGGCAGCGAGCTGGCAGTTCCAATCACAGTCTTTATTTAAAAAACAAAAGAACATAAGCAACATAAAACAATCCCCAACACAAACTTCTCACTTGACTAAAGAAAGACACCTGACTGAAGTTCAGCCAGGCTATTTATAACAAACATAATTAAACGTGATTATCTTCCCTCGGTTCAGGTGAGCTTCTACGTCACCTGACCGAGGTGCACACTGGGAACTGAAGTTAACACAAAACAAACTACAAAACAAAACTCAAACAAACGGGCGTTCTGGCGCCCTCTAGGGGGTAACCCTTACAACAAGTAAAGGTTGTGTGTCATGTTGTCATACAATCCCCATAATTCATTTGCTGACTGGACAACTATAAAATATAAAGTTTCAAACTTGTAGTAATTCATCTAGCTTGCATTGAATAAAGGGAATGTTGACATCCTATAATTAAACGGTTGAAGTTTATCCAATGCACAGTGAGACCGATTGGTGATGTGCCAGGATACCTTTTGCCCTGCCTCGTCCAATCAGAAATTAATAAATAACTAAACTGGACAAAATTGCTGTATTAAAAAATATTAATAGCTAATAAAATTGTCCCACTTAAAAATGTACTAATTACGGCAGTGGAATTTTCTGATACACAGAGGCTGCCCTCTTTGTGAACATAGTGTTACATGAAAAATTCTCATTGAAGAAAAGTGAGCCACACAAATGGTTTTGGATTTTCAGATCTTACTGGTGGTAAAGGCCTTACAAGGAAAAAGGTTCACTCAGTTTCATTCGGTCAAATTTAACTGTCAGGTAAACACATTATTTAAACTTTTCAGAACACACTGCATCCAACAAACATGACCACAATCAGCTACAACTCCCAGCACAACATTTAGCCAGCACGCTCATAATCACCCAAATACTGATCATGCACAACTATTTCCATTCACCACCAAAGCCTAAACATACAGATACCTTTTCATGAAGTAATGCTCAGCTGAAAGATTTAGTGATGTTACACAGTGGTCAACTGCAGATATAGATATTAAAATTGAATGCCTGAACTATTAGTACAGTGAAACTTTGGATTGCGAATAATGCGGTTTGCGAGTGTTCCGCAAGACGAGCAAAGATTTGTAATAAATTTTGCCTTGGAAAACGAACAAGTCTTGGTTTACGAGTACTGAGTATCATGTATCATGCTTGCGCGTCACGTGATCACAACTGATCCAACGTTTTTTCTCTCTCTTGTGCTGCGGAATTGTGAGTAATCGTCTCCCCTACTGGGTCTTAGTGCTCGTCTCATACTGGTATAATCAACATGCGTGTACCGTTTACTATAACACTGTGACAATGTGTGCGCGCGTAAAACATATTTTATTTTGCATCTGTATGCGTGTATTTACAACGCACGTGTAAAGCAAAAGCAAGTCTCATGAGAGCGGTTAATAACTTCATTTTCTCTGCTCATGGCTCAGCCTGCTCTTTGTGTTAGTGTGCGCGTGCATCATTGGACTCTGTGCCCCCCTCCCCCCCACCCACACATACACACTGTAACAGGTTCGACGCTATGTGCACGGACGGCACCATGAAGCACGGACACGAGGCGAGGTCTTATGGGGAAAAAGGTTAATTTATTTAGGAAAAATGGGGAAGGAAAGAGTTAAAGGAGGGAGAATGGAAAGAAAGGGAAGGAAAGATTGTGCACGTGCAGGTCCGGGAGCAGTGCCACGCTGGCAAACAGCTGGCAATAGGTGGCGGTGGGCGGAGTGGCAGAACGAAGCATGCTTGAACGCTCCCATGACAGCACTTCTCCCGCTGTCGATGGGGGCCTGGCCTCTCCCAGCTCTCTGTGGGCATAGCCTCAGGTGGGAGTCCCCGCTGACATCTGTCGGCTGGGCGGCTTTCCCGGCTGGGATTGGGGGCCTTAACGCAAACCTCCTTGCTGCCATTTCCTCTTCTGCGGCGGGGCTGCGAAGGCGGGCTAGGTGTGGGAGTGAAGGTGCCGCGGGAGCTTGCGTAGCTCTTTCCTGCGCTGTCCTCAACGCGGAGATCAAAGGGTGGAATTCCAGTGTCCCTGGGGTGTGTCATATCGCCCCACTTGTTTGCCACTCTCTTATTCTCCAACGCATCACATACTTTCCGGGCCCCGGACTAAACTCCGCACCTTGCTTTTATAATGTGGAGCAAGATCTTGGGGCCCGAGATCCTTTTAACGTTAATTATCGCCAGCCGGCCCCAATAGGCGACTTCGTCCCTTTGCATACCTGCAGAAATGGTGCCGCCTATCTGGGGAGCCTACGGAGTGAGCGAGGTGCGATAGTACATTTGGGCACATGCCCATCACAAGCGCACGCCATGACAACACACACAGACCCCTCCTACTTTCGCCATCACAGATACAAACACACACACACACACTCTTTCTCTCTGCTCTACACAGAAACACTGCTCTGTCGCAATTCTTTTCAAAAGGTAAAATGCAGATTAATTTGTTTTATTTTTACTTTACAGCAGTGATTCCGTTAGTGTATCGCTCAATCGAGTGTCAGAGATTCCTTGTTTATTTCTAAGATAAAACAGTGTTTCCGTTGTGTGCGTGCGTGTGTGTGAAAAGAATGGAGGAATGGTAAATGTGTAAGACGAGTAGGGGGAGAGGGGTGCTTACTTTAGATTCACACACACACACACATTTCTTGTCATTTATTTGTACTCAATAAGGCAAAGGTAAAGTGCAGGTTAATTTGTTTTATTTTTACTTTAATATTTTGTGTTAATTATTTTTGTGTTTATTTTTTGGGACTGTGGAATGTATACATTGCGTTCCAAATTATTACGCAAATGATTTTCATAATTAGTAAATGCAAATGAAGGTCAGTATAATTTTCTAGTCATCAACTATTAGGGTATAATTTGAATTTTATTGAACAAGCCTCCTAATGATAACAATATTTATTTTAAAAATAAAAAACGCACTGTTCCAAATTATTATGCACAACAGAGTAAAAAAATTTTGTGGCTGATTCAGGGCACAGACAGGTTCGTGCAGATAAAGGCAGAATGAAGAAGGTTTCTGCAAGACAAATTCATCGGATTAAGAGAGCAGCTGCTGAAATGCCATTAAAAAGCAGCAAACAGGTTCTTGAAGCTGCTGGTGCCTCTGGAGTCCCGCGAACCTCAAGGTGTAGGATCCTTTAAAGGCTTGCAGTTGTACATAAACCTACTATTCGGCCACCCCTAATCAATGCTCACAAGCAGAAACGGTTGCAGTGGGTCCAGGCATACATGAAGACAAGTTTTTAAACAGTCTTGTTTACTGATGAATGTTGTGCAAGGCTGGATGGTCCAGATGAATGGAGTTGTGGATGGTTGGTGGATGGCCACCATGTCCCAACAAGGCTGTGACGTCAACAACAAGAAGAAGAAAGAATGTTCAATTATTTGTCACATGTACTTTACAGCACAATGAAGTGACTTCTTTGCATATCCCAATTAGGAAACTGGGGTCAGAGCACAGGGTCAGCCAGCTTACAGCGCCCCTGGAGCAGATAGGGTTAAGGGCCTTGCTCAAGGGCTCAACAGTGGCAACTTGGCGATGCTGGGGCTTGAACCTCCGACCTTCCGATCAGTATCCCACAGCCTTAACTGACTGAGCCACCACTGCCCTTGGCTGTCAAGGAGGTGCCGGAGTCAGCTCTTTCTCCCCAGAATCATGGGGAGAGAGCTGGAAGGTCCCTGTAGGGTCCCTGAAGGTGTGAAAATGACCTCTGCAAAGTACAGATGTCGCCATTAAAAACCTGCGTTTCGAGAAAAGGGATCCCGTGACTTGCCGCGGCTTTGCGCGGCTGCGTGCGGGAAGCTGTGAACATGCCCTTCATTACCTGTAGGGGGCAGTCGTGTTTCAGTCTGAAGTATTGTGTGTCTACTGAAGCCGAAAATGTGTGCAAATTAAACTGCGCATGCGTGTTTGGAGTCGCTGTGTATCAGTCGGTTGGGAATCATCACGGAGGTACAACACGGCGTGGCTGGAGCTGGAGTTTGTCGTGTTCGAGGTAAGTTTAGCTTTCTTTTTTGGATGTGATTCTCGCTTTCATGACTCCCAATTAATGTTCATCTTAATCTCAGGACGTACAATTAGCAATTTCAGTTTTTAATAGTGTGGAGATTCACAAAACACCGTTTTCGTGTAAAAACCTGAACCTACGGAGCCCCAATGGGTCCTGTGGTAAATAAATAAATAAATAAAATAATAACGAACCGAGCGCGCGGATTAATACACCGAGATGTGTGTTTCTTACCCCCAACCCGAGTGAAAACGGCGTGTTCAGACAAAGCCTCGCCAGTTAGATGCCATTTCTGAACAAACTGAGTCGTGTGTGTTAAAGCATTAAATGGTAAAAGAGCACTAGCAATAAACGTTTTTTTTTCTGAAGCCGAACTTTATTAATGAGTTACGAGTAAAGAACCTGTACATATGTTCATACAGTATTGACAGCAGCTCTAATTTACTGCGGTAAAGCCAGCCGCGGTTCAGAAAAACACGGTCAAGCCAGCCGCGATTGATTTTAGTGCGCGCGCATATTACAGCGATTACGGTAGTTTCATGAACAACACAGAGAGAATGCCCCATATCTGAAAAATGCTGCAGTAAAATAGTTTCATATGTGGTGTGTATATAGTATGGGACGTCCTGAATAAGAACTGATCATTGTTTTTTTTCTGTTTCAGTCTGAAGTATTGTGTGTCTACTGAAGCCGAAAATGTGTGCACATTAAACTGCGCATGCGTGTTTGGAGTCGCTGTGTGTGCCCGCGCTGCATACAGTATCAGTCGGTTGGGAATCATCACGGAGGTTACAACACGGCGTGGCTGCAACTGGAGTTTGTCGTGTTCGAGGTGAGTTTAGCTTTTACACTTATTAGAAATGGGGTCTTTATACCCCTTTGAAATGTAATAATGCCCCATATCTGAAAAATGCTGCAGTAAAATAGTTTCATATGTGGTGTGTATATAGTATGGGACGTCCTGAATAAGAACTGATCATTGTTTTTTTTCTGTTTCAGTCTGAAGTATTGTGTGTCTACTGAAGCCGAAAATGTGTGCACATTAAACTGCGCATGCGTGTTTGGAGTCGCTGTGTGTGCCCGCGCTGCGTACAGTATCAGTCGGTTGGGAATCATCACGGAGGTTACAACACGGCGTGGCTGCAACTGGAGTTTGTCGTGTTCGAGGTAAGTTTAGCTTTTACACTTATTAGAAATGGGGTCTTTATACCCCTTTGAAATGTAATAATGCCCCATATCTGAAAAATGCTGCAGTAAAATAGTTTCATATGTGGTGTGTATATAGTATGGGACGTCCTGAATAAGAACTGATCATTGTTTTTTTCTACTTTTTTTTTAATCATATAATGTGTGTACATTATATGGGATAAAAACTGACCATGGCGTTTTATACTTACTAGAATTAATTTTTTCATAGGTCTCTGAAGTGAAATAAAGGCATTTTATTTAACTTTTTTTCCCCATTGTGAACATTTGTTTATTTGACCTCTCTTCCAAAGCAGACGTTAATCCTCATTATAGAAAACATTCATTGAAGAATAACTGCTACTTTTGAACAGTTAAACGAAATAAAAATCAATTCTGGTATTTAGAAAGACTAAATACATTATTTTGTCTGTTTTCTACGAATTCTGCTGTAACTTATCTACATAAAACAATTATTTGAATGGTGAATATTTAAGAAAAATATTGTAACAGACAACCGTCAAAGTCACCAATAAATAACACGGATATTAAAGCAGAAATGCAAATATCTGTTTCTAACGGTGTCAGAAACTTTGTGTTAGTAGCACTGCTTGACATGCTTGATGCCTTCCTCTTTTGTAATTTGCTTTGGATAAAGGCCTAAATGTAGTTGTACGAATAAAAGATTATGTAATGATACAATGTAAATATTTTCACAGAAACAAAGCGTAAAGATGAGACGTGAATCTGAAGAGGATCTCTTTGATGATTGCCTGGTAAAGCATTGTTTTCTTATTAATTATACAATTTATTAATACCTTGAATATAGTGTTTGTTGTATTGGACAGAAGCATATAAATGCAAATGAATATATAAATATGAGTAATTATTGAACGAATTTTCATGTTTGGACTAACCCTTTTAAATACAAACTCAGCATTCATCATAGGATTTCCTGACACTGTAAAGCCATCTCATGCCATGTTTTACTGATGCAAGATAAAGCAATTTAACCCAAGTTTAACAATATGAAGTATATGAAGTGATGGTCATTTTTTTATTATCATTTATTTTTATTATTATTTTTTTCTCAATGAAGTCAGCACAGGTTGAAGCAATTCAGATTTTTTTTGCTTCTCAAAATAAATGATTTATTTTCTTGTACATTTTATGCAGGGGGACAGACGAAGTGACACCTTCTTAAAATACTTGTCGTCCGTGCTGTTGAAGGGGAAGAACCGGTTGGTGTATCCATAATCCTTGAAGGAGAGGCTATTTTCAGAAAGTTCTTCTAGAACTTGATGGGATTAAGCTATCACCAAAAGTGCAAGCTTTAAAGATGAAGTTATCATCTTAAAACATTTGATTTGGCTTGACTACAAGTGTTTACATGTTGTGTTTACATGTTCAGCTTAAAATGTTTTCATGCATTAAGGTTTCAATGGCATACTTTTAAGTGCACTAGTCCAGAGTGCTGATTTGAAAGTTGCAACTTCACTGCTTCAGAGGGCTATTACGTTTTAACATTTATTCTACAGTTTGTTTAAAGTATTTTCTGCTGCATTTTATTTCTAAATGAATGCTGTATTTTATTTATTTATTATTTTACACAATTTTGTTTAAAACAAGTATTTCAGGCCCTGGTGCCGTGCAGTTTTTTTCTATGGATGCAAAATTTAGCTGAATGCACTTTTATTAAAAAGACAACTTGGATCTAGACTGTGAATGTCACAAATATTTGGTAATGTTGGTGAATAAACTGTTTAATTATATTTTAGTTGTGTGATTTATGAAAGATATAGATGAAATAATTACTTAAGTTTCTTTCCAAAACATAAATTAGCAATGTTTACATTATTATAGGGAGTAATATAAATTGATAAAAAACAAGTAAGGGAAAATCTCACAAAACATGTGTATATATATATATATATATATATATATATATATATATATATATATATAGTTAATTCAGGGCTATTTATGATGGAGACACCTTTTTACATTTTAAATATGTAAAACCTCCGCTGCGTGTATTCATTCACAGGCTGCAGCGCGCGCACAGAGAAATAGGAGACTGTGGTGTATGAGTGGATTGGAGAGAATAGAGCTGTTCAGTTACTATAAAATATATATATATATAAACATATGATCTTTTTGAGTTATAATGTTTTTTTTTTATTATTCATAAGAAAACCTTTCAGTTTTGTAAATATTCTAGTTATAGTGTGTTATGTTTTTCTTTAGGTTAAACGGTTTTGAGAATTAGACCATCCAGCTAAGATAAATATTATGTCGTTGATTGATAAAATCTGGATTATGGATAATTTATTTTATTTAATTTGTATTTTTCACCTCCCCCCCCTGAGGGATTGCCACCTTATTGTGGTCAAGGGGGTTTGCGTGCCACAGTGACCTTAAGAGCTATACCAACAGGTAATATATAATATTTGTAATATTGTGCAATATGTGCTATCCGCTAGCAAACTTTAGCGATTTTTTTTGCAAACGTTTCTTTACAGAACATCACCATAAACACAGACACAAGACTAAAGGTAATATACATACAATGAAAACTTGTCATAAAAATCTTTATTAATGGCAAAAATGACTTAACATTTATGGGTCTGTTTGCCCTTCGTTTGAAGTGAGGTCCTGAAAAATCTTCGTTTGGAGGGCTATCTGGCCCTTCCCCCCTCCCCCTACACCTCCAACCAAAAGAGAAATGAGACACCTCTACCCCTGCACGTGAACGCGCCAAATGGAAGAGTAGGGGGAAGGGTTGGGATTCAGCTTTAATATTGGAGCAATAAAATTTACTTAAAATCTGTGTCCAAATTGTTATGAGGATTTTATCAAGTAAATCTTACAAGTTCTTTTTTTCAGTGCATGGGTGAACACGATGTTTTAAGAATTTAATTATATATATATATATATTTATTGTGTGTGTGTGTGTGACCGGTGCAACTCACACGTCCTATTCCATTGTCATTCAGACACATTCAGCGCGTTCAGACACAAGCAGCGCCAAATGCAGTGGACTCACATTCAGTACAGCAGGCCAGGATATAGTCTGTGAATACGGACGTGAAACTAACAGCAGATTAAACAGCTAAATGTAAAAGTATAAATATGATCCCTGTCAGTCTCCTAATCTAGTGACTGTTTGTCAGAAATCAGTATTGTGAAAGTATTGTAACAAAATTCTAGCCATATGGCAATATTAGTATATTAGTTTGACACCAATAGACAATCCACTTCAGAAAAATAGTTTTTAAAATGCATTCACTTACTTGGCGAACATTAATGATTTGATTCGAGGTTTGCACACTAAGACTCAGAAAAAGTGAAATAAAATGATTGCTGTTTAAATGGCATGTGTTTATCCTGTTTTGTCAGGTAACAGAACCTAAACACCTGTGCTGTATATCAGACAGCGATGGAGAGAGTGTAGATTACACACAGGTGCTCTCTAGTCATTAGCACTCATCAGGCAATGTCTATGGCCAACTGACTGCACTCAGACCAAAGGGGGCTGAATAATTACACACACCTCACTTTTCAGTTATTTATTTGTAAAAAAAAAAAATGTTTGAAATCATGTATGATTTTCGTTCCACTTCTCGCGTGTACACCACTTTGTATTGGTCTTTCACGTGGAATTCCAATAAAATTGATTCATGTTTGTGGCTGTAATGTGACAAAATGTGGAAAAGTTCACGGGGGGGGGGGGGGCGAATACTTTTGCAAGCCACTGTAGTTGTCCTGAGATTTAACATTGTTACCAATAATAGGCTGAGGCATTCTCTGTCCATGCTCATAAGGAATCCCTCAATGTTTTTCAATTAGGGGACAGAAGCAGATCAGCCATGTTGTAGTTCAGGTGAAGAGGCGAGTTCACAGGAGGTCAATCTGAATGTTGATTATACAGTATATAACATATAATATGTGTGCGTGTATTATACATGTTGATTATACTAATATTTAGCATTATGAGGAGTGATAGGCTGAGGATGTAAGTGATTCATTAGTGTTTTTGGCAAAAGTTTTGAACTGACATTTCACTTTTTTGTCACGCTATTTCATCAGGTGGCAATGCTGTCCGGTCCTAGTGCAGTCAGAGGGGAAGAGTTAGGGTCAAAGCCATTGTTCACCCCCAAAAAAACTTTACTCACTATTTACTCCTTAAGTGGTTCCAAACTTTAATGATTTTCTTTATTTTGTTGAATACAAAATAAGATATTGGGGAAAAAAGGGGATTGGGGGATGGGGTATTAGTTGGAGTCATAGGTAGCAAACCTACGCCCTTGTGTGTGTGTGTGTGTGTGTGTGTGTATGTATATATATGGAAATATAATTAATATTTTCGTGTTTAATTACAAAAAAAAAAAAACATTTTAATGGTTAGTGATTGTTGCAGACATTTACACTATTTTTGAGAACTATTAAGTTCTCCTTCAACGTGTCATAGCCGATAACTGCCCCTTTGAAGCCTTTGAATGGTGTTAAAAATACTTGCAAAACAAGTATTGCAGCCATAAATTGGAGGGAACTTCTGAGGTGGTCAGTGATTGATGGCACGGTCGGTCGGAGGGGGTTGTGATCACACCTATAGATCTTTTGTTCTAGGCTATCGGTCAAATATCTCTCCACTTGGAAGCAAAAACATGCAAGGGATTTCAGCATCTCGACGCACATACTAAGCTGTTTATAAAGTAGACACTGTTTGTTTTTTCATTTTGTAATCTTTCCCGTGTTTACCGTGTACTGTACAATGTATATTCATTTTTTAATGAATTACTGTAAATAAACTACACATTCCGTTGATTTACCAGAAATGACTTTTCTGTTTTTTTGTGTGTGCTAAACTAAACTTCAGGGTCAAAGTAATAGCGATTTTATTTGAAAAGTATTATATATTTACAATGCTGATAAGTTCAAGCTTAGATTCATATATAAACTGCTTCAAAGTCTTTCCGTGACCGCTGAAATCCGACAGACGCAGGGCTCAAGGGAGGTGTGTCTGTGTGTGTGTGTGTGTGTGTGTGCGGGTTAAGGGTTTAAGGGTGCGCTGCCCTCTCTTGCCCCTGCGTAGAGCCTACACACACACACACACATCTATCTATCTATCTATCTATTATATAAATACACATTTGGAATCTGCATCTACATTTTCTGTTACAAGTATAGAATTAGGTTCAGCTGAGACTCATGATCAATGGTGTTAGGGTACTTATGTAGTGATAATTAGTTTCAGCCAGATCATTAAAACTAACAATGGACTATGACACTCTTGAGAGGGGATATGAAGGTGTTATTCATTTATTTATTCTCTACAAGGGTGCGAACAACAGTACAGACCAAACTATAACTCTCTCTTACTACTATAAAAATTCTAGATATAAACAAACAAAATACAGCTTTTTTTCCTCAGAGGTAAACGGAAAAGTGAAGTTGTTCAGCTGTTCACTGTCACTGCAGCTTCTTCAAAGTCTTCCCACTCCGTGACCACTGAAATCCGACACGACACCACGTTAGGCTGCGTCTTGACTCATTTGTATACCGACGGTGATTGGATGTTTCCCGAGGGCTCAGGGGAGTGTGTGTGTGTCTGTGTGTGTGTGTGTCTATGTGTGTGCGTACTTGTTCTACTGTTATAAAAACTCTAAATATAAACAAACAAAATACAGCTTTTTTTAGAGGTAAACGGAAAAGTGAAGATGTTCAGTGTCACTATGCAGATGTTACACTCAGTGGAGTTACCGAAATCATTGGTTTAGTCCTCATTGAGCTTTTGTTCCTCTTATGTGAGCATAAACAGTGAAACATTCCACAGGTTTATAATACACCGCGGCCAAGTGAACCACGTTCCCGTCGAACGAAACGAGGCATAATCGTGGTGTTTGCTTCGGTTATGACACACCATAGTTTATTACCTGGTGTGGTAGATCTGAATATTTATTCAAACACAATAATAAAGCTTTATATCCTCAGGAGGGCTCAGTACATTGTTTTAGCGATAGTTTCACGGAATCGAGTTCTGAACTAATCTAACCAAACCAAAAAAAAAAAAAAAACATCCGAAGCTTCAAATACAATGAACGAACTAATGAAATTGATATATATGTAATTGATATACTGTATACACAGACGTGTGTGTGTCATTTTAATTCAAATGAACATTTTAATGCTTTCTGATACACTTATCAACTTATCCACATAAACTTATCAACACATACTCTCCGTGCACGCACATACAATCTCTAAAAAAGTAAAATTAATAACATACATATACAAATAAACAAAAATATAAACGTCTATGTATATTGAAGTTTACGGTGAACGCAGAGTCGGCTAAGCACATGTGATGACGCGCGCGCCCTCACCTCTTGTTACGACTGCCTATTTGGCCAAAAAATAATTGAACGATATGCCTGGTCCTGGAAAGAGACAATAAATATATATATTTTTTATACATTTATTGCATTGTTTGTTGTTTACAGTCAAGCCATCAACATACAATAAAATGTAAACATGAGATCTAAACTAAAAACTGTGCTCCCTGTGCTGGTGCTGGCAATATCATCTCTTTGTTCTGCTGTCTCCGGCTCCCTCCCTGGTCCTGAACCGTACCATACATACCAGATCAAGAACTTGAAGATGAAGATTATATCTCTGGTCTTCTCTCTGACGGGTTCCTCTCTAGTTTCTGATGATCTCAATTAGTTTGTAGTGTTGCTTGTCCAAGGAAACCAGTAATCTTGCTTGAAGTGGAGCAGATATAATTCTCAGAAACTCATTACTGATCTTTAAAAAAAAAAAAAAAAAGGTAAAAACAAAAATTGGACTGGCTCAAGTTCTTATGTTAGCAAATCTTAATTACAGTGTGTATAAAGTATAGAAAGCAGTACACTACAAACAGCACTCACTCCAAATTAGCTTGTTCTATGTTTACGTCACTTTCCTATTAATTTTTACATCGTTAACCAACGGTACTTAAATATAATTATTTTCTTCGGCGCCGCTGACTTACTGTATAAACTCCGGTGTTTTTGAAAATCACCACGTTAGTTAGCTAATGCTAATGCAGGTAATATAGGTGGTTTTAGCTACAGTAGCAAACACGGACACAAAACTCAATCTACAAAGTAGTTGTTCCTGACATAAATCATGAATTTGCTCATAGAAGAGATACATTTAACATAGAAATGACATGAGTTTGCTTTCTTACCTGGTTTAAAGGAGTTTTCTTTGAGAATCTCCACCCGCATGTGATTCAGTCCGTGAAAATGCTGCGTCATGAGGTCATGAGACACGGTTTGAAGCAGAAATGTCCTTTGTGAATGGATTAGATTTAAGTTTAATCAGGGGCTTTAACTAACAGTAACTGAAATACAGGTTCTGATATCCTTCCTTACTTGTTTCAACGTCATGCTCCGGTTTGAGGCGGAAATAAAATTATACCGGCAAAACTATGGTCTAAAGACTGCGCATGCGCAAATCACACTCAACCTAATAAGAGTACCTTGATCAAAATGAAATATTTCACTTTGGTTTCCTGCTGTAAACAGCATTATACTAAAAAAAAAAAAAAAAAAAGATTCACCCATAAGCATAAATTAGACACTTCAGTTAAAAAGAGCAAATTATTTTTTTTACTAATGGAATGAGAAAAAAAAACACATTAAACTAGGTTTACTTTTTTCAGTGGATCCCTCAATAATTTCTGTCTCCTTTGCCTGTGTTTGATAATGTGAAGCACATATACACTCATTCATCATGAAAGATCTATTATAAAACAAAATAAAATTCATGTTCGCTTCAGCACTGTTCATCCGCGTCCTTACATTCATTGTTGTACTTGGTCCGGCTTTTAGATACAGTCCTTCCATGCGCCATCTGGCGGATATTCAGTGAAGCGCAACACATTTATTTAAAATTCCCGAATGTTGCCTCCGGCAAGACGCGGCACGCCGCGCGCTAAATTGCGGCATCCCGCGGGAAAACACGCAGGGTTTTAAGGGCGACATCTGTATATTGACTGACCACTTTCTTCCATGGTACAAAAAGAAGAACCATGGCTTCCATAGCAAAATCATCTTCATGCACCATCTCATGCTGCAAAGAATACCTCTGTGTCATTGGCTTCCAAGATGGCGCCGGATTCCAAGATGGCGCCGGTGAGGTCGGCTGCCGTCACGACTGCTCCGACCACCTTTTCTTTGTTTTTGTTTTTTAAGTTAGTTTTCAGTGTTTTAAAATCGGCAAGATCACCACCATTGAGTACATTAGGTATGATAGAGACACTATTGTTTCTATTGGTATACAATGTACTCACAATTCGACGTTCTTAACTCCGGATCTGAGCTGGCCGAGCGAGATCCTGAGGGAGAACAAAGGACGCGACGCGAACCGGCGGCACCGAGGGAAACGAGCCGGTGTCAGGAACAGGCTGAGAGCCTGTGCACACCGCACACCCCTGCCGAGCATCCTGCTCGCCAATGTCCAGTCACTGGAGAACAAACTCGATGACCTCAGGGCCAGGATAAAATTCCAGAGAGACATTCGGGACTGCAACCTTCTCTGCTTCACCAAGACATGGCTGAACCCAGCGGTGCCAGACCACGCCATACAACCAGCCGAGTTCTTTTCGGTTCACCGCATGGACACAACACGGGACTCGGGGAAGTCAAGGGGAGGCAGCGTGTTACAGGACGCACTCGATGACGCAGACTGGGACATGTTCAGAAACAGCTCCGATGATGACATCAGCATGTTTACGGAAGCGGTTGTGGGATTTATTGGGAAGCTAGCGGATGATACGGTGGAGAAAAAGACTATCAGAACGTTTCCCAACCAGAAGCCGTGGGTGGATAAAACCATCCACGACGCTCTGAGATCTCGCACCGCTGCCTACAACACGGGACTTGCGTCGGGGGACATGGAACCATACAAGGCTGCGTCATATAACGTTCGGAAGGCGGTGAAAGAGGCAAACCAGCGCTACGGGAGAAAACTAGAGTCACAGCTTCAACAGAGTGACTCTAGGAGCCTGTGGCAGGGACTGAGAACATTAACGGATTATAAAGCACCAACATCCGGTATGACGAACGCAGACGCGACTCTGGCAGACGAGCTCAAGACTTTCTACGCTCGCTTCGAGGCTGCAGCTAAAGATGCTCGCGATGCTAATGCTAGCGGCGCTAATGCTAATGGCGCTAATGCTAACGGCACTAACAGCTGCAGACAGGAAGACACTGCCAGTACCGGAAACGCGCTCATCATCTCCGAGCACGACGTGAGGAGAGCCTTCAAGAGAGTGAACACCAGGAAAGTAGCAGGACCAGACGGCATCACAGGCCGTATCCTCAGAGCCTGCGCAGACCAGCTAGCACCTGTGTTCAAATTCAAATTTGAAATTCAAATTTTATTAGTCACATACACAATCATACACAGTATAATATGCAGTGAAATGCTTTATACGACTGCCAGTGACCTTAAAAAAAGAAAATAAAAGCTTGTACATAAAATAAATAATCAATAAAAAGGAAATACTAAAGATATAATTTTAACTAGTAAAATTAACTGTACAATAAGGGCATAATAAAATATTGCAAAAATATAGAAATATAGGGTAGATAGAGTATATATGTATATAGAATTAAAGTGTCAGTGGTTGTGCAAATGTGCATGAAAGGTGACATGTGCAATTGTCCAGATGTATGAGTATTTAGTGCAAGTGTGTATGAATGTGTCCATGATTGTCCAGTCAGTGTTGTGAGCTTAAAAGATGTTATTAGTCCTGTGTGGAGGTGTGATTGAGAGACCTTATCGCCTGCGGGAAGAAGCTCCTCCTCAGTCTCTCTTAGGCCTTTTCCACTGCTCTGGTTCCCGTGCCGGTTCCGTGCCGGTTCCCAATTTTGGAACCGGTGCCGCGCTTTTCCACAGAATAAAAATTGGTGCCGGTGCCCTAAAATAAGCACCGAACCGGCCCCTAAACGCTGCTGGTCTAGAACCGAGAACCCGTGACGTCACGAGCAGTGGGCGGAGTTATAGGGAGATTTTTCTAAAAATAAAATGGCGGCGACCCAAACGTGGAGTGCGGAGGAAGCTAAAGCGCTTTTAGCAATTTGGATATCCGCAGAGATTCAAGAGAAATTGCAAAGTACTTAAAAAAAAAAGAAGTAAAAAAGAAAGGGCTGTGTAAAAGTGGCAGCGGTGGAGAATGAGGCCATTCTTAATAAAATGGATGAGACATCAGGGGCTATGCTGGGCCTTTTGGAACGAATGGTTAATGTTATGGAGAAAAACCAGACAACACACAGCTAATGTTTTTTTTTCTTCATTTTTTAAAATTTATTATTGTAATCACAGTTTAATTTACAAATACATGCTTGCACTGTACTCGTTGCCACTTTTTAATTTTTTTTTACTTTGTTGCCTTTTGGCTAAATGTTCTTCAATTGTCTGCACTGTTGCATTTCAATAAAACACTACAGATGTATTGGTCCTGTCTGTTGTAGTCCATTAATGCCGCTTTTACATCAGCTCCTTGCCGTGATGGCAACATCCACATCACGGGCGATTTACGGCGCACACAAAGTTTTGAGGCGATCTGAAAATGTAAATGTTAAATGTTATTTACTGCATAAATTACGTGTTGAAAAAGAAAACAACAGTATAGTTAGATAGCATTACCATTAGCATTTGAGCTAATGCTAATCTCGGTAAAAAAAAAAAACACATTGTAAGTTAACGGGGTGTCAGAACTTACCAGTCGTCTTGCACGTAATCGTTGTCTATGTCGCTCTGTTTCAGCGGTTATAACACGTCGAATAAGCTGCCTTTGGAGATACTGAAATACATTTTAATAGTCTGGAGAATAACTGACTTCGGCCATGTTGGTTTCTGTTTAGTGGGCGTGGCCTGTGACGTATTATCATGCAGCTCCCGCTGAGCTCCTGTCTAGTGTAAACGCGGGCCGGTTCTCGGGTGGTTCCCAGTTCAGCACCGGCCGGGCACCGGCACCGGCACCGGGCACCAGCACCAGTGTAGTGGAAATGAGGCATCTGTGTTGGCCTTTAGGGAGCAGAATCTCTTCCCAGACTGGAACAAAGAGAACAGTCCATTACTGGGGTGACTGAGGTCCTTCATGATCTTCCTGGCCTTAGTCCAGCACCACTTGCTGTAGATGGAGTGTAGGTCAGGGAGCTCAGTGCGGATGATGCGCTCGGCTGATCGCACCACCCTCTGTAGAGCTCGTCTGTCCTGCATGGTGCTGTTCCCGAACCAGGTCGTGATGTTTCCCGTCAGGATGCTCTCTATGGTGCAGGAGTAGAAGTTCCTGAGCACCTTGGAGGGCAGTCTAAAGTCTCTCAAGCGTCTGAGGTGGTAGAGACGCTGCCGGGCTTTTTTCACCACGGTGTTGATGTGACAGGACCATGACAGGTCCTGCGTGATGTGAACACCGAGGTATCTGAAGCTGTCCACTCTCTCCACTGGGCTCCTGTTGATGACAGGGGTCTGGTAGTTCCTCTCCTGCTTTGTACTAAAGTCCACTATCAGCTCCTTTGTCTTACTGACATTCAGGAGGAGATTGTTCCTCTGGCACCATTTCCAATCTCCTCTAGGTAGTCCGACTCATCATTGTTGGTGATCAGTCCGACCACGACGGTGTCATCAGCAAACTTGATGATGGAGGTGGAGTTGGTAGTGGCCACGCAGTCGTGGGTGTACAAAGAGTACAGCAGGGGGCTCAGAACACAACCCTGGGGGGCTCCAGTGCTGAGAGTGAGTGTGGCTGAGACATGTCCGCCCATCCTTACTGCCTGTGGTCTGCCAGTCAGAAAATTGGAGATCCACTGACATATAGATGAGCTCAGTCCCAGGTGCTCCAGCTTGGTGGTGAGTGTGGAGGGAAGAGCTGTAGTCGATGAAGAGCATTTTGACATAATTCCCTTTCCTAGTGTCCAGGTGAGTGAGTGATGTGTGGAGGATCAAATCAAATTCAAATTCAAATTTTATTGGTCACATACACAATCATACACAGTATAATATGCAGTGAAATGCTTTATATGACCGCCAGTGACCTTAAAAAAAGAAAATAAAAGCTTGTACGTGTAGGAGATGAGAGATTGCATCGTCTGTGGAGCGGTTCTGACGGTATGCAAACTGTAGTGGGTCCAGTGTGTCGGGTAGTGAAGAAATGATGAAGTCTCTGATAAGGCGTTCAAAGCACTTCATCACTACTGAGGTGAGGGCTACAGGGCGATAGTCATTGATGGAAGCAGGATCTGGTTTCTTTGGAACAGGAACAATGATGGACTCTTTGAAGCATGTGGGGATCACCGACTGAGATAAAGAGATGTTGAATATCTCAGTGAACACAGGTGCTAGCTAGTCTGCGCAGGCTCTGAGAATTCAATTAAATTAAATTCAATTTTATTTATATAGCGCTTTTAACAATGGTCATTGTCTCAAAGCAGCTTCACAAAAATTAAAGAAATTTAACAAAAAATAAATAAATAAATAAAATTAAAAAAAATAATAATAATAATTATAGAAAAGAAAATAATTGGAAGTGTGGATGTGGGAGAAAAATGTGCAGATAATAATAATGAGACGAATGAATGAAATTTCTCTGATGAGCAAGCCAAGGGTGGCGGCGACGGTGGCAAGGAAAAACTCCCTGAGATGGCATTAGGAAGAAACCTTGAGAGGAACCAGACTCAACAGGGAACCCATCCTCATTTGGGCGATAACAGATAGAAATGATATAACATATTGTGTGTTGTGCAGGTGAAAATTCAATATGACAGAAATTATTTAAATTGACATGAAGACCAGTTCAGCATAGGGACGAGTCAGTAGGTGCAGAGGGCAGATGAGGTCTGGATCACTGGAAGCACAGGAGCAGCATGTGTAGCTCCAACCATCATAAAGCTGAATCCAGCTGGATTCTGGTCCTTCTCTAGATGCCACAGGAACCTCGCAGGGTCGGCCTTTGTCTACTGAAGCTGGCAAAATCTCCCGATGCCTCGGGATGGGTAGAGAAATACAGAACAGATGGGGAGAATTAGCGTAGTTGCCATTCGGTATAGGTGTACTGGAGTATGAGATTATGGGATGAGTTATGTGTATGCCAGATTAAAAAGATGCGTCTTGAGTCTACTTTTGAACTGAGAAACCGTGTCTGCTCCCCGAACACTGTCTGGAAGGCTATTCCAAAGCTTTGGAGCTAAATATGAAAAAGCCCTACCCCCTTTTGTAGATTTTGAAATTCTGGGAACTACCAGAAGTCCGGAGCTTTGTGATCTTAAGGCGCGTGGTGGATTGTAGCGCATCAGAAGACTGGTTAGGTATGTGGGAGCTAAACCATTTAAGGCCTTGTATGTAAGTAATACTATTTTGTAATTTATTCTAAACTGAACAGGTAGCTAGTGCAGGGATGACAATATTGGGGTTATATGATCATATTTTCTGGATCTAGTGAGAACCCTGGCAGCTGCATTTTGGATTAACTGAAGCTTGTTTATTGAGGATGCAGGACAACCACCTAGTAATGCATTACAATAGTCCAGTCTGGAGGTCATGAATGCATGAACTAGCTTTTCTGCATCAGATACGGATAAGATGTTCCTAAGTTTAGCAATATTTAGAAGATGGAAAAAGGCTGTTTTTGTGATATTTGAAATGTGATTTTCAAAAGACAAGTTACTGTCTAATATTACGCCCAGGTCTTTTACTGTTGAGTTAGTAGTAACAGTACATCCTTCTAAGCGCAGGCTGAATTGTGAAAGCTGTTGTGTGCTGGGTTTTGGGCCAATAAGTAATATCTCTGTCTTATCTGAATTTAATAAAAGAAAGTTATTGGTCATCCAATCTTTTATGTACTGGACACACTTAGTTAATCTAGACAACTTAGGTATTTCGTCTGGTTTAGTTGAGATATATAATTGGGTATCATCAGCATAACAATGGAAACTAATCCCATGTCTTCTTATGATGTTACCCAAGGGAAGCATGTATATTGAGAACAACAGAGGTCCTAAAACTGACCCTTGTGGGACCCCATATTTCACTGGCATTACACCAGACGGTTCTCCATTTAGATCTACAAAATGGTAGCGATCAGACAGGTAAGATCTAAACCATTTTAATGCCTGTCCCTGAATACCTATATAATTTTGTAAGCGATCTATGAGAATATTATGATCTATAGTGTCGAATGCAGCACTAAGGTCGAGCAGGACTAGCAATGAGATGCAGCCTTGGTCTGAAGCTAAAAACAAGTCGTTTGTAATCTTAACTAGTGCAGTTTCTGTGCTATGATGGGGCCTGAAACCTGACTGAAATTCTTCAAGGATGTTGTTATCCTGCAAGAATGTGCAAATTTGAGCTGATACTACTTTTTCTAGTATTTTTGATATGAACGGAAGGTTTGAAATCGGTCTGTAATTTGTTATTTCATTCGCGTCCAAATTAGATTTTTTAAGAAGCGGCTTAATAACTGCTAACTTGAAAGGTTTAGGGACGTGACCTAGATGTAATGAAGAATTAATAATGTTTAGAAGTGGTTCTCCAACAGTAAGCATCACTTCTTTTAAAAATCTGGTTGGGATTGGGTCTAACAGGCACGTTGTTGATTTAGCCGAGGTGATGAATTTATACAGCTCTTCCTGTCCTATACCTGTAAAGCAGTGAAAATCTAAATGTGAAGCTATAGGCTGAACTGGATCGTGAGATACTATTAGAGGCTGAACCTCCATTATTTTCTTCCTGATATTATTGATTTTTTCATTAAAGAAGTCCATAAAGTCTTCACTTCTAAACTGTGATGGGATACTCTCTGCGGGCATCTTAGGTTTTGTTAGGCGAGCCACTGTACTAAATAAGAACCTGGGATTGTTTTGGTTTCTTGCTATCAGTTGGCTAAGAGGCTCAGTCCTAGCAGTTTTTAGAGCCTGTCTATAGCTGCACATACTGTCTTTATACGCAATTCGAAAAACTTCTAATTTAGTTTTCCTCCATTTTCGCTCGAGGTTACGGGTTGCTCTCTTTAGGGCGCGAGTATGACTGTTGTACCACGGAGCAAATGTTTTATCTCTGACTTTTTTTAATCTGATGGGAGCAACAGTGTCTAATGTACTGGTAAGAATAGTGCCCATGCTGCTAGTCACTTCGTCTAGATCATCTGCATTTAGGGGTCTAATAAGAAATTGGGACAGATCCGGCAGATTACTTGTGAATCTGTCTTTAGTAGTGGGATTCATATTTCTAACAGATTGATAACGTGGGGAGACACAGCTAATCTGTTCTACGGGTAGAGTATATGTCAGGAGGTGATGATCTGTGATATCATCACTTTGAGGTATGATCTCTATATTAGAGACATCTATACCATGGGATATAATTAAATCTAGCGTATGATTAAAGCGGTGAGTTGCTCCAATTATATTTTGTTTAACTCCAAAGGAATTTAGTAAATCCATAAATGTGAGTGCTAAAGCGTCGTTAGCATCAGCTACATGAATGTTAAAGTCTCCTACTATCAACACTTTGTCAGAGTTAACCAATAGGTCTGATAGCAGATGTCCAAATTCTTTAAGAAAATCGCCATATGGCCCCGGGGGTCTGTACACGGTGGCCAGGGTAAAATATAGCAAGGGTTTATTACGTATTTCATTTAGTGCAACATTAATGATAAGCACTTCAAATGAATTAAATCTGGGCCTTATTTTCTGGGTAACAGTGAGTACATCATTGTAGATAGTGGCGACACCACCACCGCGACCAATTAGACGGGGCTCGTGCTTATAGAAATATCCTGACGGAGTAGACTCATTCAGACCAAAATATTCATTTGGTTTAAGCCAGGTTTCGGTGAGACAGAGTGCGTCAAGGCAATAATCTGAGATAATTTCATTAACAATAAGTGCTTTAGGCGCAAGGGATCTAATGTTGAGTAGTCCAAACTTTAGAGGTGGATTTTGACTACTTATTTTGCCTTTTTCTGGTTTTCTGGTTATCAGATTGTTTCGGGCAAATTTAACAAATTTATTATTTTTTCTCAGTATTCGGGGAACAGACACAGTTTCTATAGGACAAGCTATGTGTGTGCGTCTATCACTACGGTGAGTTGTGATGTGGCTAAGTTTGGAATCTACAGTATGACTTACCGCCAGTCAGATGGTTCGTAGTGTTCTGGAGATGTTGTCAGAGAGGACCGCTGCTCCATCTCTGCTAGGGTGTAGGCCATCGGTGTGATAGAGCCTAGGACGCTCCCAGAAAGCATTCCAGTTATCAACAAAGCGTAATTTCTGTTGTTGACACCAAGATTGTAACCATTCATTAAAGGCAAATAATCTACTGAACTTCTCGATTCCTCGCTGAAATGTGGGAAGCGGTCCAGATACGATGATCCTAGTCGTGGGTGATGTGCTGCGGACCTTCTCGACCAGGCTCCTGAAGTCCTTCTTTAGGATCTCCGTCTGCCTCAGCCTGGTGTCGTTCATGCCGGCATGAAGAACCACAGCTCCAATGTTCCTCCTCAGGGCAGCAGGCACCTGTGCAGCAACATCAAGAACACGTGCACCAGGTAAACAGCGTGTGTGCACCTTACCTTTAGCTGTGGTAGCACGCACGTGACGAACGATGGAGTCTCCGATGACCAGGACGTCGTGTGCCGTCTCGCGGAGAGGAGCGAAGCGGTTTCGGGTCGAGATGTCGAAGACTGGTGGTGGCGGAGGGGGAGAGGTCCTCGCCCGGGGCTTGGCGTGCTTCTTCCGCTGCTGCTGTATCCAGGGTCCGTGGTATCCCAGCGCCGGGGTGAAGGAAAACTGGGCGGGCTGCGTCCTTGGTGTGTTGGACCTGGGCAGAGAAACACGCGGGGTTGAGGTTGTCGGAGAGATTGTGTCACGCCGAGAATTTACCTGGGACAGGTGAGCGTCGGTCCGTGACGATTCCAGCGTGGCTTTCCGCTGCTGTAGCCGGGCCAGCTTCACCTGTAGCTCACGGATCAGCTTCTCCATAGCCTCCAGCTCCAAATCCACCGAGTGCAGCTCCAATGGCTCCTCACCTGCACTCAGAGGCAGAATCACAACCGAAATTGGGTCTAAACACGGAAAATAATCGGTGTGAAGAAGCGAAAACAAACTTTACAAACAAACGTGATAGCCGGGCTAACGGGCTAGCGATGCTAATGCTAATTAGTGATGCTAATGCCGACTAAAAGCGGTGTGCTGCAAAACAATTAAAACTTAACGATATAACACGCGTTTCGAGTAAATATATTATAAGATACTTATCCGTTTTATGTACACTCTTCGTAAGGGGACGAAAAAGTTTAAAAGTTGGTCAGTATGGCGGAGCTCGGAAAAAAAGCAGCGTCTCAGCGTCCTCGTACAAGGGTATAATAAAGCTGTTGTCTTTCTTGTGCTTGAAAATCAATGTGGTCACTTAAATATGTTGTTACAGTTGTTACAAAATCGGAGCGTCGTATTTAACGTCGCCGCCGCATTACGGCATGTGCATTTGCTGTGCATTTGCTTGCTTTTACCACTGAGTGGCGCTATACAACTACAGACTGACGCCTCATGCCTTACATTCTCTGTCTCATTAATGAGACGTGTCCCATTAAATAATACACGTAGTAGCCTATAACATCAAGTGAAACACTGTAGTTGATCGAATTCATAATCACAGTACTATAATTACAGTACAAATGTAGAATTCAAATTAAATCAAATCTTATTAAGATCAAATTTAAGCACAATAAATATTAACACAGTGAGCCTTTAGATTTTATCACGTGTAATTAGAAAAGAAGTGTGTATGGTTTTATTTAAATATAATTTTCTAGGAGACTTCCGGTTGAGCTTTGATGGAGTAGGACGTGAGTTTGGGAGCTCCCGCCGATTTCGATTACAATTGTTATTTCTTTGCGCTTTTTGGCCATAATTTTAGTCTTGTTTTATTTTGTAGTTAGTTGAGTTTAAAAAGTTTATTCGGGACTGTTTAAAATGGCAGCAAAAAATATAAAAACTCGCAGTACGATTCAAACACACCTGAGGCCTAGTTTGCAAACCGCGACCACATCCTCGAGTGAGCCTTCGTCACCTGTAAAGCCCCCCTCGAGCCAGGCTAATCCGGATATTGACGCTCTTAAAGTCGAGTTGTTGGCCTCACTGAGGAAAGATATCGCCGAAATTTTTAAAAAAGAACTTCAGGATACTATCGGTGATGCTTTGTCTACTATTAAGTTCGACTTGCAAGCGGTGAAGACGCAGCTGGCGATAGATAAAGCCGCTAATGACGCTACCGTGTCCGAGCTAAAAGGTACGGTCAGGGAGATGGAGCACGCGCTTACTGTGTGCTCCGACGACATAGCGGAGATGAAAAACACTATCAAGTGTCTCACAGCTAATGTAGCCAAGCTGGAGAATAAATGTGAAGACTTGGAGTCTAGGACGCGGCGTAACAATGTTAGGATAGTGGGAGTACCGGAGGGGCCTAACACGTGCACTACTGCGGCCGTGGCCTCCTTGCTAAAGGAAGCATTTAATCTGGAGAAGGAGCCGCTTTTGGATCGTTCCCACAGGTCCCTCCAACCCGCACCTAAGCCCGGCGACCGTCCACGAGCCATTGTATGCAGGTTTCATTACCACACTGACTGTGTTGACATTTTACGACGCGCTAGAGAACGCCGGCAGATTAAAGTTGGAGACCAGACCATCTCAGTCTTTCCTGACTACACTGCTAAGATCGCACGTGCTCGGGCTGCATTTAATACGGTCAGGCAGCAGCTGCGTGGCGTTGAGGGAGTTCGGTATGGCCTGTTTCATCCAGCGCGACTTCGCATCACACATAAGGGGGTTGAGAAGGACTTTGTTTCAGCGGAGGAAGCCAGTGTTTATGTTAAAACGTTGATTTCGGGTTGAGCCTCAATAGTCCTTCAGGTTGGTGCTGTAATGCTGCTAGGTGTTTACGGTTTCTTTAGGTTTAAATATAATTTTCTAAACCAATAAGATAAAAATAACACCAAGTTATTATTATAACAGGCTTACTTCGTCACTTATCCAGAGCTTGCTTTATTAACCTTGCCTTATTTAACGTTACTTGGGTGCATCACTTTTAAGTGCTCGCTTGGTGTAGCGGTTAGAGCCCACGGTCAGTGATACATAACGCGCCGGTTTGAATCCGGAGGGGTGATGTTTTACATTTTTTTATTTTAATTAAAACAAAATTAAAATAAAAAAAAAATGTTGTATTTTGATTTTGCTTCAGCATACTATAGAAAAAACAGCAAACTCGCACGCAACCAGTTTGTATTCTTTAAATTTAGGGGAGTGACGGCTCGGTCTGCTGCTGCTGCGTGTGTGTGTGTGTGTGTCATTATACTGATGAAAAGTGGTGGCCATCTGCCGTACCGGGAGTTTTGATTTACGACAGCTGTTTACGGCAGTGTAGTCCAGTGCGGGAGATGCATTGTGGGTAATGAGGTCCGGTGTTACATCTGTTACATTTTTGATAACAATAGTTTTTTTACAAACATTTCTAAACCAATAAGATCAAATGACACCAAGTTTAAAACAGATAAAATACACGTGCAAATAGTATAATTGTATAACAGGCTTACTTCGTTACTTATTTAACGCTTGCTTTCAAAGAAGTCGAGTGGCTTATTAACGTCACGGAGGTGTGTTGTCTCTTAGTGCCTGGTTGGTGTAGCGGTTAGAGCACTCGGTCAGGGATTTACAAAGCGTCACTTCGAATCCTGGATGATGCTGTTTTAAAAAATTGTTCTATTTTAATTTTACTCAGCAAACAAACAGCAAACAAAAAAAATTATTATTCAGAGCACGATATACAACCGTAATGAGTCCCGTAACCGGCTTATACAGCTGGCATGTGACCAACGTATTTAACCGTGATGAGTCCATAAAATCAGTAGCAGCTAATAATTACTAATTACTTTAGTTAATGCTGCTACTGATTTTATTCCAGTTTACCTGTTCAGGTTGATTGCGATTCTTTTTAAAATATTGTCTCAGCTTTATATGTTGTTCGTCTTGATGGTTGTCTTCTTTTCACTTGGCTCAATTGACAACACTCAAATGCAAATTATTCACCGTGAATCAGCTGTTCTCACCTATCCATTCAGAGAAACTGAATGAGCTGAAATGAGCCTTTGTTTCACGACCGCGACACCCCTCTCTCTCACGCACATACAGTACAGAGTAATTTTTTTTGTTTGCTGTTTGTTTGCTGAGTAAAATTAAAATAGAACAATTTTTTAAAACAGCATCATCCAGGATTCGTACCGACGCTTTGTCACCGATGGCCACACACACACACGCAGCAGCAGCAGACCGAGCCGTCACTCCCCTAAATTTAAAGAATACAAACTGGTTGCGTGCGAGTTTGCTGTTTTTTCTATAGTATGCTGAAGCAAAATCAAAATACAACAATTTTTTTTATTTTAATTTTGCTATAATTAAAATAAAAAAATTTAAAACATCATCCCTCGGGATTCGAACCAGCGCTTTATGTATCACTGACTGTGTGCTCTAACCGCTACACCAAGCGAGCACTTAAAGATAATGCACCCAAGTAACGTTAAATAAGGCAAGGTTAATAAAGCAAGCTCTGGATAAGTGACGAAGTAAGCTTGTTATAATAATAACTTGGTGTTATTTGATCTTATTGGTTTATAAATTTATATTTAAATAAATAGTAAACTTGGCCGATTTCGTTATAATTTTGTTTGATGAGTGGGGCTTGAAAATTCTCTTGAAAAATATGGTCATTTATTTCAGTTAATAAATCTACTATAATTTTTTTTTTTACTCATTATTGTACAGTACACATTAATAGCTCTGGTTCAGATTTTTCATGTTTGTTGTGGAAATTACCATCACTGTTGTATTTACTGCGATGAATGAAAATGTCACTTTGCGCCACCTGGCGGCCATTTTACGAATGACTTTGAAATGCAACGGATTTATTTTGGCCGCTGTTGCCTTTAAACGGCGGTATACGCGGCGAGATCGCCATTCCAATTTTGTAACCACTGTACGTCCCAGTCTAGGGCCAAACAGCAAAAGAATGGTTCAGGGTTCTATTTTAAACTGTATGGAAATGGTGGCATATGGCAGAAAGAACTAGATCCAATCATTAACTGATGAAATAATGAGGTTTGTATACACACACACACACACACACACAACAGGAGGAGGAGGATCAGATTCAGGATGGACCCAGGCCAAAATAATAAACAAAATTGTATTTATATTTAGCAGCTAGATTACCTGCAAAAAAAACAACAAAAATAACCACACAAACAAAAATCCCAAACTCCCTAAACCAAAAACAATGAAATTATCTACAAATATATACAAAGACCAACCAAACCAAAGGGACAAAGCAATAATCAAAGTCAATTGGAGGCAAAAAGTCAAACCGGAATACACAACCAAATATCAAAACACCAAAATCACAACCTCTTTCGACCTGAGATGCCGTCTGGTCCTGCTTTCCTGGTGTTCACTCTCTTGAAGGCTCTCCTCACGTCGTGCTCGGAGATGATGAGCGCGTTCCCGGTGCTGGCTGTGTCTTCCTGTCTGCAGCCGTTAGTGCCGTTAGCATTAGCGCCGTTAGCATTAGCATCGCTAGCGTCTTTAGCTGCAGCCTCGAAGCAAGCATAGAAGGTGTTGAGCTCGTCTGCCAGAGTCGCGTCCGCGTTCGTCATACCGGATACTGGTGCTTTATAGTCCGTTATTGTTCTTAGTCCCTGCCACAGGCTCCTAGAGTCACTCTGTTGAAGCTGTGACTCTAGTTTTCTCCCGTAGCGCTGCTTCGCCTCTTTCACCGCCTTCCGGACGTTATATGACGCAGCCTTGTACGGTTCCATGTCCCCCGACGCAAGTCCCGTGTTGTAGGCAGCTGTGCGAGATCTCAGAGCGTCGCGGATGGTTTTATCCACCCACGGCTTCTGGTTGGGAAACGTTCTAATAGTCTTTTTCTCCACCGTATCGTCTACCAGCTTCTCAATAAATCCCACAACCGCTTCGGTAAACACGCTGACGTCATCATCTGAGCTGTTTCTGACCATGTCCCAGTCTGCGTTATCGAGTGCGTCCTGTAACGCGGCCACCGATTGGTCCGTCCAGCGCGCGACCTCCCTCTGAACCGGAACTTCCTGTTTCAGCCTTTGTTTATATTTTGGCATGAGGAAGATGGCGGCGTGGTCGGATTTACCAAACGCTGGACGAGATTGTGCCTTGTAACCGTCTTTGACCGTGGTATAACAGTGGTCCAGTGTACTTTCGCCCCTGGTGGGGCAGGTGATGTGCTGATAAAAGTTCGGCGCTGCGCGTTTGAGGTTGGCACTATTAAAATCCCCCGCCACAATGAGCGCAGCGTCCCGGTGTTGTGTCTGGTGCTGTGTGAGCGCCTCATGCAGCTTGCATAAGGCAGTTTCGGTGTCTGCTTGTGGAGGAATGTAAACGGCACTGATTATGACCGATGTGAACTCCCGTGGTAGATAAAAAGGATGACACATGATGGACAGTAGTTCCAGGTTTGGTGTGCAGGAGCGTGTAAGAGGAACAACGCTCGCGCTGTTACACCAGCTGTTGTTCACCATTAAGCACACGCCGTCTCCCCTTGACTTCCCCGAGTCCCTCGTCCTGTCCATGCGGTGAACCGAGAAGAACTCGGCTGGTTGTATGGCGTGGTCTGGCACCGCTGGGTTCAGCCATGTCTCGGTGAAGCAGAGGAGATTGCAGTCCCGAATGTCTCTCTGGAACTTTATCCTGGCCCTGTGGTCATCAAGTTTGTTCTCCAGTGACTGGACGTTGGCGAGCAGGATGCTAGGCAGAGGTGTGCGGTGTGCACGGGCTCTGAGCCGGTTCCTCACCCCAGCTCGTCTCCCTCGGGTCCGTCGCTTCGCGACGCGTCCATTGTTCTCCATTGTTCACTGAGATATTCAACATCTCTTTATCTCAGTCGGTGATCCCCACATGCTTCAAAGAGTCCATCATTGTTCCTGTTCCAAAGAAACCACATCCTGCTTCCCTCAATGACTATCGCCCTGTAGCCCTCACCTCAGTAGTGATGAAGTGCTTTGAGCGCCTGGTCAGAGACTTCATCATCTCTTCACTACCGGACACACTCGACCCACTACAGTTCGCTTATCGTCCAAACCATTCCACAGATGATGTAATCTCAAATCTCCTCCACACATCTCTCACCCACCTGGACACTAAGAGGGGAAATTATGTGAAAATGCTCTTCATCGACTACAGCTCTGCATTTAATACCATAATTCCCTCCACACTCACCAGCAAGCTGGAGCACCTGGGACTCAGCTCACCCATGTGTCAGTGGATCTCCAACTTCCTAACGGGCAGGCCACAGGCAGTAATGATGGGTGGTCATGTCTCAGCCTCCCTCACTATCAGCACTGGAGCCCCCCAGGGTTATGTTCTGAGCCCCCTGCTGTACTCTTTATACACCTACGACTGCGTGGCCACTACGAACTCCACCGCCGTCATCAAGTTTGCTGACGACACTGTCGTGGTGGGCCTGATCACGAACAACGATAAGTCGGCCTACCTGGAGGAGATTGGAAATCTGGAGAACTGGTGCCAGAGGAACAGTCTCCTCCTGAACGTCAGTAAGACAAAGGAGCTGATAGTGGACTTTAGCACAAAGCAGGAGAGGAACTACCAGACCCCCGTCATCAACAGGAGCCCAGTGGAGAGAGTGGACAGCTTCAGATACCTCGGTGTTCACATCACGCAGGACCTGTCATGGTTTTGTCACATCAACACCGTGGTGCAAAAGGCCCGGCAGCGTCTGTACCACTTCAGACGTTTGAGAGACTTCAGACTGCCCTCCAAGGTGCTCAGGAATTTCTATACCTGCACCATAGAGAGCATCCTGACGGGAAACATCATGACCTGGTTTGGAAACAGCACCATGCAGGACACACGAGCTCTACAGAGGGTGGTGCGTTCAGCTGAGCGCATCATCCGCACCAAGCTCCCTGACCTGCACTCAATCTACACCAAGCGGTGCTGGACCAAGGCCAGGAAGACCGTGAAGGACCTCAGCCATCCCAACAATGGACTGTTCTCTCTGTTGCGGTCAGGAAAGCGCTTCCGCTCCCTGAAGGCCAACACAGAGAGAATGAGGAGGAGCTTCTTCCCGCAGGCGATAAGGTGTCTCAACCATACCACATTCACAAAACAAACACAGAACTAATACAACCTGTTAACGTCAATGGACACTATGGACTTTCATGTTACATCGGAACTCATGTTTATGTTTACATTCTGGACCTTTGCACAAAGACACTTTAATATGGCACCTTAAGACACTTTTCTATGCATACTTGCACACCATACTTCCTCCACCAAATTTAAATTAAAAAAAAGAAAATTTCTATTGTACAGTATATTTCTATTTTTATTTCTATTTTATGTACAGTATACTTCTATTTTTATTTCTATTTTTATTCTAGTTAAGTTTAAATTTTCCTATCGTATTTCTTTATTCATATTTATTTCTTACTATAAGATTCAATTCTCTTTTTAAGGTCACTGGCGGTCGTGTAAGCATTTCACTGCATATCGTACTGTGTATGATTGTGTATGTGATGAATAAAATTTGAATTTGAATTCTATGGGCATAAAAGATGAGAAACTCATGGTGTGGCCACCATCCCCCCCTGACCTCAACCACATTGAGAACCTACTGTATGAGGGTGTGAGGCAGTTTAATTCAAAACAGCAGCTCTGGGAGGCTTTTCTGACATTCCGCAAAGAAATTCAAGCAGAAACTGTCCAAAAACTCAAAAGTTCAATGGATGCAAGAATTGTGAAGGTGATATCAAAGAAGGGGTCCTGTGTTAAGATGTAACATGCCCTGTTAGGATGTTTTTTTATTGAAATAGTTTTTGATTTCTTCAAATATGATCTCCTAATGCTACAAATTCAACAAAAGCCTATTTTCAGTTCTTTACAACCTATAAAATGTTTTAACTCTGTTGTGCATAATAATTTGGGACAGTGCATTTTCAGTTTTTTTTTTTTTAAATAAATATTGTTATCATTAGGAGGTTTGTTCAATAAAATTAAATTTATACCCTAATAGTTGATGACTAGAAAATTATACTGACTGTCATTTGCATTTTACTAATTATGAAATTCAGAGAAAGATATCATTTGAGTATTAATTTGGAATGCAGTGTAATGTTTTCATACCTTGTCCAATTTGACGCTTTTCCGCAGCAGAGAGATCCTTTTATTCTTCCCATATTGCTTGAAACCTGTGGCCTGTTTAATAATGTGGAACAACCTTCTTCAGTACTTTTTCTTTAATTGGGCTCATCTGGCAAACTAATTATCACAGGTGTCTGAGATTCATTTCAGTAATCCAAAGAGCCCGGAGACACAATACCATCCATGAGTTTAATTTAAAAACTAAACATTTAATGTTTATGACACTTGCACCCAATTTGCATAATAATTTGGAACACAGTGTCATTTGAGTTTCCATTATTTCTTATGGGTAAATACGATTTGGTTTGAACGTAGACCTCGAGTGTTTTGGAATACAAGCCCGCTTCCAGAACAAATTATGCTCGTTATCCAAGGTTCCACTCTACTAGTTTAAATCAGTAAGTGAAATCTATTACACTTTGCAAAAATGTGTATTATCACAGAGAAACAGCTGTTCTCAACAATTTCTCACTTACAACTGACCTTGTTTCTATTTAAAATTATTTTTTGTTTTAAAAATCATTTATAATATTCTCAAATCGACATAAACAACAATATAATAGCGACTGAACTGACATTAAATATATAAATGTATAAAAGCTAAACTTTGCTTTTTAACCTCATGGACTAACACACCTATTCATTGTGTTTACTGCATTGCATTAATCGACAAAACTAATTTATTCACAGCCTTTGTCAGCACTAAGTTGCTTCTGTGGAAAAAAAAATGTCCTCTTTTATAATGTACATGCCACTGTAAGAGCCAAGAGCACTTGCTTTTCCGGAAAGTACCATTTTCTTTCTCCACCCCCCACCTCTCTCCTTTTCCATTCCATTAGCCTCCGTATGAACGATTCTGCATCATTAAATGAAGACGAGGCGAAATGTATTGGATTTACTCAGGGATAATGTCCTTTTCTCCCACTGAGATTCCCCCATGGCACCGCCAGACACTGGATGCATTTATTTTCACCCCTAATTGATCAGATCATTCTCAAAGGACTGCACAACACTATATCTCAGAAAGCTAGGTGTGATGAATCACAGGGTTTGTTCATTCATAAGCAGAAGTTGCTCTAAGCTTAGATTCCAAGCATATTTCGTAAATGCTGGTTGATTAGGAAGCACACTATCAATGTCAGAGTGACTCAAATTGCTATTGTGTTTGTGTGATGCTAGAAAATGAAGGGTCATATGATCAAATTCATGATTTCAGACTTTAAGTTTAGTCTGATCTGGCAGAACGCGTTGTCAGTGAATGAGTATGGTCATAAATAAGAGGAAAGCAAGTACAACTAAGAGAGCTGGGCCCAAGTTCAAGTCATTGTTTTGTGTGTCTATGTTGATGACACTCAATAAAACTCTACACACCGTTCTTCTCATTATACATACAGTAAATAATATAACCCAAGACTATGTGCTGTGTACTGAATATCAGCATGGCTGTGATGCAATTGAAGGTATGGGGTTGCTCAAGTACTGAAAATTTCATAGCCACACTGATATTCAATAAAATAAGCACAGTTCTACAAATTCCATTTATTATCATGCATGCCTGTATCTTATCTTTACTCATTTCCAAAGAAAAGGCTAATGCTGAAAAATACCTAACAGGAAGCATGTATACTGTAGATCAAATTTCTATTGTAACTTATGCCTTTAAGGGTTTATGACAGTGCAGTAGATTCAACAGTTATACTATAAAATTCCACTGGTGGATTGTTTTATACAAACTGAGCAGCCACAGCATTAACATCACATAACATTAACACGCTAATATTGATTATCAATTATATACCAGTAAACTACAGAGAGGATCATGGGCACAGAAGGCTCACCCATGACTGTGGGGACCAAATGCCAGACATCCAGTACAATCCCACAGAAAAGCCACTCACTATCACTCACTCATCGTCTATACCAGTGGTTCTCAAAGTGTGGGGCGCGCCCCACTAGTGGGGAATACAGACATGACAGGTGGGGCGCAATGAACGAGAGGAAATAACAGGAAAGTACATATTCTAATTCATGCTTTTCTTTATTGATAATGAAGAGCATACGCTCAAAACTAAACAATCACACACAAATAAATGGATCATTAATACAAGTAAATTTAAAATAACATCAGTTGTGGGCCGGGAGAAAAAGTGGAACCATAGGGGAACAATAACTTCGGGCCAACTTCAGCAGCACTGCTGGAATCACAAACCTGCGCGACCCACTGGGCAGCGCTGCGCGACTCTGACAGAAATATACCGCTCCGACCATCAAATTAAATTTTCTGGGATGCGCACATACAAACCAGGCATGGCAAGGCGGAAACAATAATAAACAGTCCTGACATTTTAAATAGTTTGTAAATAAAACATAGTCAGTCGCGCAGGTTTGTGATTCGAGCAGCGCTGCGCACTGCGCTATCCAGATAGTCGCGCTGCGCTGTATTTGCGCAGATATTTGGTTCAATCAGGTGCCGCGGTTTCGTCCCACTTTTGATGTGTTTGGCTTCACGTACACTTCCGACAATGGAAGAAGACGGTGCAGCAGTGAGTTTGCTTATATGTGACAAAACCAACAATGAGGAGATTGTAAAGAAAAAAGTTGCATCGTCTGTGGTGTGGAATTGGTTTGGGTATAAGAAAAGTGATACGAATGAGATGAACGTGATCCACTTTAAACATGTGGATGGCACAACCCTGGACATTACCATTCTTTTCCTACTCGTACAGCTGCTCTTATTGTTCACATATTCTTCATATATTTTCTATATTGTGTATTGTTGTACAGTTATTTTATTTTAACTTTAGTTTTTATATTTTATTTTATTCTTTCCTAGTTAAATTTACCCCTATTTTATTTTTCAGATTTATTTATTTATTTATTTCCTATTCATAGTCTTTTATTTTAAGGTTTGAATTAAATAGAATTTTTGAATTTGATTAGTAAGGTACGCAAGTGCACTGTTTTAACAAGTGGTGGAAACACGTCAAACCTTTTCTATCATCTGAAATTCAAGCATCCAAACGAATATGGCCAAAGTAAAAAAAAATGCGGCAAACCTCAGCAATTCACAGTTTATATAAAATTACATTATGTAAAACAGTTTCTTTGTGTTTCAATTTTTATTTATGCATTTTCAGATACAAATTGCTATATTGTGATTATATATATATTGTTACCGAGGTAGAAAATAGCTTCTACTGTGATAGAAGATTTTGGTTATATCGCCCACCCCTAATGAAGCCTAACTTGCTTCATGGTGGTGATGGTGGGGGCAGAGGAGAGACCTGTGTGTGTTTTGTGTCTTATACCGCTGGCAGCAGACAGCATGAGACCCAACAAATTAGGAAGACACTTAGAGACAACACACGTTAATAAGCCACTCGACTTCTTTCAAAGAAAGCTGGCAGAATACAGACAACAGGATAATCGCATGGTAACATCTGAATCAGTGGACAGCAAAGCACAAATGGCTTCATTCAAAGTTGCATACAGAATTGGCCAGTGCAAAAAAACTACAAACGATTGCTGAGCAGCTAATAAACATGGGGTCAGTTATGCAAAGATAAGTGACAACGTAAGCCTTTTATAACAATTGCACGTGTATTTTATCTGTTTTTAACTTGGTGTTGTTTGATCTTATTGGTTTAGAAATTGATATTTCAATAAACAGTAAACTTGGCAGATTTCGTTATTATTTTGTTGACAAGTGGGGCTTGAAAATTTGCTCACCCCTTTAAGTGGGGAATGACAGAAAAAGTTTGAGAACCACTGGTCTATACCTCTTTATCCTGTATACAGGGAGCCTATCCCTGGAGACTTATGGCACTAGGCAGGGTACACCCAGGATGGGATGGCAATCCATCACAGGGCGCACACACTCACATGCTCATTCACAGACTATGAACATTTTGAGAAAACCAATTAGCCTAATGTGCATGCACAATCTGATCAAGCACTCATAGCATGTTCAATCTGTGGAGGCCCTGATCACAACCCCCAGCACCAAAAGGATCAACAATTGTTTGTAAGAATGGATGTGATGCCTTTGGCACTTGGGCTGTGTCTATTTTGGCTACATGCACATCACAGTTAGTCTGATATTTAGAGCAAAAGCATGATTTTGTTATATTGTTTAAATATAAAATTTTGTGACAGAATAAATAATTTGCTCAGAATTAAGCCAAACTGCAAAAATGTTCCAAAAGTTAAAAATATATGAAAAAGTAGAAATGAAAAAAAAGTTCTAAAAAGATTGGCTTACTGTATCAATACGCCAATGAGCAATTGTGTATCCATCTTCATACACTGCAAAGTCCTTTCATCCTTGTCACAGACACAAACATTATTTTTTCCCAAACAGCGCTGTCCATTTATCACA